>CADDXX010000429.1:535244-566418 GCA_902810485.1 Alauda arvensis | reverse complement strand
TCAGAATAAGGATGAACTTTCCATGAGGGTGGCTGAGCACAGGAACAGGATGCCCAGGGAGATCATGGAGTCTCACTATCCAGAGAGATTCCAAACTCACCTGGATGTGTTCTTGTGTCACCTGCTCTAGGTGACCCTGCCTTGGCAGTGGCATTGGAATGGATGATCTGCATTCCAACAATTTTGTGATTTGGTGAAAAGAGTCTGGCACCATTCTCTTGGCACCTGCCTTCGAGATATTGGTATGGATTGATGGGATCCCCTCCCAGCCATCCMTTCTCCAGAATAACCAGGCCCAGCTCCCAYAGTCTCTCCTCAAGAGGGATGCTCCAAATGCCCCATCATCTTTGTGGCCCCTGCTGGACCCCCTCCAGCATCTATCTCYTTGTCTTTCTTGTCCTGAGGAGCCCAGAACTGGACACAGCAYTTCAGATGTTCCTCACTGGGKCTGAGTGTCAGGATTGCCTCCCTGACCTGCTGGCTGTTTCCAGGGAGCATCTCACACATGTAGTCCCTCTAGATCTGCCTCAGTAAGGGTGAGAGCTGCTGTCTCTCAGGCCCAAGGAAGGAGGGAATTGTCTGTACCTCTCCTGTTCTGTCCCAAAACCTGACACCTGTTTGCAGGTTTAATCATTAACCCAGAACTCCAGCATGCTCTGTGWCAGCTACACTGATGGTGCCTGCTCCAGCTTCAGCAGTCCTCCACTGCTCCCCAMAACCAKGGAATTYTCCCTGCTYGAYTAATGACACCCTGAATAACTCCCAGTACCAGCTAAACAGCCTCAGTGGGGTTTCAAACACCTGACAAAACAGGAGTTGTACRAGTCAGGTGAGCCGCAGCACTGAACCTCTGAGGGCTGTGACCACCAGCCTTTGAGGTGCTCTGTGGCCACAGAATGTCTGATGATCCACAAGGGCTGGAGATCCACGAGTCACTGGCACAATCATGGGCATCACCCTGGGAAGCACTGGCAGTGGGAACCTGCTGTGTTCCACAGGGGTGTTCAGCTCCTGGGGTGAACCTTGCCATGGCTGTGTCCCCTTATCCTCACAGACAATCAATTTCTCCTCTGTTAAAGAGACAACACTTCCAGCCATGTGCCAWTAAATAAAGGGCCTAGGGACTTTTAAAGSAGTTTATGTTATTTTAGCAAGCTGCTCCCTCGTGCACCCACTGGGTTCTGTTTAACCAACAGCTCTCTGCTGACTCACCAGAAAATCAGAAGTCAAAACATTTTATAAATAATGAATGCTGAGACCACTTTGTTTGCCTTTTTTAACCTGTGGGGTGGATATTTTCCAAGTTGAAACATCAAAAWCTATTTAAAAATTAAATGAAATCTKGGATTCTCAYATAGATCTGAGATTCTCTCATCATTCCCTGCCAGCAGCTGATGAACACCTGAGGAAAAAACCAGTTTTACCAGACCAGCAACAAACTCCACAGGGTCTGGCAACATTTCCATGCTATTATTCAGCATATCTATGCATAAAAAATATGTATGTAGGGCTACAAAAAAAAAACACTTTAAAAAAACCAAAACAAAACAAAAACACCAAAGATACAATCTGTCTCAAGAAATCTGCAACACAAAGGCYCAGTCCTGTAAGATGTTGAGTGTGATAACTAAAGCCTTTACTCACTGCATTACAAATTCAATTAACTTGATAAAAATTACACACATATTGAGACATCCCAACTGCCACAGAAGTCAGAACCYKATTTCTTTWTGTTAACCCACCCTTACACTGAAAACAGCYMCATTTCCAGGGGCAGGACTGGATTTGGGAATGACAGCTCAGAGTTTATGACAGGATTARTTTGGAGGATTTCTTTCTAAACACCTCATCTGCTAAAAGCTGGGAAAGGAGTATGTTTTTTAGTAAAAAACCAGATTTCTAAACTAGCTTTTATAATATAAATGTCTTAATATGGGGCTTGATCCAGTGCTAAAAGTCTGTGTTACACTGAGAACCTCCTTAATGGCAAACATTTTCCCTGTTCCRTGGCTGCCTCTGTGTGCCAGGTATGAGGTACAACCCAGGAGCAGAAATTACCTAATAAGGCCAATCTTTTTGGCACCTTTTTTCTTGTCTGCTGACTCTGACTCTCATCCTGGTGCAGCAATGAGAGCACAGCCCTGAGGAGGTGTGTTTGTGCAGAGCCAGCATCTGTCCCCCTGTTACTAAACACTAATTATTAAATTAATTACTGGAGCTCCTGCGGCAGCCAGGAGAAAGCAGAACTGTGGTGTTTGTGTTGGGTTTCATGGACATTTGCTTTTCTCACTTCCTCTGTTCTCAGGCTTGTTGGCTCCATGTGAACTGTCGTGGTAGATCAGTCCATCCTTGTCCCTGACAAAACCATAGCTGGTAGCAAACACCCCAAAAACTGACCAAACACACAAAAACACCTTTTTTTTCTTCCTTTTTTCTTTTTTTTCCCCCTTGGGCTTGCCTTCAGTGATTGCAGATTCCCACTGGTTGACTTGGAAGGAATCTTATTAATGTAGCAGTATGTTCCACAAAGTAACCATAATGACTTTTGTAATTATGGTTAATATATAATATTAACCATATAATATAAAAATATACCCCCAATTGTAGATCAGAACAGRGTCCCTGACACTCACCCCAGCTCAGGGCTGTCCCTCCAGCTACTTGCAAAAGAACTAAAGMACTAAACATAGCAAAAATGGATAAAGTAGAATATTTTCATACTTGGATTGACTCTGTACTAGAATATTCCTGTACGAGCCATTCACCTTCCAGCTGGACTTGATGATCCTTGTGGGTCCCTTCCAACTTAGAATATTCTGTGAGATCTGTGAAGTATGAAGTGATTTGCATCTGTTGAGTAGTTCTTCATTGACTTATGTGTGTTCAGTAAATTTTTCTGGCTTCAGATGCCTTTCTCTTCTTCCCTTAAGGAGCATTAAGCAGCAAGGTTAAGTAAAGAAGTCATTAAACAACTACATAATAAGACTTCATCACTTATGAGGGGTAAAACTTAAAATCCTCTRTATGTACAGGGAACATTCAGGAATTCAAGGGAGAAATTGAAAGAAATGGAAAGAATTTACCCAAAAGGTTCGAGCCTTCATTCATCTAACATGAGTGGGGTTGGCTCAGCATATGTCTGTACAGCAGCCAATRGAAAAGGTGTGTATTTTATTCTGTAAATAGGACACTGCTGACAGTAATAGCTGTGTGTATCTAATATCGATGAGCTCGGCTCATGTGCTCTCACCTGCACGGTCACCCAGAGACACCGGCATATCCCGAATATCACAACGAAACACAGGCTGTGTTTAACCCATGAAACAACGTGAAATATTTTGGCAGCAGAGCCCCATCCCCACAATGTCAAGCTGTAAATCCCCGGGCCCTTCACGGCCTCTCCCAGCGCCTCACTTCTCCTCACGTCCCCTCTCGGTCCCTCACGAACCTTCTTGGTCCTTCATGTCCACTCTCGTGCCCTCACGACTTCTTCTCAGTTCCCCACGACCCCTCGCAATCCCTCTCGTCCCGTCTCGGCTTCTCAGTCCCTCATGTCCCCTCACTTTCCCTCAGGTCCCCTCGCGTCCCCTCATGTCCTCTCATTTTCCCTCAAGTCCTCTCGCGTCCCCTCACGTCCCCTCACTTTCCCTCATGTCCCCTCACTTTCCCTCATGTCCCCTCACGTCCCCTCGCGTCCCTCATGTCCCCTCATTTTCCCTCATGTCCCCTCACGTCCCCTCAATTTCCCTCATGTCCCCTCACGTCCCCTCGCGTCCCCTCATGTCCCCTCATGTTCCCTCATGTCCCCTCACGGTCCCTCACGTCCCCTCGTGTCCCCTCATGTCCCCTCATGTCCCCCCATGTCCCCTCATGTTCCCGCCTCAGTCGGGGCGTGGGCAGCGCCCCCACCGCCAGGCGGCGCAATAGCGCGCGCGGGCGGCCTGAGAGCAGAAGCTGCGATTGGTCCATGTGCAGGGGCGGGGCTTAAGGGAACCCCGCCCAACAAGGCGGCCGGGGGCGGGGCTCACGGGGCTGTTCTGGGCAGCCATTGGATGATCCCGGGCCGGGGCGG
The DNA here is from genome assembly GCA_902810485.1 of Alauda arvensis. Lineage (NCBI taxonomy): Eukaryota > Metazoa > Chordata > Aves > Passeriformes > Alaudidae > Alauda > Alauda arvensis. The sequence continues at coordinate 562,346 of CADDXX010000429.1, read as the reverse complement.
GGCCAGGGCAGCGCGCGAAGGCTCGAAGCGGTACCCCGGCGGCGGGAGCGCGGGCGGGCCATGGCGGCAGTACCGGTAACAACGGAGGGCCCCGTTSAGGTGAGTTCTGCCGCTCCCCTCCATTTGGCATGGCCGGCCGGCTGCTGACGGCGGAGGCAGCTCTCGGCTGCCTGCGGCCTTGGAGCTCATCGGGCTGTGGCGAGGTGGAAGGCCCGGGAGGGACAGCGAGGGAGGTGGCGGTTCCAGTAACCGTTCCGAAGGTTACTACCTTTCGGGTAGCAGTGGCGGTGCCGGTAGCCACCAGCCACCCCTGCCCGCCGCCCTTGATYGCGGGCGGTCCCGCGCCGTCACCGGGCTCGCCCCTCCCGGCRGACTACAGCTCCCAGCATGCCCCGTGCCCGCCCTGCCGGCCGCGGGGCACGCTGGGAAGGCCGCGCTCCGCCGGGCTCAGCGGACGCGGTGCATGCTGGGAGGGCTGATGGGCCCGCGGTGACGGGTCCGAATTAAAAAAAAAAAATTAAATAAATAAAATAACGAGTGAAAGTCGTTCAGTCTGAATACAATCACATCAGTCAATGTCAATTCTGTGCATTTGCTGTGCGAACTTGTGCATATACTACCCTATATGTGAATAGTCMTTTGTATTGATAACTATGGTAAATGATAATTATAATAAATATTRCTAAATATGCAAATATCAACATTAATAGTTAGAATATACAGAGAATGTGGATTTCATTGTGTATGAGGGCTTAGCCAAGGTTTTGGAATGCATTTGGATGCCAGCAGTCAGGACTCCATAAACAATATTTACACCATTAAGAAAAATAACATTTTGCTTTGTAGCTTCCACTGGCGGATTTGAACCCAGACTTGCAGAAGCCCCTGGACAGCGACTCTGACAGTGGCCAGGGCAGCTGTGAGACAGCCTCCCCGGGTCCCCTTGGCAAGGGCACAGTGTCCTTCGAGGACAGAGGTCTGTAACACTTCCATGAATTGCTTCTCCCCAACACTGCATTTTTTCTTTTATAAATACCTTTTAGGAGGTTGTCACTGCTTGACCTGTAGGAATCTAAACTCTTGTTGTTGCACAGAATGTGGGCAGGCATCTTTAAACCTCTTAAGATTGTTTTTTGAGCTACAGAAAGAAAAAGACCAAGTGGGATGTATCTTAATTACTTACTTTCATTCCTGTTTGGTTTAATCTGTGTAGTTTAATTTTTACTACTATTTCAAGGCAAGGCACTACAGTGAAGGGTTTTCAGCTTTCCCTTTTTTTAAAGGTTAAAAACCTTCAACATCAATTTGTGTTAATTAAATGCTGTTCTCTGGGGAGAAGTGGATTTTAAAAATGTCGAGTTCAGGCTCATTTGCTGTAGATGGTAAATTTAATGGATGTAAATTTGGTTGTTAATTACCTGGTGGCACTCCCTTTTTTTTTATTTTCACRTGTTTTGCCAGATTCAGAAGAAGAAATTTTTGTGCGTAAAAAAGCAAAGAACCAGAAGGTGCTTGAGGACAGTGAGAGTGAAGAGGGGGAGGATGGAGGCTCACCTGTGCAGGAAGATGTTTTGGATGGAGACAAGGAAAATGGGGAGGAAAAAGAGAAGGCTGCTGCTGAAAAGAACAAGAAATCCCATCGGGTCCGCCCAGCTCTGCTGGACAGTGATGACAGTGACACTGGTGACCAGTTACAGATTGGAAACCTTGAAACAGGCAGGACATCTGGCTTGCCTGAGGGTGAGCTGGAAGAGGAGAGACCTCTAAAATCCGTGAAAAAGTACAGAAAACATAAACATAAACGTGATGTTGAAGAGGAGCCAGCAAAAGTAGCAAAATCCAGAAGGAGGAAGGAGAAGGAGAAAATAATGGAGTCCATTAAACAGCTGAGAAARGAAAAGAAACCTGTGGCAGAGGTGGGTATTTTGGCAGAAAACCTCAGGTAATTTCTCAACTAAGTTCAATTTATTGTTGCTTGTGGTTTTCTGTTCTAAAGCTTCAGTGTTGTGTGCACATTCCTGCAGCAGGTTTGGRATCCATGGAACACCATGCAAGTCTAACCTGCAAAGTCTGCAGATTCATTTCAATTAAATGACATTAAATTTGCAGTTTAAGGAAATACAAAACCTAATGCTTGGTGATTTAATCCCATTTTAAGTTAATGTCAAAGAACAAAGGGACTGAAAAGACTCACACGAATATTTTATTCTTCTGGAAGCAGGTGGATGGTGGTGAGAGGTTWCCCTTCAATGACAGTGGCTGTCTTCTGGATGACAAAGACCTCTTTGATAATGGCTTGGAAGAGGAGGATGATCAGCCCCCTGAGGATGAAGAGTCCCTAGAATCCATACGAGCAGCTGTGAAAAACAAAATAAAACAATACAAGGTAACAGTTGACTGTGATRCAAAATTATTGTAAATGTACTCTTTTTCAARCTAATAGAGAATAGGTTTAGGAGATAYTGKGAAGRAATTGTTCCCTGGGAGGGTGGGGAGGCTCTGGCACAGGTTGCCCAGAGAAGCTGTGGCTGCCCCATCCCTGGAAGTGTCCAAGGCCAGGYTGGATGGKGCTTGGAGCATCCTGGGACAGTGGGAGGTGTCCCTGCCYATGGCAGAGGGTGGAATGGGATGACTTTTAAGGTCTTTTGCAACCCAAATCATTCCATGRTTRTTGGATTTTGTAGRAATTTGTACCTGARCAAGTTCTAARACTCTCTTTGACCATGGTGGAGTTGTACTGCTGTGGCAGAAGASAGGAGAGCCTTCTGGTTTTTGTTTTTAAACATGGAGGGATGTTGCCCTGGCAAACAAAAAGATCATGATGGAGTAGGAGCTTTGGAATCTGCCCTTGTGTGTGTTTTGTGCTGGTTTATGATTACACTTGGTGCTTTGCTGACCAGTGGTGGTTCTGTACAGTTATTTGTGATGTGTTTGCCCTTGATGGTGCCAGTGTATTGATAGAAATAATTKAATTTCTTCTTATGCTCCATAGAACAAAGACCGTTTTCCTGATGGTCAAGGCTACAAACATGTATTTGATGAGGAGAATGAGGAGCCTGTGTTAAAGGAGCCAAAAAAGAAGGTGAAGTCTTCATCTTTTTAAAGCTCTGTATTGTTGGTCATGTCTAAAGTGGTTTTGTATGTGCAATGTGGTTTTGGTTTTGTATTTTTTTTAACTGGATGCATTATTCTGACTCCTGTCTGTTTGAAAGGGAAAAATAAGCTATTTAAGAAGTAGAGAAAGAGCCCCATGTTTTATTTCCCAGCTTCTGAAGCTTTTCTTTTCTCCCCTTAAGGAGCGGAAAGCAGCAAGGTTAAGTAAAGAAGCCATTAAACAACTGCACAGTGAGACCCAACGACTTATTAGAGGTAAAACTTAAATTCTTTATATGTGAAGGGGTAGAAACTGCTCAGGAATTCAGAGCAAAAATTGAAATAATTTACCCAGAAGGTTGGAGCCTTCTTTGACCTAACATGACTTACTGAGGGTTGAAGGGTTCAAGACCATTTTTGTTGAAGGACCTGTTAAAGGAATTTTTGTAACTAATGAAAATAAAGATACTTGTTATCAAATGAAGGGCTCAGATGATGTTTTAAGTATTCTCTCACCAACTTTCTCTGGCAGAATCATCTGTGTCTCTCCCATATCATGTGCCTGAGGCCAAAAGTGTCCACGACTTCTTCAAGCGCAGACTTCGACCAGCGTGTCAAGGAAATGCCATGGCCCTGCTGAAGTAAGGACTTAAACCTTCCTCAGCCTGTTTTTTCATAAACTTTAAGCATCTCTAGCTTTTCTTTTGAGAATAGCTAGACTTGCTTAGGTTCCTTTAAATCCATAAAAGTAGGAAATTGGGAGAATGCCATTGCTAACATCAGGTAATGCTGCTATCCTGACTGTCATATCAGTGAAGTGATCAGGGCTAGGAGTAACTCATATGAAGGAACTTGCTGATGGGGTTACTTTAATGGGATTTAGGCTGAACCCAAATATTTTACTTGAACTGTTTCTTGTGTAGTAAAATACTGAAGCTACAGTAGTCACAAAATCCCTCAGGAATTTCATACTGTGATACTGTAACCAGTACAAAGCTTTTAAACTTCCTTAARTTCTCACAATGARGTTTTCCAGATTTCTGTCCTTCCTACACATTAATGACACTAATTAGGAAATGGTTTCTTCCTCTCAGTTTGTCCTCAGCCTTATCTCCCTTTCACACTGACCATGGATGGCATGTTTCTTTCTGCCTTTGTTAGATCCTCTAAATACCAGCTGCCCCTAAATGAAGAACCTGCAGCCACTGGGAACTTGAGCAAGGATTGCAAAGATGGGCCAGTGGAAGGTGATCAATCAGCAGCTGCTGCACCAGAAATGAACCTGGGCAGAGATGTTGATGCTTCTGTGGCTGAGCCTCTTGCTGCTGAAGGGAAGAACTTGCCAGAGGACTGTGCTGAGGAGCCCAGGCAGGACAAGGAGGAATCTCATGCAGTTACAGAGACTGTAACTGATGCTAACACAGAGSAACAGCAGCTCCCCAATTGCCTGAGCACTGTCTGTGATGAGCAAAAGGAGAGTGAAATTCCTCCAGCATCTGGAGATGCCCTCATGGAGAGAGGGGAARCAGCACCAGATGTACAAGGTGAAACAAGCAGTCAACAAGTGGGGCCTGGACTGRTGGCACAGCCTGAAAGAGTGAGGAAATCCAAGCTGGATAAACTTCGTGAGCTGGGCATAGACCTGTCCATCCAGCCCAGGATCTGCTCTGACAATGAATCCTTCATAAACCTTGATGAAGCTGATTCAAATAAAGGTATCACTTGTGTTGTAGCCCTAAGCACTGTTGATCTGAGCTTGGCTGGAAAATCTTGARATATTTAGGTGATAGAACAGCCAGGCACATTCACTTATTAGTGTAAGTTCTTTAAGACATGTTAACAGAAATTTAGAATTGCTTGGTGCCTGGGAGGCTGGGCTGGAAGTGAATTGAGGTCATGTGGATAAATGGTAGTCAAGGGTAAGATCATTTAGAATTAGATAATATCAATTAAATACAAGCTACAGAAAAAATATTCTGTGGTGGTTTATTAATAGTTGAATAGGATGGTTTTGCAAATATTTTAGTATTCAAGAATTAGCTTTTAAACTAGCTTTTAAACTATCCTTTTTTAAACTTAGCTTTGAACTAAACTTTGGGGGCAAAAAAAGCTCAAGACCTACTCTTACTACAACTATGAACAATCAATGCTTTTACTTGCTATCACATTGATTTAATTAATGTGTATTTAAAGAACTGGAAGCCCTGAAAGCACGTTTCTTGAAGCACACTCTGCAGACATCAAAACCCAAAGCGGAACGGGCCGTGAACATGAACATTATCCGTAAGGAAGTGACATCTGATGGGAAAGAGGAGCTGAGAGCTGATGTGGTGCCAGCAGTTTTGGCTGCAGAGAGCCTGGAGGAAACAGTCCACACAAAGCCAGGTTGGTGGGGGGGAAGAAGAGAAGGATTGAATTGGAATTTTGATTTTTCTCTCTCGTGCTCTGTTTCCCCAGTGCTGTCCTACAAAATASAGGTGAAGAGATCTTCATCTGTAAGATTACTGTGTGTGTTCCCCCTAATGGATAGCCCTGTTCAATAACAAAAATTCTGGGTAGGCCACTTAAATAGCAGTGGCCTGTGTAGGACAGCATCAGTCAGATCTTTGTGACTTGGATTTTTTATGCTTCCATGAGATGCCATGGAAGCCCAGGTTGGACAGGGCTTGGAGCAACCTGGTCCAGTGGAGGGTGTCCMTGCCCATGGCAGTGGTGRAACTGGRTAAACTTGAAGGYCTCTTCCAAGCCAAACCCTTCCCTGAATCTTTTCCTGTGCAGGTGAAAAGCTGCAGGCCCTGAAGGCCAAGCTGCAGGAGGCCATGAAGCTCCGCAGGACCGAGGAGCGCCAGAAGCGGCAGGCGCTGTTCAAGCTGGACAATGAGGAAATGCTGGAGGAGGAGGAGGAAGAGGAGGAGGAGGAAGAGATGACAGATGAGTCTGAGGAGGAGGAGGAAGAAGAAGAAGAAGAAGGTGATCATGAGGTCTGTATGCAATGTTTTTCCTTAACCTCATCAGCTTCTCCATTCTGCTTCCTCTCCCCAATGGAATGGGACTTTTGTACACTACTAATTGGGGAAATTGCTAAGAATTCTCCCTATAAGCTAAAAAATTGCTATAGTTGCATATTCAGGGTTTGGACTGTCTAACCTTGAATTCATTAGTATTTTCTTTTTATAAATCCTGGCTCATTGCTGGCTGGGCCACGTGCCTGGGGTGGGGTGTGCCATGACAATAATCATTGTAYCTGTGCTGTGTTTGGGGATGTTTTTTAGAATTCAGAATTTCTACTTGATGAAGCAGAGGAAGATAATGAAGATGCAGAAGAGAAACACACAGAGGATGGTGATAAAGAAACTGATAAAGAATCAATTGATGGAGAAAAGCTGGAGAAACCTGAGCATGGTGATTCTGTTCTAAAACAGCCTTCAACAGAGTCTACATTGATGCTTTTTAAGGACAGCTCCTCCAAAATGGGGTAAATAATAAACCAAGCCTTGAAAATTGTGACTGAGGAATTTTAAATTTGATCAGCATGTGTGAATTATTTTTATAAAGTGCCTTTTATAAATATTTTTGTGTTACCCTGGGTGTTTTTTTTTTTTTTTTTGCAATTCATCCTAAATTTATTAACAAATATATTTTATGAATTGCAGTTTTTCTCTTCCTGATGGAAAACTGGAAATGGAAGAAACTGTAGACAAAGGACCTACCAAGTTAGGTAAAGTAGAATTATTGCCCTAAATAATTGCCTTTTTTTTTTCTTTTCTTACTTAGCACACATAAAACTTTCTATTAAAGATTGGTATTCAGTATTTCTGTTATTTCATCACCTGTATACAGTTATACAGTGTGATTTTAAAAGTTCAGATTGATGGAAAAAATGAGTGGGCTTGAAAAAGCTAGAGGGAAAAAAATACTGTTCAAAATAATACTGGAAGAAGTATGAAATGTAAGAAATCAATAAGTTAAAAGTGTAATATGCATCCTATGAGAAGAAGGAAATCCAACATGACCACAAAATGAATTTTTAGCAAGGTGCCAGTGTTGCAAAATATTAAAATGAGGTTTTACTGGATTACACACACACACACAAAAAGTTAAGCACTATTTTCTTTTCTTTCCAGAGGATGATGATTCATTTTCTCTCCCAACTCTGGCAAAGGAGAACAGCCACAACAGCAGTTTTGAGTTCATTGGCTCCATGATCCCATCCTACCAGCCCTGTAACAAACAGGCCTCGAGGGGTGGGAGCTTCTTACCTGCAGCAGGGGGGTTCAGGTCACCCTCCCCAGGTTTCTTCAAAACAAGTTTTATCAGCTCTGCTTCCAAGGTGAGTTTCCTCAGTCCTGGTTGTGCCTTATACTAACACAGGGGGAAGTAAATAAATGTGTTTTATCCTGATGGTCAGCCTATCAGAAGAATCAAACCAGACAAATGCTTTGGTATCAGTGAGATTTCAGAAGAGCACCCTGCCCCTTGGGTTTGTGTCCACATTGGAATGGATAAAAAGGACATTATAAAACTATATTCTAAAGCATCAAATAAAAGATGCTATAATCTTGCTTTCAGGGATGGGGCAGCCACAGTTTCTCCTGGAAGTCTGTGCCCCTTGCATTTAAATTTACACTTGCTAAACAACCTGTRTATTTTTGTATTCCCTTGACTAGAGCTCAGGAAAGACCTCTGAGCCATCTCTTCCCATAGAAGATTCCCAGGACCTGTATAATGCCTCTCCTGAGCCCAAGAATTTATTTCCAGGGGCTGGGGAGTCAAGGTTTCARTTTTCCCTGGAAGATGACACTCAAAGCCAGCTGCTCGATGCAGATGGGTGAGTGATGGGTGTAAAGGATGGTGCTTTGTGCCTGTTAACAGAAACAGGATGTGCAGACCAGCAAGATTTTTCTAACTCCAGCCTTTCTTTCAGGTTCTTGAACGTTGGACAACACAGGAATAAATACCAGTCCTCAAAGCATCAGCTGCCACTGGCCAGCATGGATGAGAATGCCATGGATGCCAACATGGATGAGTTACTGGACCTGTGTTCTGGACAGTTCAGCAGCCAAGCTCAGCACGTGCCAAACACCAGCAGCACCAAAAAGCAGAACATGGAGGAGCTGCTCAATCTTTGTTCAGGAAAATTTGTGTCTCAGAGTATGTCCTGAATTCTCTTTTCAGCTTTGCTGCTTGCTTGATTTAGAAATTTTTAGCTGAGGTAACTTCAGGTCTGGGCACTGATGCCACATGTGGAATTTTGTCTTTGTTGGGAGCATATGCAGTTTTATTTCTAGGTTGTTCTCTGACACTTTAAGAGCAGAAATAAGTTACCATCTTATTGCTTTCTGTAGCAGGTTCTCCAACATGGGCTTCCTCAGTGTTTTCCAAGGCAGAAAAAGACAGTGACATAGAAGATCCAATGGCAGAGGCTCTGGAGCTCTGCTCAGGCTCCTTTCCCACAGACAGGTTAGCACTGCTCTCCTAAAATCTACTGAAGTTAATTCTGGTAACTGCCTTGTTTCACTCTTAGAAGTGTTTTCTTGTTTAACATCAATTTGCTGTCAGTGAAAGTGTGCTTTTGTTTTGGAGGTGAAGGGGAGGAGTATTGCAAATTGCTCAGCAATTACTCTCTAATTGGCAGCATAAACTGTTTCCCACAGCTACTGTGAAGGGAAATTCTTTGTCTTTCACTGCTAGTGAAAGAAACAGTGAAGAACTTTCATTAAACTGAGAAAAGATGATTARATGTGGGGCTTTTGGAGTCTGTTCTGGGCTGTTGCCAAACAGCCAAATGTAAAGTTGGATACTTGGAGTTTTTTATTGACTAAATTGGAAAGTGTATGGCTGCCTGACAAAATGGTAGTGAGGTTAATAAGTGGGAATGTTAAGGGGATCCAAGAGGAATTTGAGAGGGGGGGAAAATTGGGAATTAGTCCCATGGTTTCTGCCAGTGAAGACCTGAATGAAGTCTTAAAGCATCAGCTCTAATGGGGATTTGGGGCATTTATAGCTCAATGCTGTTGGCAGATTGGAGCTCTGAGCACTCACAGGGAATTGCCTGATAGCAGCTGAGGTGGGTGTTGAATTTCTGCCTTGATTTACTGGAGGTGAAATGAAAATGCCTTTCTCCCATTCATGTTTTCCCTAGGGAAGAAGAAGAAGAAGAGGAGGAACAAGAAGAACTTGGTGGTTTTCAGCTTTTAACAGATGATGAGGCCTTTGCAAGTGAAGAGGTGTGAACTGATGGAGCCAGGCAGCTGCTGGATAAAATGGATTATTCCATTTATCCTCCTAGGTTTTTAACATATCCATCAAAGTACCACAATGTCCATAACAAGATACTGAAACATTTTTCAGAGCAAACTTTGGATCATTTAAAAGATCTCTTTAAYATAATGATACAGTGAAAAATGCAAATCCACTGAAATATGCCTGATGTTTTAGTGTCCTGTTAATTGAAGAACAGACAAATCTGTTGTTACAAAGCAATCCACTCTCAGAAAATCCTTATTTCTGAAAACTTTGACAGGATGAAAAAAGTGAAGATAGTGCTGCTGAAGAAGAAGAAAGGAGTGATGATGAAGAAGAAGAACTGCTGAGACATAGACCAGGCTTGAAGAAAAAACTGTAATTATTTTTTAAAGCCTTAATTACCAGAGAGAATAGAATACTAATAGCACTAGAAATTTAGTTTTGATTGTTCCCTCTCCAGCAGATGTTTATRTGATCTGATTTTTTACTTTGGTGCTATCATGTTGCATGAATGTAACTGTTTTGCTTGTGGGTTATAGGTGATTTCCATAATTATTTGCATTATAGATGGAAATCAAAAAGCCACAATAAAAGCAGTGCAACGTTTTTTTAACCAAAACAAGGGATGCAAGGATATTGTTGTCACTCTTCATGTCTTAAGATCTTATTTGTTCTAACAARTAAAACACAGGGTTGACAGTTATTGCCATCATCTTTGGAATCTGGTGGATGACAATGACTTGGGGTGGTGCATGATGTCAGGCCATTTGTGTAAATGTGCAAGAACTCAAGGCTTGGTCTTTCCAAAGATTACATGAGAAATTATGATACATCCTTAGGAAATGTGTTCGTTTTATGTCAAAAGAGAAATCTTGCTTTCAGGAGATTTGTGTGATGGCTGTTATGCTCCCAAACTGAACTCTTTCAACTTTTTTTTTTTTTTTTTTCATAGAAAACTGCAAGATTTCATGGAAGAGGAGGCAGAGCTGTCAGGGAGTGATGTGGGAAGTGAGGATGAGTACGATGGTGAAGACCTGAATGAGTATGAAGAAGAGATTATCGACGAGGAGCTCCCGAACGACGCAGAATTAGGAAACCAAATTCAGAAATTCCACATGTCAGTGCCATTAGCAGCTGATCTTTGGGTGTGTGTGAGTCCCTGGCTCTGGGGCAGAGCCTGGACTGACCCCTCCCTGTCTCCTGTGCTGGCAGGAAGGCGATGCTGGACGATGACAAGCGCCAGCTCCGCCTCTACCAGGAGAGGTACCTGCTGGATGGGGACCTGCACAGCGATGGCCCGGGCAGGACCAGGAGGTTCAGATGGAAAAACATAGGTGACCTATGATCCAGAGCTCATAGAGGGGGGAAAGATTGAAAACAGAGCTTGTGTGTGTGTGTGAAGCAGCACTTAGTGGTTCTCAATAAAGTATTTCAGGAATAAATTGGGGGGAGGGATGATTTTGAGTTTTTTGCCTTATTTTTTTTACTGGTTTTGGGTTTTTTTGTTGTTTTTCACTAGCCTCCATTTTCAAAATTAATGTTTTTTTTTGTTGTTGCCTAGATTTTGCTTCACAGATGGACTTGTTCCAGAGAGATTCAGATAATGAGGAGGAGAATGAAGAGTTTGATGAGACAGAAGTGAAGTGGAGGAAGGAGAGATTTGAGCGGGAGCAGTGGCTTCGTGAGCAGGTACTGCTTGAGCTCCTAGAAAGGCTTGCTCAGTCTCTGGATCATTGCTGGATGTGAAATTGTTTATTCCTCAAGTTAAACTGCAGTATTAGGTCAGATTTCTCAGCTGAACATGATTCTGTTCATTAATAGAACAAGGATGGTGAAGTATCTAAGAAATTGCAATAACCTCTTAGAGTAGAAAGTAAATAAAAATTAATTTACACTAAAAAATAATTACACTGCTTAAAATACTGAATGAAACATCCATTTGTAATATAATTTTTTYCAATTGTCTTCTCTCTGCTACAGAAGGAAAAAAATAAAGAGCAGGAGGAGGAGGAGGAAGAAGAAATTGGTGGAGACAGCGAATTCATGAAGCTGGCAAAAAAAGTGACTGCTAAGTCCCTGCAAAAGAAAGGTGAGCTTGATTTTTATTGAGGTGACAAGAAAAGAATAGAGAGAAGTAGTTCAAAAACTGATCTTTCCTCCATGTCTCTGCCAGCCAGCCCAGCAGTGGTGGCACAAGACACAAATCTGTTACCCAGGAACCCATTTGAAGCCTTCAAACCTGCTGGTGACATCCAGGTGGGTACCAGTCCTCACAAATGGCATTTCCCAACACAGCCAAGTCAGCTGCCTCTGAGTTCTGGGCACTCCTGGTTTGTGTTGTTGTAATGTGTGTGTAGAGAGTAGATTTTCTCTGAAGAGTAACTTACTAAGCAACCTGCCTTGCTTCCTGAGAGGGGTTTAATGCAGCTTGTCTTTGCCTTTCAGATTAAAAATGGGTCACTCTTGAACAGACCTAAAGCTGTCCTTCAGAAGCTGGCAGCAATGTCAGATCTTAATCCAAATGCCCCTCGAAATTCAAGGAATTTTGTCTTTCATACACTTTCACCAGAGAAGAATGAAGAGGCAAAGGAGAAATCAAAACCTCAGGTAAAGATTTGGGTAGCAGGTGCTGCCAGCTGTGGAGATTATTTGAATATACAGGCACTGAAATCTGCCAAGCAGTTAAGAGCACTGCTGTCTTAAATATTCCCTKTGTGTTCTCATACCAAATATTTCTCTCATAACTCAGAATTTAAGCTTTTTGTGGTTTTTTTGGACATGTTGTGTATTCTAATTCTAATTTGGCTSTCCTTAGGTGAAGAAGAGAGGCCCYTCTGCAGCAATAACATCAGCAGCAAAGAGGCCCAGGGTAGAAAGCTCAGAGGAAAGCAGTCAAAGCAGAAGCATTTTCCAGTACCTGGAGAGCTGAATGTTCCTGTTTGGAACCAAAGGTTGTGTCTCCTCTTTGCCAGCTGCAGTTTATTTTGCCAATCTGCCAGAAATCACCAGGCAGGGAAAAAAACAAATGGGTGCTGCCTCATTCACAATTTCCAGTAATTTCCAGGCAGTGGTTTTGTGCTTTGTTTTTTTCCTCAGTCCTCTGTGGCAAATGGGAGCACAAAATCCATTCCTGGTTTGGAATGAAATGCTGACTTGATCTTTCCTAAGCATTAAGGGAAACTTCCACTGCTGTGGGCTTTCCTCACAGGTGCTGCAGAGGTATCAGTTCCACCWGGAAATGCCATTTGTGTGACAAGGAAATACCTCAGGTAACTGAAAGCACAATGAAGGAGGAATTTCTGCAGCTCTGGGAGAGAATGAAGCAGTGTTGGCCATGGCAGGACACTTGTTTACACTTGCAGCACTAAGTTTTAGCTGTGGCTCCCTCCAGTGTCTTATTTCCTTTTAATGTTGAGCATTTATTAAGCTTCACCTTTTAAGAAGCTCTAATTTATCCTTGAAATGTTTACTTTGTGGGAAAGGCCCCAGTCTCTTCTGAGGCAATATGAGAAGGGTTTCTTTCCAAGTTTTTATTCCTGTTGATGTCCTTAAACTTGCAGATGGATGTTGTGTGGGGAGAGGGGAGAATGAGTAATGTGTGGGAGAGAAAAAGGAGGTTTGGGGGGTTTATTTGCATTGGTGGGGGAAGCTGCTGGGGTTGCTTTGGTTTGCCCAACTTCAGGCTGTCTTTAACCATCCATTCTGTTCTCATGGAAGCTGCACTCATCCAAAATAAACCATCCATTGCTGAGCAGCCCCTAAGGAAAGGGCTGCTCCAGAATGAGGGGATTTACCAGGAACCCTCATTCACATCTGTTCTAAACAGTGTGAGAGAAACTTGAGCCAGAGTGTGCAGCATTCCTGATGGTTCTGATCACAACTTGAACATGTTGGAGAGCAGATCAAGGTGCCACAGGGTCCTGCTCTAATATTAAACATCTCTGGACTGTCACATACTTGAGGTGCTGRTGCTGTTGAAGTATCTGAGCTGTAAATTTTGTAACATCTTGAGCACATGCCCAGTGTGCTGTGTGTAAAATATTTTATTGTACAGTATGTTATAAAGGATTATGGTACTAATGGAAGTGCAACTTGACAATAAAACGTGGTTTTAATTTTAGAGGCAGTTTGAATTAATTTTTAGGATTTCACTCAGTTGTGTACATGTCTTGGGGTTTTTTTCCCCACAATCTTTTTTATTTCTGTCCATGTCTATTTTTTCCTTGCTGCCTTTTTTTTGTTGTAGCCACAACTCAGCCCTTCACTGGGAACAGCTGCAATAACATTGGAATACAACAAAAACAACCCCTTGTGTTTATTGGAGTGTGGATTTTCAACTCCTCAAGTCTTCAAAYTTGGGTTTGCATAAAATTCTTGGCCTGAAGAATATTTTTTCCTGCTTCAATAGTTTTGGATTTTTTAGTTCCTAGACAAAACTTTCTTTATCCTTGTCTTAAGAAGTGTCTATTTGAGTTCACTGCAGCAATTCTAATGATTASTGTACCTGGATTTGGGATGGTTTAGGAAAGAGGAATGACCTTTCCTGCTTTGTTATCAGACTTTTCTTGAAGGACTAAAAGATTTCTGAACACTTAATTCTTTATCAGTGTTCCACTGATAGSAAAGTTGTACTAATTCAGCACAGATTTGGGTAAAAACATTCAAGCTCCCAACTGGAGCATTTTCCCTGAATTTTGCTCCCACTTTGCCACTAGAGTGCAGCAAGAGAATGTGCTGCTCTGGCACAGGGCAASGCAAAATCATTGAAACTTAAACTGTGTCTTGACTCCAGGGGAAATTMTTGCAGTTTTCCATGCTCTGGCATTGCAAGGAATTAAATTTATGGAGACCTATAATTGCTACATTTTTGCATTAGGAAGTGGTAGCTTGAAGAGCACTTGCAGAGGGTTGGGTGAGTCCTGGTGGTTTCCTGGCTTCTTCTCAGCTCATGCTACTAGCCATAATTATGGCTTTTCTTTTGCTTTCCCTGTAGACTTTTCCCTTTAAAATACAYTTTCCTTGTTCCAGAGCCAGGGGTAGAAAAATACCATTGAGCCTGAAAAGCTTGTAAATTGAAATACATGGAGTGGGAAGGTTTCTGGCTGCAATTCCCCCACAACAACTTTGCAGTAGTTCAGGSTCTGTGAGCTGCTGCTGAAAGCTCTGCATTGCACCCTAAAACTTCCTTGCCTGGGAGCATATTCCATGCCAAGGGGGCCAGGGACAGGTTCTGTGGGAGCTGGAATATCAATGGCAGAGTGGAACCTGCTGCTCTCATTGTGCCAGACCATCCCCAGAGCTGGGGGCTTGGGCCTGACCCTCACCTGAGCTCCTGCCCTGCTCCCCATCCATCTTCTGGCTCCAGCTTTCCCAGGGCTGCCCCCCCTGCTCCTGTCTGGCACATTAACTCAGCTTTGCCTTCTCATTTTCAGGTATTGATTCAGCTCCCCCCTCCTGGCACAGACATGAGGCCACTGTGCCTAATGGGGAGAGAAATCCTCCTCATTGCTGCTGGAAGTGCCAAGAGTGGGCTGGGAAGGAGGGAATGGCTCAGGGTGGGGATGAGGGTCCTGCATCCAGGCACTGCTGCAGCTCAGCCTGAGCAGAAGCTGCTCAAAGGTTGGGCTCGATGRTCCTGGAGGTCTTTTCCAACCTCAGYGYTTCTGTGAAATRGTGTCTGCAGGGCTGARGGAAGAGCTGATCCCACTTCTTCCACTTCTGTCCCTTTTTTTCTCCCCTGACTGCCTTGGGATAACTCGGAGCAGTTACAGCTGAGAGTTGTGATGGGTGATGTTTGGGTTTTAGATTTTCATCTGAATGGGGTAGCTCTAATAATAACACCTCTCTCTAATAACAACACCTCTCTGTGCCTCAGTTTCCCTCTCCCACACAGGGCACAGGTGCAACAAAGCCCATCAGGAACAATCTGAGTTCCTGATCCTTCAGTGCACCACGGGAGCCTTGATAAGAGCAGCGCTGCTGATACACAACTCATCATCTGCTGAGTTTGCAGAGAGAATGAGCTTTTGGGAACCCAAATGAGAATGGAGAATTTTAAAAGAAGGACTTAAAAGCAGAGGGAGGAGCAGCCCTAGGTGTGTGGCAAAGGTTGACATTGCAGACACGTTTATAATCCCAGCTCCCACCTCCTCGGGGCTCAAGGCACTCACTGAATTATGTTTTCTTTCCCTTTTTTTTTTTGCCAAGAGACTGAAAAGGGGAGAGAAAAAAAACTATTTGTTTGTCTTGTCTAATTTAATTTATGTTATTTATCAAATAGACAGGTTATTTGGGAAACCAGATGGACCCAGGCTAAAATCATCTATATTTCCAACATGTGAAAAATTATGTTGGGGTGGACACATGAAAGGCAGCGTGGAGCAGGTTTGGTGAGCACTCACCACGTGAGCTCTGCACCTCATCTGTCCTGGGCCTCTAATCAGTTGTCCCAGACCCATTATGGGGGTTAAAGGACAAAAAGACCCCCAGGCACCCATGGGGGTGTCTTCCAGAGCAGCCATGTCACAATTATTTACCCTCCCTGGCTTTCATTCTGCTCATTGACTGGTGCATCCTTTCCCCAGGGATGGATGGGGTGGGGTTTTGGGCCTAAATAAATGTTTTAGTCAGATTTGGGAGCAGAGCAGGTGACAGTTTTTTTGGTGTCTGGCATTTTCTCCTTTGGGTTTTCTTGTTGGCAAAGGAAAAACAGAAGATGGAGAGCAGCAAGGATGGCTGAAAGGGGATAAATAATGCAAGAAATACAGAAATAAAAAAAGAAATGCAATAAAAGCAAGAGCCCTCTGTTACTGATGGGTTGGACACCCTGACTGCTGCTGTGCAAGAGCTGAGCCTGGAGCAGCCCCATCACTGCCCTTCCCTGTGCCCCAGGGCARGACCCTGGCAGCCAGGCTCTGCCTCTGCAGAGTCCAGACAAGCTCATGGCACAGAAAAAACAGCTCTGTGACACCTGCAGGCTGCAGTGGGTGACCTGTAAAGCAGAAGTTTCATTCTGTATTAAGCATCAGTCATTAATATTAATTCCAGCTCTGCGCGTGCTCCGTGCACRCAGACGTTCAGTCCTTGGGGGTTGTTATTTTTCTCTTGTATCATCCAGAAGCCCAATTTAGGGCTGACTCCAGCTCTGCTTCTCCAGGCAGCAGAGATCTAAACCAGCTGTAATTAAAGAAAACGACATAAAAGATTGCAGGGTGTGTGTGTGTTGGGGGGGAGGGGGATCAGCAAATCTTAACAGCTTTGCAAGAGATTAATTTTATTTTTAGCTAATATTTTTCTCTGCTCCTCAGGGCTGYTTTCATGCAACATGCTCTGTGCTGCTTCCCTTGCAGTGGCCCATTGATTTTCAATATTTGATGGTGTTTGTGCACGTGGCCATGGGGGATCAGTGTCTGATCTGTTCACGTGTGTCCCCGTGCCCTAAAAGCCACCTGTGSTATCCCAGCCCTCACCTTTGCCATGGGGATGCTGCACAGAGCCCAGAGGTCCCACTCCACCCTGGCTGTGGCTGTGGCAGGCCAGGATCAGCCCAGCATCTTCCTGCCCTGCCCAATTTCCAGCTGCCACTTCACAGACACTCGTTTCTGTGCAGGAAGAATAATTAACCACCAAGGCTCTAATGCCACCTTTCTGGCAGCTCAGCATCCAGAAGTGACATTTCCACATTCCTACTTTACATGAAGCCTGAAGGAAACCCCCAACTTTTCCCAAATAACCATCAGATTAGAGGAAAAAATGGCTTTTCCTTCCTTCCTTTCTCCTGCTCCTCAGTGAGCCTGGATGGGGCAGAGGGGCCTGATTGTGCCTGGGAATGTGGAGTTCAGGAATGCCACTTGGGCTGGCTTTCTCCCAGCTCCAGGCTGGCACTGTGCTGGAAAGGGACATTGCTGGGGCTCATTGAGACACCCTGAGCCCCTTGGCTGGCAGAGTTGGGGTGCCTCAAGGTGCCTCAATGAGCCTCTCTCAGTCAAGGTCCCAGAGAGAGGTTTTGGCATCCAAGACATCTCCAATCCCATCCCACCTGAGGTGACCACAGCCAGCATTCCCAGCTCCACCAGTGCCAGCGCAGATCCTCCAACCAAAGGCAACACCAACCCCATCTGACCACTGCTGTAAGAGGAGAATTGAATCAACAGCCAATTAAACCCTCCCTGTGGTCCCCATTTTGTGTGATTTGAGGGTACAAATCTCCAAGTGAGGATCTGGGATGAGCTCACAGGCAGCACTGGGCTGSTTTTGGTGTCCTTTGCTCCACCACAGATTTGCTGAGGGTGTGTGATCTTTGGAGCTGGGATGACAGGAACCCCAAAGTATGAGAACATCTCCTGAGYTGTGACTGTAACCAGCCCASAGCCTGACCCASAGCAGCTGCTCTGTCCCTCCCCTACACTGCAAGGGGAAAAGAGGAAAGAAGGGAACATTGGATGGCATCAGTGTGGTTGGCAAAGACCCCTGAACATCTGCAGGGCTGGAGGAGCTGAGTTTGGTACCYCTCAGCCAGCACCAATCCAAGCCTTGAGGGTTGGGATTTGTCCCAAAGGCTGGGCCTTGCCCATGGCTCCTGTTAAAAGTGACAGTGACACTGCTGGAGTCTCCAGCTTGWGTGGAAACTGGAGATGCCAAACCAAATCCCATCGTGGTGCTGGTGATGACCCAAGCCTGGTGAGGCTGCTGCTGGTGAGCCAGGCATGAGATCCACCCCCTAAAGCCACAGCTCCATCCCAAGAGCTGTGCCACCGTGGCCACGGGCTGCTTTTAATTCAAAGTGCAGCAAAATCCCCACAAAAATTTTGGCAAGGCCACAATTGAGGGCATGGGGCTGATGGTGTCCCACTGCCCTGGGGGGCCAGCATGATCCCCAGGATGGGGGACAACCAGAAGGGGACAGTGCTCTCTGCTCTGCCCCCATGGTCCCCCAGCCCTGGGGTCGGGGCTGGCTGAGCTGGGAGCCACGTGCACATCCTGCAAGGGGAAGAGCCCTGCTCCCAACATCTGCTTGGCGTTTGTTTGTCTTTCATTCCCATTCCTGCCCTGCCTCCCCCTCTGCTTTCATCCCTCCATCTGCACAGGCCTAAAAATAGAGCCATGGCCAGACTGGGGCTGTGCCTCATCAGCCTGTCAGGGSTTTGGTATGATCCCATTTGTGGCCCCACAAGGTGGGGACAGGACCCATCAGTGTCCCTCAGAYGCCACTTTCCTGCCACAGTGGTTGTTTTGCCCTGGGCTCTGTTCCCTGCTCCCAGCCCAAAATGCCCAATCCTGGGCGTGGGGGATCTCAGGCTGAGCCTCAGGTCAGCCCCTGCACGGCCCCACTGCTGCACCTGGGGTGGGGCTGACACCAAACTGCAAAGGAGCCCCTGTGGCAGAGCAGAGAGGTGTCCCCAACCCCCAGCTCGTACAGTCCCCAAATTGCCTGGGGTGAGGAGGTGGAGCCACAGGGACACCCCAATCACCTGGCTGGGGCTGCAGGGGGACCTGGTTCTGCCACCTGGGCTGCTCTGGGTCCCCAGGGGCTGCTCCAGGAGTTTCCATGCCTCCTGCTCCCCAGGAAGGCTCATCCCCTCAGCCCCTCTGTGGAGTGTGGAACAGGATGAGCATCAATTTGGCACGTCCTTGTGTCCCCCTGCCCCTTCCCCAAGTTGCTATGAATAAATCATTGTTTTATTAAAGAGAAGCAGCTGCTTTTTTTCTTCTCCTTTTTTTTTATTTTATTTTGACACCCCATCCGTACCCACGGAGCCCTTTGGCACATGCTCGAACGCTGAAGCCCCATTGAGGGCCCCCGGAGCATAGCAATTGATACACAGAGATCCCCAAATCCTATTCAGGCCCCGCTTTTCTGCACGAGCAGCCTCTAAACAGCTCATTCACTGCTCTTTTTGTCGCCGGGGTTAAGTGGTTAAGTGTGTGTGGATCCCATAAAAGGCCTTTACTCCATGAAAAGCTATATTTACATTGTAATCACCAAAGAACTGTTTAGGCAGTCAATAGCGGGGCAGCGGCGGCGGGGGCTCGGCGGCGTGTCCCTCACCTCTCCCGCTGAGCCCCCCGGAGCAGGACTTTTGTGGGATTACGTCCCCCCGCGCCAGCTGCCGGGGGAGCCGCCGCTCTTTGTCTCGGCTCGGAGCCGGGGACAGCCCAGGCTCGCTCCTGAAGCTCCCGAAGCTCCTGAAGCAGCATCCCGCATCCCGCATCCATCCCGCATGCTGTATCCTGCATCCCGCATTCATCCCGCAGCCCGCATCCCTCATCCTGCATCCCGCATTCATCCCGCATCCCGCATCCCACATCCCACATCCATCCCGCATCCCTCATCCCGCATCCCGCATCCATCCCGCATCCTGCATCCATCCCGCATCCCTCATCCCGCATCCCACATCCCTCATCCCGCATCCTGCATCCCGGTGGCCCCGGTCCCTCCAGCAGGGACAGCACCCCCCGGTCCCGCTCAGCAGCGGAGGTTTGGGCTGAACCTGGTGGGATGGTGGCTCCTGGGTGAGCTGTGTCCTGCGTGGGCTGGAGCCAGAGGATCTGCGGCCATGAGAGCTCCTTGTTGAGCCCATCCCATCATCGYTGGAAGAATTAGGCTGGAGTTCAGGAGAAGGTTCTTCCCCGGGGAATCGGCACAGCTCCAAGGCTGCCAGAGCTCCAGGAGCCTTTGGACAACGTTCTCAGGCTCAGGGTGGGATTGTTGGGGTGYCCTSTGCAGGATCAAGAGTTGGACTCAATRATCCTTGTGGATCCTTTYCAACTCAGGATATTCCACAATCCTMWTCTGTGATTAACCAACCCCCYGGCTCCAGGARCMTCCCTGGTACCCCATGAGTGAAGTGTGAGCTAAAATTTTATCATTTTCACAAGATTAATTGAGCACAGCCAAGAATGGCRAAAGCAAAATKAATTCGCCRAGAGCAAGGCAAGGGCTTCCCTTTCCACCAGCAGCAATTTCCATGTAATCAATTAGATGATGTTCCAACTGATATCCCTGTTGGGGAACGTGCCTGCTCTCCCCACACAGGAGCAAATATTCAGAACRGCAGCACTCGAAGAGTAAATGTGGGAGAATCCCCCCACATTCCCCTGGAAACCCCCAGGAGGGATTGGCAGTGAGACAGCCAGGGGAATGGGAGGCTGCATCCCAACAGGAACTCGGATAGAGGTGGGGGTGAGCTCAGGAATGAGGCTGGAGATGGAGATAGAGATGAGAATGGGATGGAATAAGATGGGACTGAGGATGAGAAAAAGGATGAGGATGCTTCTGCCAGACACATGCCAGCAGAGATCCCTGCTGAGGAGCAATTCCAAACCACGCTGGTCCCATCACAAACCACAGGGAGTAAGGTGGGCACAGCCCATCGGACATTTAGAAGTCTTTTGCTGCACCCTCCTGCCCAACGGGAATTGGAATTGTGAGGCTGGACACACCGGTTAAGTGAAGAAGGTGACTTTGCCAGGGGGGCAAAACCYCCATGGATGGGGTTCCTGGTTCCAGCACAGCCTGAAGGATGACATTCCCTGGATAAGAGCTGGCAGAAAGGTACCTGCTGCCCTGTGCACCATATTTCCAGCACCATGGCTGGAGCCTGCGGCACCAGCACCAGCTCTGGTCCCTGCCCTGCCTTGCCGAGCCATTTGCATCATCCCAGGGTTTTGTTTTCCCTCTGGTTTGGCTCCTGCCTGGATTTTTCAAAGGCTCCGGAGCGCCCTCCCTCCCCCGGCCGGCGCACATTGTTCGAATTAGTGCCTAAATGAAAGGATATTGTTGGTTCCTGTTGGGAGATAATAACCTCGGTAGCGGAGGGAATTTCACCCATGCAGAGAGAATTTGCCGGGCTGTTCCTGCCAGCAGAGCCCCTCGCCGGGCTCCGTCTCGCTGGGACGGCGGCTGATGGGAACGGATCCGCCAGGAAGCTGGGGTTTATCTTGGCACGCCGCTCTAATTGCTGAAAACTCTGCTTTCTGACCTCAAAAATGTGCCACCGCTCCCCATCTGGCACGGGGGCACCTGTGGCACAGCACRGCCGGGATCAGAGCCCGTGGCAGCGGTTGTCGGCCGTGATCCCCGTGGAAAAGTGCTCCTGTTCCCAAATTCTTATGGGATTTTGGTTTTCCCTCTTCCTTCCCATCSCTCTGCCTTCTCCCTTATGGCTTAAGGAGCTATGAACCCCTTGCCGTGCCATGGAAGTGGAAGAAAGAGAAAGGCAAATGTACCCAGACAATGGAAATCCCAGTTATTTCCATTTTTTACTAAAGCACKGAGGATTTCCAGCATATGGAAAACATCCTTGCCAGCCCAAAAGGCACCTTCTGCTCCATTTTTCTGTTGTGGGTGGCTCCTGCTGCCTCAGTGGCCATCAGCACCATGCCCAGGTTGCTGTGGCAGGTGCTGGTGGTGTGGGGCTCACAGGGACAAGCACAGTGGCACCTGGGTGACATCAGCCAGGGCAGGAGGGGATGGGCTGTGGGACCCCCCCCATGGGGACCCTGCTCCTCAAAGCCTGTGCTGGCCAGGGGGGCACCCACGTCCAGCCATCCCACCTGGCTTCAACCTGGACAGTCATTTCATTTTACACCCCAAATTTTATTTATTTTCTTTAGCCAGTTGTGCTCTGATTGAATTTTTAACACATGTTTTGACTTGTTACAGATGAAGGAAAAATAACTGAAAGTGTTTCTCGATTAGAGCTTGTWCGAAGTTCTCTAGTGGAGCCGTTTCCACATCAGAAAATCCTGACTATGTGCAATCAAACATTTAATTTCCATGGACACAATATCAGAGGATTCCTTCAGGTTAGAATCTGTTACAGTTATTAATCAAAGCAGCGCAGCCGAAATGAAACCTTTTATTGAATGTTGTGACAAAGGGATAAATTAAAGCATTTCTGGAATGTATCAGATTCGGGTCCAAGGCTGAAGTTTCAAAATCCTGACTTTTTTTTTCCGCGTTATGAGGTCCAAATGTGGAGCCCGTCTGTGTCAGAGCGAGTGTGCAGCACTCGGGGGGTGCTGGGAGCTGCGTGGTTCCTTCGGCAGGGAGGGAGGGAGGGAGGGAGGGGATGGTCCCGTGGCTGCCGGAGGGTTCGGGGCTGCAGCGCACTTTACACATCCCCTCCCCAATTAATGCCACCAGCCCTTGCAGGGCGAGCATCCCGCGGGAATGTTTCTCTGTGTGCCGCAGGGAACAGCCTAAGGGACAGCGATCAAATAAAAAAAATTACATATTTCAATGTACGCTGAGATTTTCATCCCCGAATCCTTGCAGAGAAATAGATCCATCCACTGGAGAGCTCTGCCTGCAGCCAGAAGGGTTTGGGAGCAGATTTGAGGASCCCAAGGGCAGGGACCAGCCCGCGGCTCTGGGAGGGGACGCCGAGGGGCAAAGCCACCCAGAGCCCGGCCCTCCCCCTTCCTTTCCATTTCCCAAACAATTTCCTAATCAGACCTCTCTGTCTGGAGTTTATTAGTGATTCACAGGCCAAGAGGAAATGGTGATTCTTTGGGTCCTGCTCTGATGCAAGGGGTGGAGTCGGCAGCGATATTCCCCTTTTTGTGGCTGGGCAGCGGAAAAACCGCAGAGGAAACGTCAGCCCCGCTCCCCTGGCACAGCCCTGCTCCAGTGGCCGAGAGAAATCCATTTTTGGGGGGGTTTTAAGAAAGYAAAGAGCGAGGAGTGCTTTGGCAAGGGGGTCTCTGTCCCCGCTAGGTGACAGCTGCGTGTTCCAATCTTCCCAAACCTGGGACCTCTGGTAGGAAGCTCACACCTCTGCCGGGCTCCCCGGCCCCACAGCCCTTTCCTCCACCTCCTCCTCCTCCCGGTGCYCCCCAAAGGCTGATTCTTGGGGCTGGGAGCAGGCTCTGACCTCGGCTCTGGCCYCCGTGGGGTTCACAGCTCCTCTGAAATCCAATCTGGCTGCAGATTCCTGGCATTTCTCACCAAACACAGTGCATCTGCCACTGCTTTTGATTCTGATTGGAAAGGAATTCGAGTTCCAGGTAGACAYCAGGCAGCAGGACTGGGCAGGGGCTGGGGCTGTGACACCTGGRTCCAGCCCCCTCTGCCCCTTCCTCAGCCTTCAAGTGGTGTTTTCCCCAGAGAATATCTGAGCAATGCAGGCMATGGGATGCTGCATGTGAGAGCAGGRGAGGGCTGGGGATGAGGATGAGGATGGAGCAAGGCCAGGGATGGGGCTGGCCTGGCAGTGATGCTTCCTCCCTCCAGACCAGTGGCTTTTCCCTCTCCAGAGAGGAACACCAGCATTTGTACAGCCTGGGGTTGCTTTTCTTTTCCTCAGCCTAAAAAAAAAAAAATGACCAGAATCTATGAAAATAAAAGTGTTGGTTCAAATTTTTTTGAGGCCAAGAAGACAAACCTGTTAATAGCATCCTCCTCCTCCTCCTCCTCTTCTTCCTCTCTCCATCTGCAGGACCTGCCACTGCTGCCAACACGAGATTTTCCATCCCCAGCTCTGCAGTCACAGGGCAGCTTGGTGGYCCCAGTGGCTCCTCTTTCCACTGGCAACGTTGGACCTCAATCCTCACAGCCCTCAGTCCTTGTGAAGCCCCTCACAGCCAGGGACATCCACACTGCCCAGACACATCACCCACGGCTTTGACTCAACGCTCAGCCCCGATTTCAGCTGGCTGTGGGGAGAGCTGCTTGCCCAGAACCCCCTCACTCCCCTCCCCTGGTATTTACCCGAATGTGTTTACAATTACAGGGAATGCCAGCGAAGGCAGAGCGCCGTGGCCAGCGAGTCAGCGTCGGGGCACTGCGGGCTGGAGGTCAGCACACTGTTTACTTTAATTTCTCTGAGAGCTTTTTGGGAGATTTCCCTCTTCCATTATTAAACTCAGATGAGCCGCTGGGGAGGTTAGGTCGCATGTGGTTCAGGGCACTTTTTTCTTTTGTAATTTTTTTCTTTTCTTTTTTTTTTCTTTGTATTTGCAATGTTTCGCCCTTAACTCTTTCGGGACAAGCTGCCCATCTCAAGATGAGCCCATGAGTGGGATGGTGCCTTCTGGATGAGCTGTGACCTGGGCTGGAGTGCTGGTGTTGAAAATGCCAGCATGAGCTCATCCAAGCATCACTGGGAGGTTTAGTTTGGCTATCAGGAAAAKGTTCTATCCCCAGAAGGTGGTGGAGCACTGAACAGGCTTCCCAGGGAATGGTCCCAGCCCCAGAGCTCCAGGAGCATTTGGAAAATGCTCTCAGGGACAGGGTGGGATCCTCAGGGTGTTTCTGTGCAGAGGGCAGGGGGGCTGCAGGCAGAACCTGAGCAGCAGCAGCAGCACTGGCCTGGCTCCTGGCAAGGCCATGCATCCCCAGCCCATCTTGCACCAGGCAGCTTTGAACTCTGGTGCCTCCCTCCCATCAGAGGGGTCAGGGACAGCCGTGGCTGTGACAGGGGCTGATGTCATGCAGRCACAGGGCCAAGTGCCAGGGCTCCTTCTGGGACCAATTTGGTTGGAAGCCCGTGGCACGTTGCAGCAGATGAGGAGCAGACGGCGCCTTCCCTGAGCAGGATGAGCTCAGGGAGTGGGGAGCTGAACCCTGGGATTGGGGGATGATTGGCACCAGTGCCACGCTCTCATCTCTGGCACGTCCCTGGTGCAARGTCACAGAGGCTTCCCCAGCCAGGACAGCCCTGAGGCCAGGGAAGGGCACAGCATCCCCCAGGGGRTGGCCCTGGGGGAGGAATCTGGTGCCAGTGCCTTCTGGAGAAGCTCCAGTGGGTGACCCCAGCAGCCTTCTCCCTTCCCAGCCCAGCATCCCCAGCTCCAAAACCCCAGCACATCAAGTCTTGCGCTCAGCCTTCTTAAATAATTTTTAATTTCCTGGAGGGAGAGCTTTTAATTTATTTCTGGAACAAAGTGGGGGAAGAGGAGGGGAAGATGACTCTGAAGTCCATCACTAAGCCCCCTCCACTTCCAAACCTTCCCTTTCCAACTGGCCCCAAAAGGACCAGCCCATCCCTCCCTGAGCCCCCATGTCCCCTCTATCCTGTGCCCCAAGCTGGGGTTCCCTGCTCTGGGGTTCCCCACAGTGTCCCCACAGGCAGGTCCTTGCAGTGAGAGACAACTGTGGCCGAGGGGACACTGGCTTGCAGAGAAATGGAACTGTTTTCACAGGAAGCAGCAAATCCTGCTGGTCTCCATCAGACACAGACAATCCCAGGAGCTGGGCTGGACCTGAGCTGCACCAGTGCAAAATCCCAGTGAGACAGTCCCCTAAAAACGCTGCTTCTGGATCTCTCTGTGAAGCCAGAACTTCCCACCATGATTGGCACTTGGGGAAAGAACCCCGAACTCCCCAAACCAGTGGAGCCAGAGCCAGGGCAGCAGGTTTGCAGCAGGCTCCAGCACATTCCTGGGATGGGGACAAGCAAAGCTGAGAGAGGAGCAACCCCTGTCCTGCCCTGGAGCCAAACTGCAGTGGCACTCATGGTTTTCTGTGCTGTTGAAATCTAAACTGGAGATGGAAAAGGCCTGTTTGGGATGTGCCTTTTGGTAAACCAGGGGAGAAGGTCCCTGAATCGATCAAAATTCCCTCTGTACTCTTAGTGATGAAAATTTCACTCTGAGTTCAGGCCACGATGGGAGTGAAGCCCAGAGCAGCACAAAGCAAAGGCTGTGCTGATGGCAAAGGCTGAGCTGAGCCCATTGTGTGCCCAAACTGCTGTTTCTGTCCTGCCCATTCCCAGATGCCTGAGTCAGCTCCTGCCTTTCCTGYGTGACAGGAAGGGTTTGTTTCTTTAATCGCAGCTTTCCCCTGGAGCTGCAGGCCAAGTGTCCCAGTTACAGCACTTACAGCTCTTGSTCTTGCCCCTCTGACTGCTCCTCCATGGAGCTGTCAAAGCCTTTGGAGCAGCCGGGAGCAGGAGAGGATGTCAAGGGGYCTGTCAGGCAGGGGAGGAATTAAAACAACTTATTTATCACTCATATATTCCACTGCTCTGACTCTCACAATGCCATGGGGGAACATCTCCTCTCGGCSTTTCTCCCTTACATCCCACCTCCAGCAATCCAGAGCTTTCAAAAGGATCTTTGCCCACCCTGAAAGCACCTCCATCCCTCCTTCCTCCCCCTCGGGGCAGGTGAGAGGTGCCGAGCCCAGCCTGGGCTGTGGAGTGCTTGGGATGCTCTGTTCGTGCCGTGTCTGTGCCAGAGCTCGCTCAGGATGTCCGGGAAGGCCACATCGGGTGATCCGGCAAGAGATGGGACCATCCGGCAGGAGATGGGGAGTACGAGGCTGCCCCCACCGCGGCTCCCAGCCCCACAAAGGCTCTTTATCTCCCGAGACGTTCCCGGTGCTTCATGTGACCCCCGCGCTCGTGGGAACCGTTTGATGTCCCTGAGCCTTTTTCTTTCCCAGTGCGGACACCCCGGCCCCAGGCGAGGGGAATAAAGAACGCACTGAGCGCTCAGCTCCATCCCCATCCCCACGGGGACCTGCTGAGGCTCACGGGACCCACGGGCCGGTGGGAAGGAGCCGGAGTGTCCCAATCCAGCCACCCCACCAGCACCCACCCAGGCTGGGCTGTGCGTGCCGGGGGGCTCCGGCTCCTTCTCCCTGACACGGGTGGGAGATTTCCCCTTTCCCCTGGAGGACAACGGTGGGAGTTTCTCGAGGGATGCTGTGGGTGAAGATGGACCCRTAGGGATACACACAGTCACGGCAGCCGGGGGCGGGGGGCACCGGGGAGCACCGGGCAGGAGCGGGCGGCCCCGAGAGCCCCGAGCATCCTC
>CADDXX010000429.1:479385-534521 GCA_902810485.1 Alauda arvensis | reverse complement strand
CAGTGCGGGGGACTGCGGGGCGGGGGTCCCGGGGTTCCAGGCCKCTGGCAGCTGGGCAGGGGCTCCTGCACCCCTCCTGCTGCCCGGGGTCGGACCGGGACACCCGGGGGGTTCCTTCCTGCCATTCCTGCCAGCGCGTCCTTGTAGGAGAGGGCTTGGGGAACGCCTCTCGCTGCCGGTGAGCCGGCAAGGAAGGCTGGGATAACCTTTCCTTCTCTGGGCCAGTCTGTTCCCAGTCCTGCAGAGGAGGAAGGCCAGTGGGGTCACCAGTTTGGGCTGAGGCAGAAGCCAGCCCCACATCCTGATGCAGGGCTGATGACAGAGGTTGGTGCAGAGGAGCCCAGGCAGCCTCAGCTGCTGAAAGACRTTTATTGCTGTTGGGAAAGCATCTCCTTCCAAGCACACCTTGACCAGCATGGAATTAAGTGCATCTGCCGCAGCCCCAATGCTGCCAGCAGCACGTGCAGCTGCGTGCCTGCGCTCCGTGCTGCCCTTTGGCATCACCCAAGGGATGCTGCAGGAACACGGGCTTGGACTGGAGCTCTCAGGGAAGGTGAATGGGATGGGAGGTGGCTCCTTGAGCTTCTGCATCGGGTGGGAAGATGCCCTTGGACGGGTGGCATCCCTGCTTATGGCATGGGGTCGAGCTAAATGAGCTTTAAGGTCTCTTCCAACACAATCCATTCCCTGATGTTGCATGGGGAAATGCTGAGGGCAGCAGTCAGACACCCAGGAACGCTGACCCCGTGATAGGCCCAGTACCTTTAAAGAGGTAAATAAAGTTAAGAGCGTGTTTTTCCCTGCTGTAGCTGCCCTGAGCTCTGGTTGTGCCAGCCCAGAGTTGCCACAGGCGTGTCAGGGCTCTGTGTCTCTCTTGCAGGCAGGACACCGGCGAGATGTTTGCTGTCTGCCCTGCAAACCCCCCCTTCCCGCAGGGCCAGGGGGGCCCAGCGCTGGGCACGGCCATCCCAGGGGCGGGACACGGGCCCGACTCCAACTCCAACTTCGTGGGAGAGGTKTGTGACAGCAACGAGAACTGGAGCCAGCCAGCGCCGGGCTCCCCGCCGGAGGAGGGCTCCAGCCGGAGCGAAAACACCACAAATCCGTCTGATAATCTGCTGTTATTAATGCAGAGACAGATGGTGCAGGGCCGGCTCAGGGACACTGCCCCGGGCTTGGGTGCCGTGCCCCCCGAGCAGGGGGTGCGCAGCCCCCCCGAGGGAGCGGAGGTCAGCGGGACAAGGGGACAAAACACTGCCCAGGAGGCGGCCGGGGGGTCTGCCAAGCCCCCGAGCTCCCCTGCAGAGGACAACGGCTACGCCAGCAGCTCCCTSAGCATCGACAGCCCCGAGAGCACCTGCAGCACCACCTGGGACCCTCCCGCCTGTGCCCCCCAAGCCAGGAGCCCCCCCGAGGCTGGCCCTGAGCTGGGCACCCTCTTCCCGGTGCTGGCAGAGGCCGTGCAGCACCTGCAGGACAAGGAGCGCTTCAAGGAGCGGGAGAAGGAGAAGCACCACATSCAGCTGGTGATGTACCGGCGCCTGGCCCTGCTGCGCTGGATCCACGGGCTGCAGCAGAGGGTGGTGGAGCAGCAGAACCGGCTGCAGGAGAGCTTCGACACCATCCTGGATAACCGCAAGGAGCTCATCCGCTGCATGCAGCAGGGCCCCGCCTGCCTGGCTGCCCCTGGCCCCTGAGGTGCCACCAGCACGGCCCCAGCCCTCATCCTCTGCGTGGTGGCATCTCCAGCCTGTGCCAAGCGCTCGCCGGGCCCCTGGGTGCCCACGCTGCCCTTCCCATCTCGCTCCAACCCAGCCAAGAAATCTTCATCTCCATTATCCCTCTGCACTGGAATTTGTTTTGTCYTGCACTCAGGTGGCTCTGGGCTGGGTCAGCCTCAGGACCTTGGGGTTTGTAGAGCCCGAGGTGACCAGGCTCGGTCTTTAAACCTAATCTCATTGTTGAGCCTGGCTTAGCTACACCAGTGCCAGGATGGCCGTGCTGGAGCTGCAGGGCAATGAGGGCCCCAGGGCARTGAAGCTTCTAAAGCTCCCTGGGCAAAGCAGTTCCAGCATGTGCTTCATCCTCACACCCCCCCTGCACCCACAGCCCAGCCCCTGGTCTGTGTTGATTTTGGTGTCCTGGGCTGTGAGAGAGAAAAAAAAATCATTCTGAAAAGTGACCTCAGAATGCTGAAAAGTAAATTTAAGTCAARTGACCCAACACTAATATATGTTTTTAATACCTGTGTTAGAGAAAAAGTTAATTTAGTTCTCTGTGTGTGTGCACGTCTGTCTGCTGTGGGCARTGCTCTCACTCAGTGCATGATCCCAAAGCTGCTCATGGACTTGTGGTGTTGGTGTTTATATTAATTTATCATCTGAGAGCAAAGAGGTTTTTTTTTGAATTTTTTTTTTTTTGAATCTGCATTTTATCCAGCGAGAGCTGTACACAGAACCCAAAGAGCAATTGTCTTACCTGGAGATGGAAAAGGAGCTGCTGTGTGTGTTTGCTGTGCTTTGCTGTGTATCCATAGGACACAGACTCCATTRAAGTGCTGAGGAGGAGCAGCAGAGGGCAGGGAGGGCTCACCCAGAGGGGTCTGCACTCCCTGTCCTGCCCCAGCTGCCAAGCAAAGCCGGGCACTGATCCCATTTCTCACCTGCAAAGGAGGGGGGTGAGGCATTCCAGAGCTGCCAAACTGCTTCCAGCCATCGGAGGAGCCACTCCACCAGCACCCCAGCGAACTGAATCTGGCAGCCTGCTCAGATCCTGGCTCCCACCACCCACCAGATGCTCCTGGACTGGGGATGAACAACTGTGGCCAAGCCCAGCAGTGACCCAGGGGCAGCACCAGCCTCCTCCTGCTCCCTCTGGGGCTGCTGCCGGGGATGAAGTGAGGAGATCCAGAAAATCCTCTTCCAAAAAGGGACATTCTGGTGGCACTCAGCTCAAAGCAACCTGTGCCAGCACTGGAGGACTCTGGCAGCTCCCCCCAAAGCTCACGCTGCCCTCACCTCCCTTCTGCTCGCTCGTGTCCAGCGCCTGCTGCCTCTGTCCTGTCCCACACCTGTGATCGTGGCCATGTTGCACACCTTTAATAAAAGCCTTGGAGCTGAAGGAGCCGAGCCCCAGCTGSGTTTGTTCCTTCCTTTCCCTTCCCAAGCCTGCCGGGGCTTGGGTGAATTGCAGGTCGAGGGCACAGATTTGGCACCTTCCTGCCATCCCTGCATCCCTGGGCACGCTGYGCTGCTGTGCCAGCGCTGGCAGTCCACCCAGGCTCGGTTTTTAAAGGTTTTTTACACACCGGTGTGTGCTGCTCCTCCCGTGGGGCCGCAGGGAGCCGGAGCTGGGGCTGCTCCCTGAGTGCGGGATTTTCTTTTCTGCCCCAGGAGGACGTGGCTGGAACCGGGGGGACCGGATTCCCGGATTCCCGGATTCCCGGGTTCCTGGCAGCCTGCCCTGCGGCGCTGCTCGTGGGGAGGGCTGGGGGCAGCTCCGGGTGATGGGGGTGGCAGATAACAACACCTGAGTGTTGACCCAAAGGTGACTTCGCCTCAGGCTTCGCAGAGATTAACTAGAGATGAAAAACCGAGGCTGGAGCAGCCCTTTGAACCCTCCCTCACCTTTTCCCCCCACCCCTTCCTGCTTCTCCTTTCCAGCCTCTGAGTCTGTGGGAATCCAGGGATGCAGTTCAGGGATCCATGGACAGCAAGGCATGAAAGGCAGAGTGGCCACRTTTTTCCATCCTCACCCGAGGTTTTTCCAAGCCYTYGGGGGCTCCCCTRGGGTGTGGGGTGCTCCTCTCTGAGCCCATTTCTCACCTCATCCACTTCCCTTTGAGCCCAGCAGGTTTGGGGGAACGTGAGCCCTGCCAGCCCTGCAGGGAGACCGAGAGATTCTCTGTTTATCTTGGKCGAATGCTTTACACAAATAATTATTTCCAAGGTAAATATTGTGAAAATCCAGATTATTTGCTCAAGAAATGAAAGAATAACTGCGGGAGCACATCAAAGAGGTGGATCTGCTCTGGCAACAAGAGGCTTCCTCCCTGCTTATTGGGAGCCCGATGCTCCTGCCCCAGGACCTGGCTGGAGATGGCCAGAACTGATTTGCAAAATCAACTTCAGACAGAGCTTTTCCACCCCCCAGCTCCCGTGCCCCAAATGAGATTTGGGAATTCATTAAAAACCCGACCAATTGCAGGGGGGGAAAAACAATAAAGACACAAAATGCTGAGCCCAGGCCAGCTTGGGGGGAGGCAGAGCCCCATCCCCCAGGATTCTGACCCTGCACCCCAGGCTCAGCCCCCTCTGGGTGCAGCTCAGGTGGGATGGGTGCCACAGGCAGGCACCAGCACGGGGCTGGGACAGGGATCTGACCCAGCACTCCACGCCAGGGATTTCCCCGCTCTCAGGGAATGCCAAACCTCCCTAAAGGGGCTGAATTCTCACCTCSCAGAGGGATTCACTTGGCTCTCAGGGCAGCCCCAAACAGCCCCAGGTGGGTGGGGATGSCACCAGCAGGATCTGGATGCAGCCATTGGTCTGAGCATGCAGGGGTTTAGGATTTTCAGCCTCACCTTTAGCCAGGAACTGAAKGCAYGAGAGACAAATTTCTTCTTAAGAGCCAGGTGTTTATTAATGCTTATCTACATTACATTCTCACAAGTGGTGAGTTCTGCACACTRGCTAASTAAAARTGGAGATCCTTCTCTATCTCTACCACATCTTTTCAAGKACAAATCATCCAATTATGAAATGCCACCTAAATTATTTTTACTTTMAACCMAATWACYRACTACYTGTGTTCTGTATTGCAGACTTTTCTAACCAATACAAAAACTACCCAAACCYRTGAAGAAGAAGGTGAAGAAGAAASTGAARAGAAGGACTCAGACAATGCCTRAAGTCCTCYAYCTKRKCTCACACACATTCCTGTATACTAAAATCTTAAATTTAGGTTTTTCACCCCGAGAAAGAGATCACACACTTCTACAAACCCCACACCCACAATC
Source organism: Alauda arvensis (assembly GCA_902810485.1). Lineage (NCBI taxonomy): Eukaryota > Metazoa > Chordata > Aves > Passeriformes > Alaudidae > Alauda > Alauda arvensis. The sequence continues at coordinate 529,504 of CADDXX010000429.1, read as the reverse complement.
TCAGTGCTACCACTCAATGTTGGAAGSCTGWTCTAAGGCCTCAGATCAAATGCAGTGTTTTCTYRTGGGTCASTGCCTGTGAGCACAGAAAAMCCCAAATTCTCAGCTTTTAGGATTCCAGCATGAGCAGAAACCTGGAGCCAMGTTGGGGCTCCCCCCCAGCATGGGGGGATCTGAGCTCTGCACCCTGAGCCTGAATTCCTGTGCCTGACCCACGGCCCCTCTGGTTTYAAGGCCTCCTCTGAAAGTTTATTATTACTATTACATCAAATCCCTGTGACGCTGGGCTGGTTTTACTGCACAAAGCAAGGTTTGGCAGACGTTGCCTTGCTTTGAAAGTTAAAATAATGGCATGGAACCAAAATCAAGTATTTATGAAGCTTTGGAGGGAAATATTTCACCTTGTAATTGGAATCCACTCTAACCCTTTCCAGTATTTTGTGGGCTTAAAAAAAAAGTCTCTAAAAATAAAATCGAATGATGTGATAACTGATGCAATGGAAGTACAAAAGAAAATTAATCATCTCAGGCCATTATSCAGAGATCCAGACTGGGACACACTTAAAGCATCCCAGGATCCCTTGTTTATTGTGTCTTGAAGACTTCCAGATCCCATATTTGGTTTGCAGTGGGAAAAGGGCTTTCCTTGCTCCCAGCTGGGGAGATGAGCTCAGCCAGAGCTGTGCTCACCCCAAATGTCACATCCAGGCAGCACCCAGTGTGCTGAGGGGTCCCACCCCCAGGACACSCCGTGTCCCACTGTCACCAGCCTTCCCAGGCTGCTCCCTGGGGCGTGGAGGAGTGAGGCTGCCCAGAGAGATGAGCTSTGCCCTTCCAGGATCCATCTGTGCCACTGTGCTGGGAGCACCTGGCACTGCCTGGGAGGTCCAGGGGGCTCTGTCCTGCTGCTCCAGTGTCTCCACAGAGAGATCCTCCTTGTCCATCCAGGCTCCTCTTCCCTGCAGCCCTGGGTAAGTGGTGCTGACCAGTGGGAACTGGAGGGTTGGAGGCAGATCCTGGGATTTCACACGGTGCCCTGAGCCTTGGTGCATCCCTCYTCCTGTTCCAGCGACATCCACTGGGACAGAACCACCACTCACAGGATTTCYCAGGCTGTTCTCACTCCCTGATGTTTTATATTTCATTTTAACTCTCACACTGGCAGAGTAAATACAGAAGAAATACAGTCACCTCCTGCTTGGAACAGAGCAGAGCAGCACCAGTGCCAAGAGCTYGGGGTGGACAAGGTGGGGGGCAGGATTTTGGAACGCCAGGATCTTCCCCTCACCTTGCACWGCTGAGGTGACACATTGCAAACCCTGATGCCCTTCCAGAGAATTTCTAAAACCTGGGAATGCTTTAAAAATCTGGGCATCATCCCAGCCTGATCACTGCAGCCTGATCAACCTGGAGCACCACTGCCCATCCACAGCCAGAACTGGGCCACACTGGGCATAGTTCTGCTCACTGTGAGCATCCTCCTCACCCTGGGATGGTTCATTTTCCAGGAGCCGTTYCCTGCCCGTCCTTTCCAGCGGCGTTGGGATGGGCGGGACCCCGCGGTATCTGATGGAAACGCAGTTTGAGCCTCCCTTCTTTAATGATTCCCTTTGAAATGTTGTTGCTTCCGCACATCCCCCTTCGGGGTAGAATATTAAGCAAGAGCAACTCGGCTGGAAATTCAGATTGTTTTTGTGTCTGTTTTCATTTACATTTTAATGACAGAGGAATCGTGGCAATCGGGCTGTTTGCAGCAGGGCCAGGGAAAAGGGGGGAAAAAAAATCACCTGCCATCACCTCACCTTTGCCCTCTGCAAACAGCACCAGGAATCAYCAGCTTTTGGCATGAAGGGGCTCTTTTTTCCCTTTTTCCTGCCCAGGCAGGTGGGATTTAAGGCAGAAAGGGGTTTTTGGACCCTTTGCAGGGGCTTTGCCCAGGTGCAGCATTGAGGCACAGGTGCACTGGGTGTTTTGGTGCTGGGGAAGGGGATGTGGTGAAGGAGTGAGCACAGGGATGCTGTCCATTTGGGATGGCTGGGTGCTGAGGCTGAGGGTGCTGGTGCTGCTCCAGGAGCTCGCTGCACCTGCAGGAGGAGGGGAAAAGGGATCCCAGACATCATCTGGGATCTGGGCAGGATTTCCCCTGTGAGAGCAGAGCCCCATCCCAGGACCCAGCRCCCAGGAACCARCTCRGTGCCTCACCAGCAGCTCTTCAGATGAGGCATGGGGATCCAGGCCTCCCTGAGAAAACAGCTGGGAGTAAAGATCACTGGAAGAGAGGCAATAAACTCTCGGTTATTCTTCTGCCAGGGAGGCCAATCGAGCTGCAAAGAGTGCCCCAAGGGCAGCCGTACATCATTATTTCCTCGCCCTGTCCCGTGTGATGTAGTGGCTGTCTCGCTGGAGGGAATGCCTYCCCAGTCTTCAGCAGCAGCACTGGAATAGCTGGAGCCCTGGCAGCGTGGGGTTGAATCCCAAAAGCCCCAGTGCTGCATTTTATTCCTTCAAGATGATAATAATCCGAGTGCCRCACACAGCCTGTSTGTGAGTGTTTGATTGAGGGCTAAAMACAAAGGTTCTGCCTGGACACCAAACAAACCCCTCCACAGCCCCAGGGGCTTGCTRGGGGGGCTGCTGGCTCCTCCTGGCCAGGATGGGGGGACACCATTCCCCACAGGCACATTGGGATGGGGCTGGGGGCTGCCAAGGACAGGCTCCAGCTCCGTGACACAGGTGGGACTGCAGTGTCACCACTGCCAACCTCTGCAGTGTCACCTCTGCCAACCTTGCAGTGTCACTACTGCCAACCTCTGCAGTGTCACCACTGCCAACCTCTGCTGGCAGAAACCCCTGGGGTCCAGACTGGGCCCAGGTTTCAGCCTCTGGGAGAGCCAGACTGGTCTCCAAGCTCTCTGTGGACCACAAAAGTTCAGGTCAGTGTGGAGTGAGGCTTCCAGCTTGTCTGTGCTTAGACTTACACTGAAGTGCCTGGCTTGGCTCCRTTCACACACTCTATCTATGTTTTCCATCTTGGAATCTCCATTTCCCTCTGTCCTGGCTTAATTTCTCTGCTCTGGACAGGGCTGGAGGGAGAAGACAGCTTCCAGCTCCCAGTCACGGATGGAGGCTGCATTTCACACCACCAACAAAGTGAAACAACAAAGAAATGCATCTGGATTTTTTAAGTCCATTGGAGGCTTGGCTCATTTTTGTTTTTCCCTCCCCAAAGCCTCCTTCCCCCATGGCTCCAGCCCTGCCCTGCAAGTGGCACCATCTGTATTGTCACATTTGAGTGCTGCTGGAGGGAGGAGTGTCCCTGTGGCACTGGCTGTGCCAGGACCCAAGCTCTGGATGAGATCACCACGCCAGCCCTTTCCCCTCCTGAGCTGTGCCACACTTGGTTTCTCAAGCCATCCACAAACTTCCCAGGCTGGGGAGAACCCAAGCTGACTTTCTGTCTCCTTTGTTTGCTCCAGGAGGACAAGGAGGAAGATGCAGAGCCAGCGCTGGGGCACACACACACCCCAGCAAACCCGCCGGAACCCGGGAGGGATGGAAACTTTTTAAAAATTCATGAAAACCGAGGGATACAAAGCCGAATTAGGWGAGCCGGTAGTGCTGGGCTGAGTCTGTTCGGTGTTGATACTGCGCAGAATTAAGTCAGACTGGTCTTTCTTGTGGCCAGAGGGTAGGAAAAGGGCTCCCAGTGGAGAGGACCCAGGCCGGCGCTGGCGATGCTGAGCGGGGATTGATAACCCGGCGCGGGGGGCCGCGGCTCCGCGGATGCTGCTCCGGGCCCAAAAGCTGCATTTATCCCAGCGATAGCAGCCGAGCCAGAGCTGCAGGCCTTGGGGGCGAAAAAGGCTTAAAAACCCATCCTTCATTCATCAGGCAGCTGAGACAGAGAGGGGGAGGAGGGGGAGACAAAAAAATGATGGAGAACGAATTAAGGATTGGAGGAGACGTGGAGGGGGAGCTGCTGTGCCTGGGACAAGGGGCTCAGTCCTTGCCCACAAAACCAGGAATGGGCTGGAACGGGTGGGGGAGTGCCCAGGAGGGCATCAGGGCGTGAATCCCACCTGAGGTGTCACTTCCTAACCCCAAATAATAAAAATACCCCTCTCCAATCCTGGAGCCACCCACTGCAGATGCTGGTGGGTGGGAGGCAGCAAAGGGTGCTGAGGTCTGGGGTCCCCTTTCCAGCATCCCCCTCTGGTGCCCTGGCAATGCTGGATGGGCCACTGGGAATTCTGCAGMCAGGGGGATGACAGGAGAAGGTTCMTCAGTCACTTYTCATGATCAGATAATGCAATGTGACAGCGAGGGGCTGCGAGGGGCTGCAGAGACCCCTGCACTGAGGGAAACCCACCATGCAGACAGAATGTGCCTGGCAGCATGGGCAGSGACCTGCCAGAGCAGGGATCAGGGATCAGGACCTACCAGGGCAGGCAGCAGAGGGGGAACAGGGGGCTGGAGATGCTCATGGCTGAGATAAGCACCCCAAAACCTTCCACCTGCTGTGGGAGATTTCTGCTCTACCCCCAACTCCCTGGGACGTGCAGCCATGGAAAACTTCCCAAAGGACTCGRGTTGGTTGCACGCTGGAAGAAAACCAAGTTTTAAAACCTTGAAGAGTCGATGAAGCAGTTGTTGTTCCCCAGCCAGCCCCAGTTCTGCACTCATCGACTGCGGGGCCAGAAGGAACCATGACACAAATCAAATTTGACATTTTACCCAGCCTGGGCCAAGGAAACTCACCCAGAACCTTCTGCAGCAGCCCCACAGTTTGTGACAGCAGCGTGGTGGCAGGGAAAGCATCTGTCAGCTCTGTGGCAGCAAACAAGGCCATGGGCACAGCAATGAACTCCCCACACCCTCAACATGGGGACACCCAGGGCAGCTCTGAGAGCAGACGCCAAATCCCCCTCTCCACTCATCTTTATGGACACCTGAAGTCCATTTGGGAATGTGCTGAAGAGGGAAGATCCTCTCTGGGTGCTGGGAATGAGCTGTTTGCACCCCATGGGGGTCACCTGATGGCCACAGTGGTCACCCAGGCCAGAAGCAGAAGTGCCACCACCCAATRTCTCCTTGTTGAGGAAGGAGTCTCCTGCCACGTTACTCAGTGGGGTCCAAAGCGCCGGGATTGYGCTGTGGAAATAATTCAAATTAGGCATGCGTGTAATTAGCGATATTTTATCCAAACAGGAGGAGCTGGAACATCCCTGGGTATCTGGGGAATCATCTCACTAGATGCAAAGCAGGAAACGATGTGGTGGATGGGGGACAGGCTGATGTGGACCCTGCCCAGAGCTGCCTGGTGGGACAGGGGGACAATAAATGTCCTGAGGCCACGGCCCCAGTGTGGGCATCCCAGCCAAGCTCCTGCTCTGCCACCCCTTCCAYGGTGCATCATGGTGGGACAACCACCCAGACAGTGGATATCCATCTCCAAGCATCCTAAATGCTTGGAATGGCAAGCTCTTGTCCCAYCCTGCTCATTTGCCAGCTCTTCCCAAGCCCTGTCAGAGGAGGCTTCATCCCTGCTGGTGCTGCCACGGCAGAGCCTGCACCTCCCTGGTGTGTGGAGGACGAGGCTGTGGCAGCTCCCAGATGTGAGACCTGGCAGATGGAGAAGTTGGGTCCAGAGATCTCCCACACCAGGAGAGGTGTGGATTGAAACCAGCCAAGCTCCTCCAGGCCAGCCTTGCTCTGGTTCAGCTCTGAGCGAGTTTTCCATGCCCTGGGTTTGGTTTTTTCTTTCTTTTATTTTTTTTAATTTTTTTTTTTTTTTGCATTGGAACAAGCCCAAACGCACCAAATTTTGCATGATTTTCTGCCTCCAGCTCCAGACTTTCCAGAAACTCAACCTCTCAGCTCAGCTCGTGCCAGAYGCCTGCTGCTGGCTCCTGGTGCTGCCAAAACTGCCCTGGAGGCTGCTCAGGAGGCTCCAGCTCAAAGCCCAGGCACGAGCCTTGCCCGRTGCTCAGCCCCGAGGCGAGGGGACGAGGTGGGGATGGAGCCCGGGGCACGGGCTCCTCCCGGTGCCGGGATGCGTGTCCGAGCAGGCTCCTGCAGGAAAGGCGAAATTTGCAGGGAGCTGCTCCGAAATGAAAGCAGCCTCTGGAGCAACCTTTCCTCAGGAATTACCCTGCTGATTGATCTCTCCTGAAGTCACCGGTGATAAATGAAGCGATTAAGGGACTGACCTGCCTGTGGGGCTGGAGTTTCGTGGGGGTGGGCAGGGAGGGATGTTTCCCCACCACCACCATTTGGGCTCTTTACAGACCTGACACCTCCTAAATCCACATCAGCARAGCAGCCCTGGGTGGCTGCACTGGGAGAAGGTCACTGGTGACCACCCAGGTGTGTCCCTGCTCAGAGGGGAATATGGAAATTTTGGAGAGGGTGTGGAGGCCAGAGCGACCTCGTGCAGCCGGGGGCGGGGGCGGAGGGCCGGGGGTGCTGCTGCTCTCAGCTGCGTTTGGTGGTCCCCGCGTGTACCAGGGGCTAATACGTGTGAAAAGCAGATTTATTTTTGCCTACGTTTCATATTCTTCACGCTCCACGGCGGGAGACAAAGGCTCAGCTCTTCAATGGAGTCCTAAGAATAAACCTTAAACCTCATCAAATCCAATCCGGCAATAAAAATTGCCCGAACAAAAGGCCGGGGGACGGAGGGTGGCGGCGGGGCCGTTTCCCCACGATAACAAGTTTTCACAAGACTGTTTATCCGCACAATTTGGAACGACACTTAAAATCTCTAATCCCAATAGGCATGAAAGTGCTTGTCCCGAGCAAGCAGGTGGATTGTCCCGGAGCGGCCGCGTTGCCAATGCTGCTCGGTGGCCGCGCCGGTGCCCGTGGGGGTCACGGGGAATGTGCTGAGACGGGGCAGCTGCAGCCTGAATGCCTCCCTTCAAACCTCAAAGCCTCGGCCCCCTCTTCCCCCGCAGCCCTCTCCATCCCACCCCCTATTCAAGGCGGTTTTAAAAGGCAGCAAAATGGTTACAAGGTTTAAGGCAGAGGCGAGCAAAATGCTGCACAAAGGGAGGACAAAGGCGTGCGGCGGCCGGTCCCTAATCCAGCATCGCCCATGGCAATGCAGCCCGGAGCGCGGATTAAACCCACTGCCAACGCCGGGGTTTAGCGGCAAGGCCTGGGGGTGCCGAGGGCTGTCCCCCCTTCCCGGCCCTGCAGAGCCCTCCGGGGCATCCGAACCTCCAGGGGATGGCGCAGGAGGTGGGGTGGAAGCAGCGAGGGAGAGGAGAGCTCGTCCCTCATCCCGGGGAGCAGCGCCGGTCCCCGGGCCGGTGTGGATGCTGCCGGTGGGATGTTGGGAGCTGCTTGATGTTGGGCTCGGCAGAGATGCTGAGGGTGGAGCAAGAGCTTCTGTGTGCCCAGTGGCATCTCCAGCCCAAAGAAACCCCTTTATTTCTCCTGTTCTTGCACAAAATTCCAGAAAGTGTTCATAGCAAATGACAGCTCCTAAATTGCCCRGCCCGAGGCCTTCCGAGGCTGTGCCATGAGTCACTGGACCAGCTGCTTTTCCCCAGTGGCTGCTGCCTCCCAGCTCAGCTCCGGTGCCAGGAGCAGGTGCCCACATTGCCAATACAAGGCTCTGTGCAGGGGGAATCTCCTCTCTAGGGCAGGGATGGGGTGAGCCCCATATAAAACCAACAGTGTTATAATCACCAGGATCGGTGACTGGACAGGACATCTCTTTGTCCCACACAGCCCAAATGGCTGGTGGCACCCAGGGCAGTCTTGGCTCCTGGCACATCCTCAATTTAYGGAAAACTCCTTCCTCTGGGCCTGACATTCCCCAGAAAAGGAGCATCTCCCGCATAGCATAAGTCTTCTCCTCTGTCTAAAGTTGGTCTTGACACGAAGGCAATGATTTTCACACTCTGWGCGTTAGGAGCCCCAGCCCGGCTCAGCAGACGGCTGCTAATCCCTTTAGCACCCCAGAACTATCACCCAGACAGCGACGGCGCCGGGGATGGAACCAAGCTGACATCCCTTTCGCACGTGGAGCTGAGCACAGACGCATCCGAGGGTCCTCACCGAGCGGGCTGGGACCCCGCGGGGGTCGGGGGACGTGTCACGGTGGCAGCGACAAGTCCCGCCGGCTCAGGGCGGATGTGTCAGCGCAGTGCCACCGAGCCGCGGCTGCGGGTGACAACGGTGGCACCCCGGGCTGGCACCGCGGCTCTGCCCTGCTTCCCAAGCCCCCTCCGTGCGCAGGCTGCTGCTGGGAGGATTGCTGGGCTCRGCGCTGGGAGATGCCCGGGGTGTTCCCGAGGTGGGCGGGATGTCCCACGGGTGGCTGGGACATCCCAGGGGTGGGACATGACGGGACAGGTGAGGGGTGTGCTGCATCCCGCTCCCCAGGGCTCAGGTGTGCTGCAGTCCTCGCTGGATGCTCTGAGGCTCCTACTGGCTGCAAAAGAGGCTTTTAATTACTGTCAGCKCCCGAGTCCTGCAGCAAACTGCTCTTTCCTCTCCCCAAAGATGGGCCGGGTCAGGGCTTTGGGCCATTTTCAGGCACAGATTTGTCATCCAAAGGGAAGGACAGGAATCCCAGGAGTACAACGTGAASAGTGCAGCTGGTTTTTAACCAACAGCTAACGGGACACAGGGACAGCGACTCAATCCCTGCCCWGAGCTGCCCAAGGCATTTCTGGTAAGGAAATCCTCAGAGAGAAAAATCTCTCCACAATTATGGCCACTGGAGCTGTGTTTGGACACACTCAGTCTGCACAAGGCCACCCTTTCCTTCCTTAAGCAATCTGCCTTTAAAACATCTATGAAATCACAGCAAAAGCAACTCCCTATTTGGCCAGGTCGAGTATTTTTCCCTCCCCAAGTTCCAGGCAAAAAGAAGGCACTTGAATAAAGTTGGAAAAAAAAAAAATAAAAAAGAAGAACAAAACCAACCAAGACAGTGAGGTTGAGCTTTAAATTAGCATTAATTTACAAAGCCCAGACAGACCCGCTAAGCAAATTGTGCCCATTAATATATTAACAACAGATTTTCCCCACTGCTCCTTTGGGTCCGGAGCCTGCACAGGGGCTGGTGATTAAGGCTTTTTTAATTCTAAGAGCCTCAATGACCGAGCTGGACCCGCGTGTGCCCACGGCCGCCTGCGCTGGGAGGGTGTCAGGGTGACCTCAATAAAGTAGGTGACCACGGCACCTCTAATCCCCTCTTTTAATTGATTACTCTCACCCAGCCCCCGAGGCCATGAGAATGGGGGACCCACCCTCTATAGATTAGCACCCTTTAGTTTACAGATCAGCCACTTTTTCAGTCCTTTGCCCTGCAGCAATGCATGAAAATAACACTAATCTCATTAAGGACAGAAGGGAGCCCTTCAAAGTTTATTAATAATGGGAGCAGACAGGGAGAGAGTCAGGCTCTGGGTCAGATTTCAAAGCCGGGGAAGTGGCAGGAGCTTTCCAAGGGCCCGGTTTTGCCAGCGAGGAGGGTTTTTGCCATGTTTCCAGCTGGGTCTGGAGGTGCTGGTGGTGGCTTTGAGGAGCACTGGGGCTACTGAGCACTTGGGACCCCTCAGATRTGGCTGGGAAGGGATGGGCAGTGCCCACCACTGGTTTGGCTGCTGCTCCAAGCTCTGCTCCACTGCACAGGAGTCTTCCTGAGACCCCCAGCTGAAGAATTTCTTGACTGATGGCAAGATCTCATCACCTTGAAAGAGATCTGGCAAACAAGATCTTAAGCTTTAAACACCAGAACGCAGAGGCTGACATTAAAAAGGAGAATAATATTYTCAAGGCCAGAGCAGCATCCTCGCCCTGGCCTTGGTGTTTTKGGTGGAATTGAAGAACAACACAGTCCCTGAGAGCTGATGTCTGAGGGGTTGTGACCCTGGAGTAGGGCACAGGTTGCCCATTTCTGCTGTCTGGGGGGAGTGTGTCTTGAAGGGCCACTGGCACCCAGAGCTGGGCTTGTTTCACCTTCCTCTTCTTCACTGTGGGATGAGAGAAAAAACACTTTTCAGTTCAGAGGTCTGGGTCTCTATGCTGTGAAAAGGCTGTTACAAGTTATGAGAGATCACCCAATTTCTCCCAAGCTGCCTGAATCCCTCACAAAAGTCCATTAATTTTTAAATGTGCAGTGTCCCCAGCACTTTCAGGGATGAGCCCTGATTTACTCCCTGGCTTCAAACAGGAGATGATGGCACGAATGCTTTGGCAGAAGTGRGATTGGTGCTGCCACACCTGAACTCCACCTCTGTGACTTCCCAAGCATCCTGGGGGATTGGAGTGTTGGGACCCTTGACCACTCCTGTGGATGCTGGGAATCCCAGAGCCCCAGGGACACCTCACCTGGGGATTCCCTCCCACTGCCAGCACACGTGGGGATCCCATGGCTCAGGAGCTTGGGATGAAATGAAAGCAGCATCCTTTTGTCACCTGGAACTGAGGAGGGAACCATGGCCAACGTCAGTTTAACCCCAAATCCATGGGGTTAAACCCAACAAAACCCCACCAGGCTGGATTTTGGGATGGGTGTCTGGGCTGTAGCACCAAGGGTTTGAGGGGGGTTTGGTGAAAGGATGAGCCGGATCAAGAGGAGGGAGGGTCCCAGGCTGCAATCCCTCCAGGCCTAACCTAATCACCATCGCTCTGCATTATTACCCTGCCTAACGTGGCATGCTTTTAAATAAAATATGCAAAGATTTCTCAAATTATTTCCCCCGGGCAAGTGCGTTTTCTATCTTCGCTCGTGCATGTTAATCTGAAAAATGCAAATTCCACACACACCCCCATCTGTTGGGGCTCGGCCATTTATTAACTTTTTTTTCCTTAATGCAAAATGTTTCTTTCTTTTATATATATATATATATATATATATATGGAAAAGCAATGAGTTTTGTTATCTCTGCCCCGATTTTATTTCATTTAGAAAAAACAGGTTTTAATGGGTAAAAAAAAAAAATAATGATAATAATAAAATGGCCCTGAGGTGCTGAGAATTACGACTCACTCAGCACTGGAGTTTTAATCGGAGATTGGTGTTGGGTGGGATTACGGCTGCAAGAAGGCTGGGCCTGTTTTAAGAAGAAATGCTGATGTTCAGGGGACAAGATTTACTTATTTATTTATCTATCCGGGATGACTTTGATATTCAGGTCTGAGCCAACATCTCAAGAGATTGACAGCTTCCCTGTGGCTGCCTGGACTTTGGTGGCACCTCCCCAGGCTGCAGAGCTGTCCCTGTCCCCATCCTCTCCTGCCAGGGGCTGACAGTCCCAGACTCCCTAGAGCAGCACATGGGCAGTGCCCTCATCTCCATTGATAGGGCTCCTTGGCAAAATCATTAAAAACATCAAGAAAAAAGCAACCACAGACAAAAAAAATACAGGGAAAAGGAGGACCCCAGTGCTGTGTTTTCCCTGACAAGAAGCCGATGTGACAGAGCTCGGCGTGCTGAGCGTAATTGGCAGCCTCTGCCCAGGAGAGGCCCATGGACAAAGTTGCTCCAGGACGTGAGGATGCTCCAGGACGTGAGGATGCTCCAGGACGTGAGGATGCTCCAGGATGTGAGGATGCCCCGTCCCCGAGCCCGCGGGTCCCCATGGCGGGGGGTGAATGGGGACCGCGGCCGCGGCACGGCCGCCGTGGGGAACATCAGCCTTCACCTGAGTAATGAGACAAAACCCAGGGAAAATACACATGAAAAGGAAGGGAAAGAGAAACTCTTAGGAAATAAGATCAAAGTCCTGCCTTCAAAAACGTTGTCCTGCAGCTACGAAGAAACCCAGATCGCCCTAATTGCGGCAGCCGCGYGCAGAGCTTGGCGCAGTGCTGGAGTGGGGAACAGGCTGGGGGGGATCCAGAGGTCCCAGAACCCAGCTGGAAGGGACAGGAACACTGTGGGGATATGCTGGCCTTGCTGGTTTTATTTTTGGAGTGCTCCTGTCCCTGCTCCCACAGGCCCATGTAGCTCAGCAGTGATGTCTGAATGAGAATCCTGGTGCGGGTCCTCATGTGAAGGAGCAGAGGGAAGCTGCTGGCTTGGGACACATCACACACTGCACTGAATACAATTGTATTAAATTAAATTGCATTAATATTTATTATATAAATACAGTATTTTATTCATATTGTTCCCACTGGACAGAGAAACATTGGATAAACTGATGGCCAACTGCTTGGACACAGACTGTTGGGCAAATAGTTACAGAAAAGGAGCTGCACTAGAGAAAAAACATCTCTCTTTTGGAAAACTGCAAAGAATTAGAACTGAGGCTCTCCCAGGCTCCCAGAGCGACTTCTGGAAGAAGCAATGGAGCAGAGGTAACTCCAGTCATGGCGTGTTGGGGGCCAAAGGACACCCAGGTGTGCTGGGTGCTCTGGGCACGGGAGAGCTGCTGTCCTGGGCTGGCCCTTGCCAACTCCCCATTTATTGCCATGTTCAGGGCACAGAGTGGCTCTGCAGGCAGACACTGCTGCCTTTCCATGGGGCTGCTGCAGGCAKGGGTGAGCCAGCAGCTTTGCCTCCTCTCCTTTTCAGCAGTTGCTCCACATCCTTCTCTCTGCCATGGTCCCACAGCGCCCAGGTCCTGCAGCACCCRGGCAGCCAAGGGGACACAGGGGGCTGGGAGTCACAGCCTCAACCCAGCCTGACCCCCATAAGGGGTGCAGAGCACCSGGGTCCCCACCACGATGCAGGGAAGCAGCTGGCTGGCCCTTTAAAGCCTTTTTTTTCCCTCTCTTGTTAAAAGATGTCTGGGAGGGGAGCTGCCAATCTGAAAAATGATCCTTCCTTTTTTCCATTTTCTTCCTTCTCTCCTTCTAGCTCATGCTCATCTGTTCAGGTGAACCGCAGGCACATTCATTAAATCTCTGTCTTTGACACCTCAGCTGCTTTGGAGCCCTGGGCTGCTCTTTCTCTTTTCTTTCCATGTTTTTTTCCTGTTCCCCATCTCCGAGCCCGCCTGATCAGCACACTAAGGCAGAGAGAGCGAGCTGCAGAATCGTTAACGAAGCACAACTCCACTGGTGAGGTGCTGAGTGGCCGCTTTTGGGGAGGGTGCTGGGGGCACCTGCTGTCCCTGCTCGTGGCCAGGGAGCACCAGGGCACTGTGAGGTGCCACYGCTGGCACTGGGGTGGCACAGAGGGACATGAGCATGGTGACAGCACAGCCTGCACCCAGCCAGCGCCTCAGGGCTGCGGCCAGCAGCCAAGGCTTGGCTCACTCCACTGTCCTCAGTCCCACTAAATCCTGTTACTCTATGCAGGAATGCCTCCCTGGTTCCCCAAATCTTCCCAGGGCTCACCCTCCTGCACCCATTCCCTGCCTGTCCCGTAAGTCCCATCCTGACTGGGAGGCACTGATGGCTCATCTTGCCACAGATTTGCTGCTTGGCCAAGAGGGACAGAGTCCATCTCCAGCAGCTGCCTCTGGATCAGCTTCTGATGCTGAGTGGGGCTGGAGGAAAGAGATAACCCGCCCTGCTGGTGCCAGGAAGGATTTGGCCTTGRCTGTGCTGGCCCCTGGCCGGGTACCTGCTGACTGCTCCCAGCCCTGGGAGCCCCAGCACTGAGCMGTGAAGGTGGTGGGGGATGAGATGCTCTCCATGGCCTCTGCCCGTGGCTTCAGGACAAAGGGGCAGGAGCAAAAAGGATCCCCTTGGTAGAGGCAGAGCCCTGGCAAGGAGGAGGAGGGCAGAAGGACTGGGGCTGGACCCAGCACCTCAGGAAAGCACGTGCCTGAATCCGAATCCCAGCTCTCTCCGGGGTGCAGCGTTTGCACCCAGGGCAGGGCAGTGTGTCCTGTGGGAAGGGACAGCCTGATGTGGAGCAGGGGCCAAGAAACGAGTGGTTCCAGGAGGCTCAGCAGGACTGGGACTGCAAAGCTGCGAATTCCTGCAGAGTTTTGTTCGCGGGATCGGCGCACAGCCTGGTGCCCTGCTCTGAATTAATTATCCGCTGACACGATTTCGCTTCTTTCCCTTTGTGTTATTTTAATTAACAGAGATCTCCTCCAAGCAAGCCAGCTGTCATGTAAATTGTAAAACTGTCAGCATGTACAGGAACTTAACAGGGACTGGAAGAAAGCCTTGCACAAAGGGATGTGCTACTTTCCCTTTTTGGTTTTCCTTCTCTTTTTTTTTTTTTAATCTGGCACATTTGTAAAGTTAAAAAAAAGTGTGAAGACTAGGGTGGGGCAACAGATGGAGAAAGCCCAGCTTTTACTTTAGATCCATTTCTTGAGGCAGAGGTGCAGGACAGAGGTGTTCTTAAGTACTTTGGATCAGGATTGTTCCCTTGCACATCCCTGCAACCTGGGCATTCCTCCCAGTTCCCCTTCCCTCCATCCACACAGGCTGCAGATGGAGACACCTAGCACAGGAAGGACTCAGCATTAAGCTGGGCAAAAGGAGACATCCATGACTTTGATATAAATAATCTGGTCTGTGTCCAGTGTGGATTTCACCCGCATTCATCCTGAGCTTGATGAACCCCTGTGTGCTGACAGCCAGCTGCAGGGCTGCCTGCAGCTCTACCCCTGCACCACCTAGGCTTGAGATTTTTAACTAKGAGCTGAAACCAGCCAATTCTTCCCAAGATCAGACTCTGCAAACAAGCAAAGCCGTGTTAATGGGCCCCATATGTCTTTGGTTAAAAGCTGCTCAGCAAGAGCAGCAGATGCAGAAAGGAGCGCGCGGAGCCGGAGGTACGGCGGGAGTTCATGTGAGGATACTCCATGGACATCCCATCTCCCCTGAACGCCAGCAGAAGCCTGTGGTAACCCTGCAGCGATCAATTAATAAATGTTTAGGCAAGTCAATGAAGGTTAGCAAGGCCCCAGCTCAACGGGAAGCTCAGGGAGGACAGKGGGAAGTGGAGATGCTCCGGAGCGGTGGATGGCAGCAGGACACCAAGGGAGAGATGTGCCAGGGCAGCCAGGGGTCTCTGCACTTGGTGGGACCCCACAAGGCTGTGGGGCAGGAGGGATGCTCACCAAACCCCCATTTTTGTAAGAAATTATATGTTTTTCTCCCTGCCTGTTTTTGGGAGAAGGTCAGCAGACTGAGAAGGGCCTGGATTTTCTACATTTTCAATACATGTCTCATCCTCACAATCTGCAGACCTGGACTATGTCTGGATGATGACTGAGCTACTTAATTCCACTTCTTCCCTCCCTCACCACAACTGGTTTTCGTTGCTCTTGAAGAAAAAAGCAAAAATATTCCCAACCACATTCTGGTAAATATTCCAAACCACATTCTTTCCCAGCAGCAGCCAGGGATAAAAGCCTGGAGATAGCTGAGCAAGCTGCAGCCTCACAGCCCAAATGCTGAGCTTCTCCAACGAGCACAGGGCTGCAGCCTGATGCTGAGGGTTCCACAATGAGGCCAGGGGCTGGGATATGCCAGTCACATATGGAGGTTCCCTCTCAGCCCCGTTTGCATGCCAGGCGTGCTGCTTGTCCACTGAAACAAATGACCTTGAGCAGYGCTGCGGGTCAATAAAATAATTTGCTAACTGATCCATCTTCTGTGGCAAACAGATGAATCAACTGCAGCTCCCTGGGCTGTTTTATGTACGGATGGGAGAGCTGTGAAGTTAAAATAACGTGTGCGGCCACATCCATCTCCGTGCAGTGAAAGGATGGCTCTGAGTGRATAAAGTTGTGTATTTCTGCATGGGAAAAACCATCTCTGCATCTCCTGACACTTGGCTTGGTGAGGGTGGGTGCTGCTCTCCAGGACAGTGTGGCCCAGGCCATGCTCTCCCCTAGTGGAGCATTGTGTCCCCTTGTTCCTGCTTTCCACATGTCTCCTCCAGCAGCTCTGCTGCCCTGATAWGTTCCTGATGGCCCCTCCTGGGCTTCAGCTCCCAGATAACCCTTGGCCATCCCCTCATTTCTCCACAAGGAATGGACCAAAGACTCCAGTTCCAACCACAAAGGGGACTCACTAGCAGGAGCTGGAGTCCAGTGAGAGGCACACTCAGTTTTTACCCGTCTCCAGTGCAGCAAAGCACTAAAAGCAAGTAAGACATGGCCATTTCCATCCTGGCAACACAACCTCCAGCAGCATTGGCAGAGGGTGGGCAGGAGCTGGAGCCAGCKGAGCTGGTGCAGGCGGCCGGGCTGCATCTGCGGGAGAGCACGGCAAACTGGGGCACTCGGAGGGAGCAGAAAAGCCCCGAGGCAGCCTGTGCTCACTGAGCCCCTAATCACAGCGAGGTGATTAATGCCCTTCTGCTCCCGTGCGCCGCTGCTCTGCTCCGTGCTCCCCTGGCTCAGCGCTGCTGCCTCGGCGGGTCCCACACCGGTGGCACCAGGCGCTCGCCTTTGCAGGGATGGTGCTCAGCTTTCCTGGTGCTCAGAGCAGAGATGGAGCTGGCAGGGGTGGGGAAAGGGCAGAGCAGAGCAAAASCGAGTGTTCATCATGATAGCCTGTGAATTCGTGGCTGTTCTCAGCAGAGGGTTTTTATCACCTTTTCTCCCAGAGCTTCTGTGTCTGTCAAGGGCCAGCATTTTTCAGGAATCCCAGGGCTGAGACTCAGACCTGGCTCCTGCCTCATGCAGCTGGAACTGCCCCATTTCCACCTCTCTGTACACCAATCTGATGAGTGTTTTGCTGTTGTTTTTAGGCTGGTGGAATGAAAGCAGGGTTTGGGAGGAGGAGACAGCCCAGATTTAAGCTCAGGGCCTCCCCAGGGAGTGACATCCCAGGTTTCAGTGCTGGGGCAGAGGTTGCCGGGGTTAAAAATTSCCTGCACCCTACTGCTCCAGATTCTTATTTTCCAAATTCTTTATTAAAATTGCTGCTACAAACACAATTTTTGTAGGAGGTTCCTGCAGTCCTTGCAAGCAGGAGGAGCGTACTGGTGAGTTCCTCATGCCAAGACACAAGCCTGGTGCCCAAACTCCTCCTCTGACAGCTGGAGCACAGAGCTGGAAGCAGAAAGGGGGAGTGGAGCCCAGCATTTACTGATCTCACCACTGCATTCTGCTGCAGGATGGACACCTTGCTGGGGGATGCAGGTGGAATGTCTGCTCTCCCAGAGCGGGGTGGGTTACCTGGCCATGCTCCTCCGGCTTCTCCCCACAGGTTRACAGGGTTAGGCACAGCTCAGCCAGGTTAGGCACAGTTCAGCCAGGTTAGGCACAGCTCAGCAGCAGCAAATGTCAGTGAGCAGGAACAAGCAGCCATGCTCATTCCCAGGAGGAGAGAGGTCACGCTTTGCCTGTCCCAGAGGTTAACAAACCCTGCACAGCCACCCTAAGGGCACAGGAGCTGCTTTAGCTGAACACCAGAGATAAAAGAGCTGCTYAGAGGACTCAGAAAAATGGGGTCCCTTCCACRGGGCCACAGGAAACACCTCATGCCCCAGCAGCATCACAGCGTGCTCCTCTTCCGTGGCCACGGACCGGGCAAAGCTCGCTCCTCTCCGGGATCGCTGCAGGGCACTTCCTGCGAGCCATTAAAGCACGYTGGGTAATTAATACCTTCCATGCATGAGGAAAAATGAAAGGCAGGTGGGAGGAGGAGGGGAGCAGGGAGGAGGCAGCTCCATTTTGAAGGCTGTCGGGGTGGTTTTCCCTTGGTGAGCTGTGATAATTTGGAGGCTCCTGCACGCTGCAGCGTTCACACCTCTCGGTGTTCACAGCCTGATTCCAGSCAGCACCACGACGCTGTCAGGGTCCATGTTGCCTGCTGGAGCAGCTCTCCTCCTTCTCATCCCTTGGGACCAGTGCAGGAGGAGCTCAGGCTGCCCCACACTCCAGGCTCAGCACCCAGCCAGCTTCTCCAAACCCCCTCCACAGCTGATAGATACAGGAAAGGCCCCTCTGTGCTAAAGAAAGCTCCATTTCAGCACCTTAAATACAGTTTCTTAACAAACAAAATGTTTATTTTCKGAATAATAATAATAATAAAAGAATTCCAGCCCGGGGGCATGTGGTGGGATGGCTGCAAGTTCATTGGAGCGTGTRTCCATTACCGTCCCTGCTCCAGACCCCGGCGCTTTATTCCGGGAGAGTGACTGACAGACCCTGATCGATGCTGATTTGGGTCTTAAATAAACACACTGGCCCTGCTTTGCTGGGAAGAGCGAGGTGTCAGCATCTGGCTGACAGGCAGAGAGAGGCAAACTTTGCCAAATGGGCATTTCTTAGCAATATTTCCCTTTTTTGCGATTTATTTCCATTCTCTCAGCACTATGCCATGGGAGCCGGGCAAGAAGCTGGGACAGAGCAGTCAGGAAGGTTTCAGAGCAGAGTTATTTTGCAATTTACTCCTTTAACTTTATGTCTTCTGTAGACAGAAAAATASAGTTCAAATATTCAAACAGAATTGTGCTGCTGAGAGCCACCAGATCTCGCTGGTGCCTGATCAGACCATCAAGCAGGGAAAGGTGCTTCACTGCCGACAGCTGCTGTCAGRAGAAAAGCCCTTTGATAATTTGCTGAGCTGTGGCAATTCACATCTGCAAGAGCTGCAGAGCTCCAAGGAACCCCGAGCTTCTTGGAAATGTTTTTCACCAGCATCATGCAGGTCTTAAAATTACTGTAAATGGCACTTGAGAGTTGAGTGACTCAGGCTGCTACAGTTTGGAAAATATCACTCAGGTCATTTTTTTTCACCCTTCGAGCATGATTTTGTCAAATCCAACACTTCCCCAATGCCCATTTCTCCTTTMCTGCCATGTCAGGCATCAATTTGAAACAGCAGCAGATAAAGTTTGCTGCTGCAACACCCCAAACACTTCTGTGCACCCATGTTCTGGTGGCTCCCTGTGGGGTGACTCTGTTATCTCCTCATCTCTGACCCTTGCGTGCCAGCAGATTCCAGCCTGGGCAGAAATGAAGGTCACAAGTTACTGAGCCAATCTGGGAAAGAAATTCCGGGAGAGCAGATTGGGATTGTTTTAATTAAAGGAAAGAGGCAGGGGAAGGGGGGCAGAGCAACACTCGAGCAATCAAACAATGTTTTTCCCTCGTGAAGATGAACAGTTTGAGGTAGGATTAAGACAGCTGAAATTTTCTTTTTAAAGGGATGTAAAACTGCGGATGTTGGATGATTGACAAATAAAGGGCACTTTCTTTCAATTTAAATATGCTCCTAGTTTGTGCAGAATATGTTAATTTATACATTGCCTAAATAGCCAGTAGCTATTGTCTGTAAAACCACATCAGATCAGGGCAGCAGGGCAGTTAATGTACTGGCTGGATGTTATGGCTGGTCAGTGAAGCGATCCGAGCTTCCTTCCACTGGCTCCCAACCCCTAAATGGAATAGCTGAGCTGTAAAAAACTGCCAGGGGCATAAACTGAAGTTCATTCTGTCAGCCTTCAATAGGACAAGGCTCTCCTTCCCACAAGGACCCGTCCATACCCTCAGCCCCAGCCCAGCTCCTGCTGTGACCCCAGAGCTGTTCCCCTTGCAATGGAGAGCCCTCCAAGCCCCTGTGCTCTCCACAGGGTTGCTTTCTTGGGGAACATGCAGCTCACCCCAGGAGCTGTTCACAGCTTTCCAGCACCTCCCCTGACCCCGTGCTCCCCCCATGCCTCAGTTTCTCTGGCTGCAGGCTCTCCCAGACCCTCCAGCYCAGCTCTCCTGGGGCTTTGGTTACATCTCGTGCCTCCCAAGGTCTCATGACAGCTCTTAGCCTCTCCAAAACGTCCTGCTCTGCTCCTGCCATGCCATGACCTGCYCTGGGATTCTCAGCTGGGCCTTCTGAGCAGCCTTGGGACCCCAGCTGGATTTTTAACCCTGACATATGGCAGCCTCTGCTGCAAACAGGTCCAGAGTGTGAGCCATCCATGCCTGACCTGCCTCTTCCTCTGCCTTCATGTGTAGCCACCACTTGGTCKGGTCTCTGGAGCAATTTTTAATGCAGAGAGGCTTCTAATTAACAGGATTTTGAAGTTAATTAAAACAATCTCGTTTAGATCTCTCCATGAATGCTCACAAGGGCAATGCTGCTTCCCTGGGCTCCTTGGGAGCCTCTGCTCACCTCACAAATCACACCCCAGGGGCTCTTGTGTCTTTGGGAAAGGGTCTGGGGTGTCACCATAAAGGCTGCCAGGTCCTAGAACACGTTTGTCCAAAGGACCAAATGACCAGCATGGAAGTCCAGACTCCACACACTCCAGGGCCATGCTCCAGCCTTCCTGGGTCCTCCATTCCCTTCTGGGACAAAGCTGCTGTCTCCATAGGTGACTCCTAAGGAGAAACTCTTGTCTCCCATGTCAGCTCAAAACCAACAACATTATGGACCCATCTTGTTCAAGAAAAGTCMATCCTCTTTGTTCCCAAAGCATTCCTGAAGATCAGACTGGATTAAGTTTAGAGTGATATGATAAGTAGTAATAATACTGCTGCCTTGCCCCTAATTATTTTCAATATAATTATGTACCCTCAAGAAACCTTTTAAATAGCACACTCTCCTCAGTGCTCSAGTCCAAGGGATTCATTTGTTTCAGGAAAGAAATATTCTTGGGGCTGAATCCTTCATTAGTCTTTCCTGGAGAGACTCTTGCTGAAGTCAGTGGGGTCTGTGTGTCCCACTGGAGGAYGTGGGGCTGTGCCTGTCTGGGCAGTGCCCACCACAGGAAGATTTTACAAGCCCCTCAGAATTTGATTTCTTGGCAACATAAAGCATCTRGCAGGGAAAAAAAGCCTGGAAGTCTGCTGGAAAGTATCAGTGAAAGACTCTGAGTTTCACAGTCTTTTATCAGCTTCTTACRCTTTCTTCTTTTGTGTTTTAATCCCACACAAGTGCTGCAGCTTCCGTGTGTGAAGGGAAAAGGGAAGACACTGAGTCTGGCTTCATACTGAGTGAGCAGGTGGAAATCAAAACCTTCACATCACTGTGGTGCCCTGCCCCACCTGGAGATCAAAACTGGGAAGGAACAGCAAGGCCAGTGTGTTCAGAAGGGACGAATTAAATGCATACATTGAATTATTTATACAATATGTTTTCAGGTGGTCCACTGGTTTCTGAGCAAATTGACTTTTCATTCAGAGTGTGCTCAGGTGGAACCTTGTCTGTGGCACCCACATGGAATTTTCTGTAAAAAAAGRTGCCCTTGACTGGATTCTTCACTGTCCCAGGTACCTGTTGCCCTCCTGTCCCACAGCTGGCAGCACATCCAGGGTCTGGGATTCCTGTGCATGCCCACAGCTGTGGGCTGATCCCAGCCCAAATCTATGCTGRTGCACTCCTGCTTTCTACGTTCAAACCCATGGGATGCTCAAAGCAGGATTCAGTTTGTGGGTTGTCAGCAATTAGTGATCTTTTAAAGATGAAAAACCTATATAAATTGATGCTTYCCTATGATCCTGTTTTATTTACTTGCTGGCACAGTTGCTGTGAGTCCACTTCAATTTTCATCCTGCAGAGACTCTTTTGTGCCTTATAGGGTGCCCTGAGCACTCCCCTGGATTTAGGTGTTATTCCTGGTGGATGAAGCATCTGTGTAAATCAACACAGATGATCTTGGGCTCAAGACAATCTAGGGCTTGACCCCTAGGCCAAGGAACAGGACCCAYGGCATCCCCAGTCTGTATCCCTGAAATCCTTTAGGGAAAGGGAGGACTCTTACTGGGAAAAGACAGCCCAGCCCATCCCTTTATGCATTCTCACACACCTGCATTCCAGACTGTCCCTTCCCTGCACCAGTGACTGAAAACCAGGGACGGCTTTCCAAGGAAATTTCCTCACTGAAATAGTTAATGAGGACTGATCCCATCCCCCAGCTCTCTCCCCCCAGCTCGCCACCCCTCTGAAAAAAAAATCAGAATAATAATTAAAAGATGCCTAGAAACGCTCTTGGAAGAGCATAAATTCTGAAGATGAAAGTAAATGATTAAAATAATTAAATACTTCAAGTTGACAAGCAGAAGCAGAATCTTGCCAACGGACATTTGTCGGTAATTAGTTAATTAATCCTAACACAAATTATAAGCCATAACAAACCAGTCAGGCTGAACGCAGCCGGCTGTTCAGAATTAAACTTAGAAAAAGAAGGAGTGAGAGAAAGAAGAAAGAAAAGTTTGGAAAWTCTTGCAGATCTGAGGGAAGATGCTGTGCAGGAGCTGGTGTCTCTCTGGGAAGAGCAGCCAGGACAGGGGCAGGAGGTGGGGCAGAACTGGGCTCTGTTCCCATCTGGCAGGAGCACAGTGGGTGGGATGTATGGAATAGGCAGTACAGAGAGGGATTTGGGATTTCCACCCTTTTTCTGTGAGTAAATGCAGCACAAAGGTTTCCCAGCTCTGTTTCCCACTCTGCCACTGGTACCAGTGTGCACTTGAGAACATCCTTGCCATGGGAATGAGCTGGTCTGGGCARGTCCTTCAGGTCCACAGGCAACTGGTGACATTAATCCAGGGGTTTCTGAAAGATGCACGGACCAGCATCTGTGAATGGCTCAGTCCTGGGGTGCTGGGGAGGGCAGCTGCAAACCAGCTGCCCATTAACACCCTGGAAAGTGTTTCTGGGACAGTCTGGAAAAGCAGGGTCAGTGCTTGGGAGCTGGGTCCTGCCAGGGAAACTCGGTGCAAATGACACTAGGACACGTGTGTGGTCAGCAGGGACCCGGCATGAGCCCGATGCCATCCAATTCGCTGGGAAGTTGGGAAAGACAGAGCCTTTGTGCAATGGGAAGAGGTTAATGAGCTGTGGGCTGGTTTCTCACCTCTGGTCACCTTGGCTCAGGTCCAATTTTCAGCCCTAGATTAAGTGAGGTTGGTGATCCACAGGCAGGACACGCTGACTGACAGCTCATCTACAGC
The DNA here is from genome assembly GCA_902810485.1 of Alauda arvensis. Classification (NCBI taxonomy): domain Eukaryota; kingdom Metazoa; phylum Chordata; class Aves; order Passeriformes; family Alaudidae; genus Alauda; species Alauda arvensis. Next base: position 506,720 of record CADDXX010000429.1, on the reverse strand, counting down.
CACACTGCTGTGTTCACACGTCCAGCTGGGGCTGGGGAGGCACTGAAGGGCCAGGCTTTGCCCTTCCTCCAGCACAAAAAAGCTCTGGAGCAGCCAGAGTCGATGTTCTGACAAGAGAGAACCTGCACATCCCCAGCACGGGGACACTGCTGGGTGACAGACTGGGCCAAATGACAGCTGGCAATGCAGCTTAAGTGAGAAATGGGACATACAGGTTGCAAATGGGCTTTTAACAGCACGGAAAAGAAGGCACGAAATGTTTTGAAAGAATAAACAGATACCAGGGAAGTGTGACTATCCCACAGATCCCACACTGTTAAAGGAGCTGCCAGTGACTGATGTGCCACGTCTGGGCAYGTATCATGTGAGGGGAAGCACGAACATGTGAGTACACATGACCATCTCCTGATGTGATTTACATGCAGAGGAGAAAGAGATTACTTACAAGACAATGAGAATTAACACTGAAGAAATGCAAGGCCCATCTCTTTTGGCCCAAACTCCCTGAGTTGCCTGCACATGGATTCCTATTTTCCATCAAACCCATCCAGAGCTCTGCYGAAGAGAAAGTTTCATCCGCATGTGCGTGAGCATGTGTACGCGCATGTTCTAAGTGTTTTGCATTATGTGAGCTCTGACCTTCAGAGGGGAACAGAAGGAAGATTTTCCCCCCTGAGGCTAGAGTTGTCAGTGAAATGTCTGTCTTCCTTAATAATTTCAATCCGGGTGACAGGGGACAGGGCATTTTGCTCTGAACGAACGTACTGTAAAAACTGTCAGATAGAATTTATCTCAAGAAGCAGCATTTCTATCCATTCAGGGTCATAATTACAGGCATCTTATGACCTGTGGAGCAGCACATCTTTCTCAACTGAAAAAAAAAAAGGAGTCCTAAAATAGGTGGCTTGGTCTTCTGCAGAGCTTTGGATTGAACCTAAATGGAATCTAACAAACAACGGTGATCTGCAGCAGAAGGTTTTCTTCGTGTTTGCTGGCTGCTTTTTAAAATCCAGAACAAACTTGTGCACTGAAGTGACGTAGCAGAGAAGTGGGATAGAAATTGCCATTCACAGGGCTGGAGGAATGGCCTATTTCTCCTATATCCTGTCTCCTAACTGCCTGCCTCTCCAAATTTCCTCCACACTGACACTAGCCAGCGTCTTGTTAATGAACTGAATAAGTAACTAAATGGGTGATTAACCAAATGAGCATGACGATAATTTGATTGCGCTTTCCCCACTTTTAAAGCACAGGAAATAGTAAGAAAAGAAGTAATTCAGTGACCAGCAGGAATTCAAACAGTACAGAGCTAGAGGAGCTGGGGGAAGCTTTGACTAGATGTGGCTGTCAATAAATCCCCCACAGCACAGCAGAAATCTCTGGCTTGATATTTAGATTTCTTGATTTGTGCCTCCACACAGGATAAAAAAACTACTCATTGATTTGAGGCAGCTTTCACTTCTATGGTTTGATTTTATAATTAGCAACAATCATGAAATGGATCATCCTGCTGTTTTGTGCAATTATGAGTCACATGCAACTCAGTGCTGGACATCATTTTGGGGTCACCAGCCTGGGTTTGTGTACCTGCAGTGCCTGCTGCTTCCCCACCTCACTGAGGTCTGAGTGACAAATCAGACTGGGAGAGGGAACACAAAGTTACCACAGTGGGAAGATGGTCTGCACTGCCGAGGAGGGAGAAATACAAAACCTGAGAAATAACAGCCTGTCCTTGGCCATCCCAGCTGCTCACAGAGGATAATCCTCTTCCCCACCCCAAGCAGACAATGGTGACCATGGCAGAAGCACAGGAAAGGAGCATCGTGCTGAGGAGCAGGGCCCCAGCTGGACTCTGGAACGCTTTCACCCGCAAGATCAATCCTGCCAGAGACACAAACGTGTCACAAACGTTAATGAGCTGTTGGCAGGGCAGGTTACAATCCATTTTCACCTGCACACTCSAATGGATGCCCTGTTCTTGCCATCRCAGGTGGAGGGGAAACACTCTGCAGTGGGCCTKGGAGTGAGGAGCAGAGCAGCTCYGGGARRCAGAGGGATGCCTGTAGGATTCACAGAACCAGGCACTGACATTCCCTGACAGGTTTGCCAAGAATGAGGACCCCTGGAAGGAGTTTTGCTGTTGGTGGGCAAGGAGGACAGTCCCTCCACACTGATGTTAGCCTGGGAAACATATGGAGGGGAGGGAACGGGGCATCCCAAGCTCAGAACAATCCCYCTACAATGCTGCTGTGCCCCTGAAAGCAAGCACTGAAGGGAGATGCTGATAGCCTACTCTGCACGCTGAGAGAGACAGGCTCAGGATTTAAATCCCACTGACAAACACCTCCATCCAGGTAGTGTTTAACACTGTCAAAACAAACATGTGATAGAGATTCTGTAGCTTTGTTCACTGAAACTTCAGCAAGAGCTGCTCTCCAGGGACTCTGAGGCATTRTAGTGGGAAGGACAGAGCCAGACTTCACACCAGGGTTGCCACAGCCTGGGCATGGGAGGAACAAGGCAAGGCTTGTCCTTGCCTATCCCTGAGGGRAATCTGTTAAAGACGCCATGTTTAGGCTTAAAGAAAGTCAGTTCCAGGAGCTCTGTGGAGCCCAGACAGGGAGATTAGGAGCAAAGCCCCRTGTAAGCCTTGCAGGGTTCATTTTGGGGTTGGTGATCTGAGCTGCACGCTCCGGCAGCTGCAGAGAAGCTCAGTGAATCAAGACATTTCTATTCCCATCCACTCCGTTACCCTGCCCTGTGATCTCCTAAATCACTTCTCCTCTCTGCAACTTCATTTCCTGCACCTGAAACAGCAAGAACATGTGGATTCTTTTCTTCTCTGGCAAGCAGGAGCTGCTACAGGAAACTTCGTCCAGGCATTCTAGTAACTGTAACATCATCTTTACTGATATTGAGAGACAACAAAGGACAAAAGCTGGTGCAAGCACTGCTCAAACAATCCCTGGAATTACAAATCCCTCCCATCCCACCATCCTGGGTCACCTCACAGCCCCACACTGGTCATATGAGATGGAGACTGAGCAGAAAGCTGAGCCCAGATCCCTCAGGACATTTCCCAACCCAAGGCAGCAGCAATGCACCCAGGAGGGCTTGGTACAGCCCTTCTGGAAGGAGAACAGGATGTTGGGGTCACCACATTGGGAGACAGAGGTAGAACATGCAGAGTGTTCCTCCTCCTCTGCCACATTTAGGGCACTGTGTTCCCTGTAAAAGGTGTTCTCCTGCTCTCACAGGTGGGAGAGAGAGGAATGCCAGTAACCTGTGAGGCTACTCACAGCTTTTGCTTTTGGAATATCTCCATGGATGTCATGGAGCAAACAATACATAAATACACACAACTGCAGTGTTTATCTTGAAAATAAAACAGGCAAAGGCACATTCAATTTTAAGACATGCTGCAGCCTGGACAATTTCCCTTTAATGGTAGAAAACAATCCCTGATTTCTGTTGGCAGAGTTGTCCTGGTAGTGTCATGGACCTGTGTGAGGAGCACCTTCACCCCAGAAGGAGGTAGGTGTGCACTGGGTGTATGTGTGTTCCTAAACAGGGAAGTTGGATCTGTCAAGAAAATTTAATAACAACTTTCACACTTAACTGTACCCCAGGGTCCCCCCAAAAATCAACCAGGATGGAGCTGTGGATTTTCCATTAACCTTCTCTTTAAAAGGTCTCAAAAAACAACACTGAGTGAAAAGAGCTGGTTGTACATGTGGAATATGTGTGGAGATCTACAGGGAAAAAATGCAGAACTTCAGGCTGGATCCACAGAGGAAATCCTTCAGCAGAAATCACCCTCGTTTGATTTACACAAGCAGCACTCGATTGAACAAGTGTAGCTACAGGCCATTGGAAAACAGTCAAAATGGYGAATTTGCTGCTTGCACACATTTATACTGTTTCCTGCAGACAATCTGCTGTTTCTTTTTGGCATGTTTAGTGTTTTTTAAACCACACAAAGGTTACGTCTGGTTCTCCCAGTGGCTGGGTGTTTGCCATATGCTGGAGCATCCTGAATTTTCTCTCCTGGGGCTGCCTCAAACCCACAGATTTTGGATGCTTTGGTGGTTCCTTTCCTCAACCAACCTTCCCATCTTTAACCACACCGTGATTCCAAAGGGATGGAACTGGACCCCTCAGAGTCGAGGCTCCCCCGTCCTTTTCCATAACCACCCCATGATTCCACAGGGATGGAACTCAACCCCTCAGATTCGTGGCCATCATGAACTTTCCCATCTTTAACCACCCCACGATTCCACAGGGATGGAACCCAACCCCTCAGGTTCCCGCCCTTCCCCGCTCCCCTCAGGGCTCCGCGGCCCCGCGCGGGCGGGCGGCTCTCGCGAGCCTGATCGGCATCCAGGGCCCCGACTACGTCCTGGTGGCCGCGGACACCGTGGCGGCCACCAGCATCATCCAGATGAAGCACGGTGAGACCCTAGGGGGTGCTGGCCTCCCGTGCTAAGCCCTGGCCCGGTAGGATGTCCCAGGGCCCCGGGTGTGCGCGGTTGGGGTGCTGCGGGCCCGCCGCTCGGGCTGAGGGGAGGCTGCTCACAGAGGAGGAGGTTGCTCGGTTTGGCACTGCCGGGCCCTTCAGGGGAGGTGTAGGCGCTGTAGGAAGTGCCGCTGTAGGAASAGACAAAGTGGGGCTTAAATCACGGCTTGCTCCGGGTAAAGTCCCCAGTCTTGACCGAGAATGGCCACTGTGTGTTGGGTTGTCAGCTTRATTTTGTTACCAAACCTCGCTCTGCACAGCAATGAAAAAGTGTTTAAAAACCGCACGGGGATCACGATGTGTGGCAGGAGGTGCTCACTGGTGTCTAATTTACTAGTCAAACTTAATTCTTGGGAGGAAAGGGGATTATGGGGGTTAAAAGTATCAGTGAAATTCATAGCACAGGGCGCAGGAGCCAGACTGAAACATGGCTTTGGTTTTTTTGTGTGAAAAAATATCTGGGGCGTCACCAAGTCTCTGGAATTCTCTAAAATCAATTTTTCTTCCTGCTGTTGCAATGGCCTAGRTTGAAGCTTGTTCTTATCTAAAGATTGTGCTTTARTAGCTYTTTYATAAGAAGTTSTAGAATAGAGWATTGCTAGATCCATAYAAATAAATACAAATAAATCTRTATAAAAATTWTATAGCATTGCTTTCACCTCACATGTTTCACTTCCAGTCTGTGATAGCCAATTGGAGCACTGTTAGAGGCTGTGAAAGCTGGTGGTACATACRAAATAAAAATTTAATTACTYTAAATAATGTTTTCTAAGTTAATGYTGATTCTAAATAAGTTTSTTCATAACTCTAAGRAAAATGTACTTTGAACATAGGATTTAGTTGCTTTTACTGGGGAGGGGGAGAACCCATAAATTTCAGATTTATATTTAGAATATTTATTTGTAAATTAATTTCAGCCTGGAGAAGTTTCAAGCTGACCTAACTGCCCCTTCCAGTACCTGAAGGGAGCCTGCAGGAARGAKGGRGAGACACAATTTACAAGAGCCTGGAGTGACAGGACAGAGGGAATGGCTTCCCACTGCCAGAGGATAGGGTTAGAAGGAATATTGGGAAGGAATTGTTCCCTGTGAGGATGGGGAAGCCCTGACACAGGTTGCTCAGAGAAGCAGTGGCTTGTCCAAAGCCAGGTTGGATGGGGTTTGGAACAACCTGGGATAGTGGAAGGTGTCCCTGCCCATGGAAGGGAATGGGCTTTAAGCTCCCTTCCAACCCAAACCAATYTGGGATTGCAAGGGCTGGGCAGTGCCAGTGGCTTTCCCTGAGCTCCAGGCAGCAGCTCCAGTGCTGGGATTTTGACATCATTCAGGAGGATTGTGACACTTTGTGCCTGTCTTGCAGCAGAGAATGTTCAGCACCATTCAGTGAGCTGCAGGGGAGGCTCAAAGGTGGAGGCTTGGTGCTTGTGCAAGCCCTCGGTGGAGAGAAGAGATTTTTCCTTCACTCCAACATCTGCTCAATGCCTGCCTGGGGTATCCAAGTGCCAGATACCTGCTCTGGTGAGAGGAGACTCTGTGAGCACAGGATTGTTTTCAGCACTGTCACTGCAGCAACTTGGATCCCCTCAAACATGCAGAAACTTAACACTGTTTTAAACTGCAGTCATTACTAAAAATATGGATTACTGTTCCTTAATTTCCTGTTAATAAGTGGGCTTAATTAAAATTTATAATCGTTGCTTCAATTTTCATTCTCTTTGGTTATTTGGTTTGGTTTGTTCCATAAAAAATGACAAGCAAAAGAAATGTTTCTGGAAAAGCCTCATTCATAAGCTTCTGGTTTTTGGGACTGCTGTGTACAAGAAAAAGRGCATCATTTGACATGGAATTTGTTTCTGGATTTCCTAAGATTGCATTTGCTCAATGTGTTGGTATTKTAGCTTTATATTAAATTATTTGCTTCTGTTGCAGAATATTTGAATAAAATTGCTGTGAGACACCAAATGTCAGTGTTTGCTCAGAAAGGCTTTTTGCTGGTGCTCCAGGTCATGATGCAGTTMTCCAAATCCCTGTGCTTCTGTAAAGTCCTGATGTGTCAGGATATTGGCAAAATAACTTATTCTTCCTCGTGACCATGGCACTCAATGTTATTTTTCTTTACCTAGATCATGACAAAATGTTTAAGATGAGTGAAAAGATCTTGCTACTGTGTGTGGGAGAGCCTGGAGACACGGTGCAGTTTGCAGAATAYATCCAGAAAAATGTTCAGCTCTACAAAATGAGAAATGGTGAGTGAAGCAGGACAGGCCCTGGGGAGCAGAACTAAGGGGGGTTTCCAGGTGAATGTTGGTGCAAAGTGCTGTTCTCAAACCTGTAAAGACTTCTGCTTTTTTAGTGTCCAGCAATGGTGATAATTCAGACAGGATGCAGAAATGGAGTGTGGATTGTGCAGTAGAAATTAAATGGTGTGTCCAAATCTCAGCAAACGTCTTTGCAATATAAATGACACAAATATTTTACTAACATACTTACTATTCTCTTAATATGTACATTGTATGCCTACTCCTACCAGTTCTTCTGATATATTGGACAAAAAAAGTCAAGCTACATGTCCTTAATATTTTAATTTTTGGAAGCATGTATTGCTATGGTTCATACAGATATGAACTACCCAAACTCTGAGGTAAAGCCCTGTTTATGCTTGTAGCTTTCAGAATAAACTGGAATTATGCAAAAGGCACTACAATTTGTTACTTCAGAACAGGAATGGGAAGGTGGGAGGTGAAACATGAATGATTTGGGCTGTTACCAAGTAAATATGACATGACACCCCAAATAAACAGTCCCATTTCTTCTCCAGGTTATGAATTGTCTCCCACTGCAGCTGCAAACTTCACCCGGCGGAACCTGGCGGATTATCTGCGGAGCCGGGTGAGTAACAGCTGAGAGATTTTGGCAAAGGCTTCCAGGGAACATTTCCATCCTCAGATAATGGAGTCTGAAAAAGGTGGGAGCTGCTGTCTTTAGTGAGGAATTTGGAATTGGCTGCTCAGGGGTGTAGTGGGGTTAAGGAATGACTTGGCATTCAGTGCTCTGGTTTGGGTGACAAGGGGGTGATGGGTCTCAGGTTGGACTCTATGATTTGGGGGTCTTCTCCAGCATCAGTGATTCTGAGATTCTTTGAGTTCACATTATTGAAATAATGTCTTAGTGAAATAGAACTTGATTTGCTTATTTTAAAGACTTATAAGTTATCAATAACTGATAGAACCATAGACTTAAAATTGCAGCCTTGGGCCCAATAAACATTTTGTCACACACTGCAGACGTGAAGTGAATTCAACTTCTTGAACATCGAGATAAGGTTGTGGGTTTTCATGCAAATGCACCAAATCCRTTTAATCTTCTTGGAAAGTGATTTCATAGAGCAAAGCTGTTTGATGTACTTAGGAAAACAAGTTCCTTTTGTAAACAGCAACATGAGGCTTTTTGTAAATACCACATCCAAGCTGGGGTTGTGTTTTCAAGTTACTGAACTGCAATTATTGATGTTTCCCATACTTTTTTTCAAAGTATAAGGGACTGCTGTGAGGGGGCAAACAAACCTTTAATGATCCAAGGTTAGGAAGCATTTCATTGAGAAGAATGTTAATGTGTTATATGAAAGAAAACAGGAAGAAAGAGGATGTTGAGAATGAAGTTGAGCAGCTGTGTCAGGGATAGAGGGTGGGTTAAATTGTGTTGCTCTTCTAACAGTGCACTGCTCGGGCCTGAAATCAGGTTTTACAGTAGCAAATAARGGCTAGTATTAACCTCAGAGCTGTATTGTTGAGAACTACACATGTAGAGTGAGAGTTTTTCCAGAACTCATCCACAGGAACAGCCAGAGATTATTGTTCCCCTTTCTGATGTGGATCACAGCTGCAGGTAGCAATTTTTCCTTGTGGGTCCCTTCCAACTCAGGATATTCTGTGATTCCACACTACTCTTCTAGTTTAAATGGCTTCATCCAACTGCATGGCTGGCAGGTGATAGTTGGCAGGGATGCTGTTTGCTTTAGCTTGTGTTGAGGTGTGATTTGGAAGGTGTGTGTGTGTTCTGTGCATTCCTGTGCAGTTCTCAAGGCTGATGTGAAGCAGTGATGCTGTTGGGGCCTGGCCCTGGTGCTGATGGCTCATCACCTGCAGAGAGTGTCCTGTCCCCTTTCAGCAGAGGCATCTATTTCTTACATTTCTTATGATTTAAAGTACCTTGAACAGGCTTTTTGGTAAACCTGTCCATCAGGAGGCAGCACTGATGTGGCACCTTTTTCTTCCCCTGTACCACATCCCTTGGGGCCTGATCYTCCCTGTGGCTCTGCTCCTTCCTGAGCCCACGCCTGTCTTCCAGCTCACCTGCTCCAGATGGGCAGCAGAGAGGGGAGGACAGTGGCAGAGGCAGATGTGTTTATTTACCASAGACAAAGCACTGCTCTGGTGCAGATGGCAACGCCCCAGGGCACACTCTGACACTGCTGTCACACTACACTGATCTCCACAATGCAGGCAGAACCTTTTTTCTCTAGCTGTAGCACTTAATGGTTTGTTTGTAGCATTTAGAATTTGACAATACAAGCCTTGCCATCAGAGTTGGGCTTTTTTTTCCCCGTGAATTTTGTTATATTTTCATCATAATGTGTGGGATACCAGAAGGATTCACACTAATGCTTGGTATCTATTGGGAACTGCATAAGGGATTCCTGRAGGCTACTGATGTAATCATGTGGATTATGAAAATAAACCTTGAAAGGTAAAACATGCCAGCCCCTCTTGTTAGGAGTGGGAAAATAGTTGAGAAGTAAAAAGTTTGGTAGGGAAAAGGTAGTTTGTTGCTTTGTTGGCACTCACTGTGTGAAGATGTTATAAGAGGCCAGAAGGTATTTGAAAGGAAAGGTTGAATTGCAGCAGGACTTTCTCAGGCATTTAGGCTCTTGTTGTGGTCAAGATCAAAATAGAGCTTGTTCTGCACTGTTCCTGCACTGCACAGGTTCCTCCCTGTTATCCAGTTTGATTTCATTTAGGATTCTCATTACTCCTGTAGTCCAAGTTCTTGATACCTTGGGGATGGCTCATAAAGCAGTGCCTTGAAATTGTTCTGTTGGAAAGTATCAAGTGTGAGGACACTGGGCTTGTATCTTAAGGCCATTGCATCACTGGTTTTGCTTCTGCTTGATAGTTACCTTGTGGTTTTTCATGACATTTCTCTTTTWAAAACACAAGATTTCTGCTCCAAAGCAGGACCTGAAAAGAATCTTTGTGATTTCTGTCTATATATTGCAATGGAGACAAACTTGGAAGGTGCTTTGGCTTTCATGGAGGTGTGTGGTGGTGCAGTGACAGGACAAGGGTGAATGGCCTTAAGCTGAAGGAGAGCAGGGTTAGATTGGGTATTGGGAAGAAATAGGGTGGGGAGGCCCTGGCAGAGATTACCCAAAGTGGCTGCCCCTGGATCCCAGAAAGTGTCCAAGGCCAGCTTGGACAGGGCTTGGAACAACCTGGGATAGTGAAAGGTGTCCCTGCCCATGGCAGGGGGTGGAATGGGATGAGCCCTTTTAACCCAGACCATTCCAGGATTCTGTTGTTACCTGCTCCAGCATCTCACCTGGTTCACCTGAATCCAGTGCAGGGTTTAGCACACTGAACTCACTGCACTGTGTGTGTGGGAATAGCAACAACAACCCCCTGCCCTCCAAAGGTGATGAAGTTCAGTCCCTGSTTGTGATGCTGTTTAATTATAGGTGACAGGGTCTGGCTGCATTCCAAAGGCAGCTTCCAGCTCCTCTCCCCATGTCCACACTTGGCAGGAAGCTTCCTTGCTCCCACCTTTCCCCCCTCGCTGTGACTTCGGCTTCCGCCAGATGTCACAGGGCTGTGTCACCACCGAGCTGGGGCTGGGCTGCTGAGCACAACTGTGCTCTTCAGCTGGAAATTCTGAACAATTTCACACCTCTCCTCATTGCTCTCGTTATTTTAAATCAAACAGCACCAAGTGCAAAATTGCTTGGGATGAGAAATGGTGCTTCTGTARGTAGGGAAGTTTGGGTTAAAAATAATGTCCTGCAGTGTCAGTCATCACTCATTTGATGGCCCTTTAACCATATCAGCTTTGTAAAGAGTTGAGAATTATTGTCATGGACTGAGTTACAGAAGTCAAGGAAAGCTGCCTTTGGAATGGTCAAGRGGATTGGGATGTACAAGAAATTCCAGTGCCAGCATTGAGGTGTTACACTGCAAATTTCATTTATMATCATGAAAGTAGTAAATAGATTATGTATATTTGCTAATGTTTAAATCCAGCCTTTCTAGAATAATAAAGCATGGGGGATAATTATGTACATTTGAGTTTTAAGAAGTCTCAGAGACCATTAGCAGGAGAACTTAAAACTGAAAATCAGTTTACAGATGGGTTTAAGTCTGTAACACCATTTATTTATGGTTGAGTATCTCGCATATGCCARTGTTGGTAATTCCAAGTCACACAATAATTTGAGTGATCTTGTGTCATGGCTCTTAAATATCAACTTGTGTGATGTTTCAGAATAAATAAATGATGAAATACAGCCTAATTAAACCAATACAGCTGCATGGTAACTTCTTTCCAAATACTCTTGGATGCTTTGAAGATTAAATCACACAATTTAAAGTGATGTTTTATATATAACTGTAACCTGCTTTATTCTTTCATACTGTCTGAAAGTAAAAATATAGTGGCATGTGATTTTTTTTGTATGTGTGTGTGGAAATTTACTGTATTGAGTATCAAAATGAACTTTTCCTATGATGCAGTTAATGTTTTGGCTTTAGGGTGAAATTTTGTTTGCTTTTTTAATCTGGTAGTTACATCATCWTTTTTTTTTTCTTATTTTGTTGCTTTGTTGATCCAGGCTTTCCAGCAGTTTGGAGATGTCCTGTTAGTACAATAAATTTAATGAGAAACATTGTGTAGATATGGAAATCCTGGAAGTATATAAAAGCTGCTYTTAAAAATACACACAATGCCCACATTTTTTCTGATCCTACTTTTAAAAATAATACAGTGCACGTGTGTTTCATGGTCTTAAGAAGTCCAGATCTTGGAAGGAGATGTAGGAGAAAAAGAGATGTCTGATGATGGTGGAACACTAAACCCAGAACATGAAGTAAACTGACAAATATGAAAGATTAAAGTTGGTACATGCAATAAAACCCAAATTTCCAGTGAACAGGACACTGTGTGTAACTGCAATGTGTGAGAGCTTCAGTACGTGCTGAGACGAGCTGTGCTCACTGGGAGGGGACTGGGAAGGGAGCAAAGAGCAGGTTAAATGAACAAAGAGTTCTTAAAACTGCAAAATGTTCACCTTGTGCTCACGTGTCAGCAGTAAAAATCCACAAGTTTTATGTTGAGGTGAAAGAATCTGACGTGAAAACTGCATTCAGGTTTTTTTAAAGTTTGCTGTGAAAGCTGTCAATAAAACCCTGAACACTGGTTTTCAAGAGAATAAGAGTTCTGTGTTTTTATTTGCTTGTGCAGTCCATTTTACCAGAATGCCTGATCACTTTTAGCTTGAGACYCACAGTGTGCTGCAGACAGGATTGATGTGGCATTTTATGATAAGGAATTGGGTAATCAGCTCTGCTGCTGTTCCCTGGTGCTCAGTGAATCAGGATTCAGTGATTTRATGTGAGTGCTCTAACACAAACATCATTTCTCTTGGCAGACCCCCTACCACGTGAACCTCCTCCTAGCTGGCTATGATGACCACGAGGGCCCTGCCCTGTACTACATGGATTACCTGGCAGCTCTGGCCAAGGCTCCTTTTGCAGCACATGGATATGGAGCATTCCTTACCCTCAGCATCCTTGACCGCTATTACAAGCCAGGTGAGTGGAGCCACTGCACAGGAAAATYCTCCTGCTTCAATTTAGGCCTTGAGTTCATTAACCAGTGAGACTGATGTTGCTGAATCAGGTGGCAATGCTGTGGTGCAACAGATTGGAACTTGGCTTTTTGTTAGATAAATGGAGTTCMAAAGGTTGCCTTTGGTTTTGCTAGCATGGTAACAGAAAATTAGTCAGCTCCTTAATTTTTTTCCTGTTTGCAGCATAACAAACTGGGAGGAAAGGTGTTTCAGTTATTCTAAAACAWGATTAGACTTTCTTGGACCATTGGCAGCTGGTAGTCTGCTTTTGTCAACAGTTTGACAGCTTTATCTTCTTCCTTGTCTGTTGGTTCTGACATGTACATTTTCCCAGAGTATCAATATTCAGAGGCCAGTCCCTGATCCTMTTGCTCCATATCTTGGGTTGGCTTTGTCTGGGATAAATTAAAAACATTCCAGTGAAAAGATACTCCTAGCAAGATCATCTCCAGCATTCTGAAGTGATGGTGATACATCACAGAGGATGGAATGGTTTGGTTTGGCAGGAACCTAAAAGCTCATCTCATTTCACCTCCTGCCATGGGGACAGCTTCCACTGAGCTGGCCATGGACACTTCCAGGGATGGAGCAATCACAGCTTCTTTGGGCAACAGAGAGGTTTTAGTCTGATTCACAGTTCTGTGCACTTGGCAGCTGCTCATCATAACTCTCGTACATGTTTGTACCTGTCTAAACTTTTAGTTTTAGAATCATAATCCACTGCCAAGGAATAAACATGGCCCCATCCCCACTGTGCAGATAAGGAAATGTGCAAAGCACAGAATATTGTTAATCTGACATCTTTGGCTTTAGCTACAAACTATTTGACTCCTGTGTGCAAAGCTGAGTTTAAGTTATTATCTCTGCTCTGAGATTAGAAATCCTTTCATCTACCTCCTTYAAGAAATGTAGCTATAAACTGATCRTTTTCATTTAACTTGCCTGAGCAGTGGATGAAGGTCTGGAACAAAGCCTAGAAAGAAGTTTTAGACCCACAGACCCTGTTTGTTTTCTAGTCATGTCCCTTAACAATCTATTGTTCCACTTCCACCATTCTTTGTGGAACAGAGGACAATAATGAGCTCCATTGTCATGGCTTGTCACCCCTATGGAGTGCTGGATTTTATCCTGAAGTGTGAGAATAGCAGGAGCATCCCACACRTGCCTTGCCCTTTATTGAGCTCCTACCCAGCAGGAACATCACCCTAAACCCATCTCCACCTCCTGCCCTGGACTCGCAGCCGGCTGGGGCAGCTGGAGCTGATTTAGAGCTGCAGCAAACTGAGAGAGGGAGGTGSCTGAGCTTCTCTGAGCCAGGCCCTGGCCATGGGAGGCAGAATTCCGTCATGCTTCCCATTCCCTGGAACAAATCGATTCTCAATGGCTTGTTGTGGCCTGAGCACTGCGGTGCAGCCCGTCCTGGGGACATCTGGAAAGTGTTTGCTTGTGAGCTGGGAAGGAGAGGTTTTGGTGCTCAGCTGAAAAGTTGTTTAAATTTAATAAAAGTTTCTGTGCGGAGAGATGGCCTCTAATGAAAGCAATCTGTGGATGTTTTCCCTTTCAGGTATCACACGTGAGGAAGCTGTGGAGCTCTTAAGAAAATGTCTAGAGGAGGTGAGTTGCTGAACTCAGGCCCTGATGCTCCTGAGAAAGGAATGTTTGTTTGCATTCATTCGCTGATACTTTCCTGTTCCTCTTGTCGTGTTTCTTGCTGCCTTTGCCAGAAGGGTAATAAAGGCACTGGCCAGATGTGGAACAGCTACTGAGGAAAAGGATTTATGGGCAGTTGCATTGCCTTTGCATGGTTCACATCCTCCAGAATGTAAACTTGGAGCTTAATCACTTYGCTCTACTTCTGCTTTTTGTGTGCTTAGCATAATATTGATCCAGACTTTTTCCTCTTATGTTTCTTCTGAACATACTGCAGCATCCTTGTCACTTGTGTTACCCTCAGAAGTATATCCTAATTCTTTTGCAGCTTGTGAGGTGATACCTGAGGTAAAAACCTTAAAGTTCATGGCCAATTTTAGATTAAACATTAGACACCAGACATTTCAGACACYAAGGCTTTTATTGTAGGAAAGTAGTCTTTATCCTTGTCTTTAAGAGATTGATTTGAATGTAACATCAAGAAGTGTTCTGAAGAGGTCCTGTTTGAAGTATCTTTGTGATATGTACACTTGGTGTCCAAAATTTTAGCCCACTCTAGTTTTCCTGCTTAACTGTCTTCCTTGTTAACAGGCCTGGCTATTTTGCATCCCTACCCGAGGCTTGCCTAATGTGGATCATACAACAAACTCCCACTAATTCACTCCTGAGCAGTGAAAAAACCCACTCTAGTTCCTAATATTTCAGGTCACTAGAGCCAGGATGGAAACTTCAGGTATACTCTCCTCTTTTATTTAAGCTTGGAGTGAATATCTTTTCTTCTGTCTTTTTGTCTTTGCTGAACAGCTTCAGAAACGTTTCATCCTCAACCTGACCTCCTTCAACGCCCGCTTCATTGACAAGGAGGGCATCCATGAAGTGGACAATATACCCCTTGCCAAAGTGGAGTCCTAACCCCTGAGGTCTTTCTTCAGCAGTCTTCTTRTTTTGTTTTCTTTTGGTTTTGATTTTTTTTTCTATTCATTTGAAGCACACCAGTAATGTACTGCAGTGGGAGCTCGAATAAAGCCTGACATTTATATAGCCAGTTTTATCTTTTTATTCCACTGATCCTTCCTGAGAGGATTTGAGGTGAATTGTTCCACAGTGAAGGTGAAACTTGATTTATAGTTCAGGTTATTTATCCTTCCTCTTCTGAGATTTTACTGCTGTCCAAATTTCTTATTTGTGGGGAAAACTGTATTTTCTAGATGACATTGTGCTGTCATCTCTCTCATCACTAAAGCTCAGCAAACCCCAGACAAGTGGTCCATGCCAAACATACAGCATCTGCTTTATTTTTTCAAAGGTGTTGCCACTCTTTGCTGTATAAAATAATAATCAGGTTTTCAAAGACCTAATTTGCTTTTGATAGAGGTTTTTTCTTTTCTCACTTGAATTAGTTTGATACAAAGGTTTTCAAGTAGAATGGATTTTAAAATGCACTTTTAACTCACCTGGCAATGGTTCTTTTACTGGAAAAGAGCATTCTGCTGGCACAGTGGGTTCATAACTACATTAAATAGAATTTAAATTGTATTTTAAATAGAAACTAAGGTATCARTTGTGTGATTTTTCTTAATTGATGTGTCTGTACATTTAGAAGTACATGAAAGCAGTTCAGTGAGAAATGAAACTGCAGCACTCCTCATAAATCTTTGAATTACTCTCAGCTAGCTGGAGCTTTGTTTCCTTGAGAATAATCCCTGATGATCCATCTAAGCTCAAGATGCTGCTTCCCTATAAAACCCCCATTCATGGAACAGCCTCACATAATTATCATGTGGCTGATACTTGTGGTCTGCCCAGAAGTGATTCTTCTGAGAACAGTAKTTGGTGTGACTCCTTCCCTACTTGAAATGCCATTAAAATTGCTCTGGGTGCTTATTTTATGTTTGAATAAGCTCAGAAAAAGAATCTTGGAAATAGGGTGGATGTAAAAACAAAATAGGATTTTGTGCAGGCTGCTAGTTGTGTGTTGTGGCATAACACCCAAGTTCTCAGCTGGAAAAGGTGAGTGACAGACTTAACTGTTCATTTATCTGAGCTTCTTGGTCTTACCTCAGTGGTGTGTTTGAGAAGGTTTGTTCCTTCCCAAAAAAAAAAGTTGTCAGTCTTAAAATATTCCTGTCTTCTGGAATGGATGAGAACTGGATGGGACTGAAACTTGCTTAGTGACACAGAAGAAATTTGCAGCTCCAGTGCCTTAACTCACCCTGCCTCTTACTTAAATCTAATTCTTCCCTGGAGTCCCATCAGGCTTTGTASTTTAATTCTTCCCAGAATGACTTTAATTACAGCTGGTTTTGCTGTAATGCCTGCAATGGCTTTTCTTGAAGGCCAGTGGCACAGAACTCTGAAACGTTTTACTAAAACTCACTTTCTCTCTTGAAACCCTTTTAGACTTTTACACTCAGCAGTCCCCAGCCTGATGATTTCCTCTTGGCAGGTCACATTTAACACGAGCAGAGTCAGATTGTTGTCGTTCTGCCACTGAAATCTCACCCCTTCGTGTTGCATTAATGTACTTGTTTAGCTTAATGCAGCATCTCTAATTTATTTTACCACTGATGTTGAATGTTTTTGCAGGTTTCTTGTCTCATTTCAAACCCATCACTGCAGAGGGGGCTGAGCTGATGTGATATTTTTGTCACTGCATATCAAAGCAGCGATGCCTCTTCATTGGAGGGATTCGTTGTTCAGACACCAAACTGGGGTGTGGAGCTCTTTGGATGATGTGAGCCTGGCAGAGAATCTGCCTGGTGTTTTTATTGGCACCTATTTGCATGCAGGTGATTAATAAACATAAAACAATTATTCCCTGGTTGGATCCAGGTTGGAGTGGAACATATGTTTTGCCCGAGGGCAGGGCCCAGGATCTGAATCCCCCATGGAAAGGAAGATCCAAGGGGTTGCATCTGAAGCCAATGGAGCAGCAACCTTGAGGAATGAATAAATACAGCCCTTGATTCCAAAAGCAGGAACAAAAGAACTGGCCCATGATGATGAGATTGGACTGTAGCCTCTAACAAAGGAGATTTTTTGAGCACTTTCCAATGATTCATACTTTTTAAGGAAAAGTGTGATACTTCTGCTGTATAACTTATTTTGTAAATGTTTACAGTGCTGATACTCAAATTCAGAAACTGGTTTTCATTTTCGACAGTATTACATGGAATCTGTTTGAMAAATCAATATTTAAGTTAGTGAAAGAGCAGAAAACTTGTTACCTTCTTCAAGTTTAGCCCTAAAGCTTCTGAAAACCATATTTTGCCTAGAATCCAGGAATCCCTTTTCAAAAGAATTCACCTCTCCATTTGCATTTGTCAYGACAGGCCTCTCTTTCATAAGAAATCTCTGAAATAATTGAGCACTGCAAGAAAATCCTGCTTTGTACTAATTTTTGTGGTTCATATTATGAGAAATGAATGTGGCAGTCAAGGCTCTGTGTTCCTGGGGCACTGTGGCTGCAGTGAGCTGCTCTGCCTTGCCTTGCCTGGTAATTCTGACCATATGTTTTACTCTCCAAGCCTCAGGGCCCAAAGAGTTAACAAGGCCCTTTTTCTCGTGTTAGGTTTCCTGTTTAAGGATGGTCTTTTCCTGGGGAGCAGATCATCACCAGCTCATCTCTCCAGAGCTCCAAGATCAGTTTACAGATTCTCTGTGCCTTAGGGCCACGTTGGGTTGGGAGTGCTTTGCTGGAAGAGGAATGTGAGCGTAGGTGCAGCGCTCACGGGGCTTTTTCTTGGTGTTAATTACACCTCTCCTTGGAAGAAAATCTGTGTTTTGGGCTAGACCTCCCTGTGACCAGAAGCATTGGCCCAGAGGAGCTGTCAGAGCTCAGCTGCCTTGTGGAATTGGTCTCACACAAATTTGTAACAGAGCCAGGACAGTTCTGCTGCCTAAAAGTGACTCCGTGACTTCAAAAGTCRTCTTGAGTGAAGTGACAGCCAAGCAGGGTCATCAATCAAAAACTGAAATGCCTGGGAGGTGAAACTGTCTCCCACCCTGCTGTATTCACTTTTCTGGGGAGCTGCTGGTGAGGGGGAGCCCCCCAGGCTGATTCACCTTCCTTTCCCCAGGATTTCTTCAAGAAATCCATGGCCCTGTTCTGTTAAACCAAGAGATGCTCGAGCCCTGGGCAGGTGAACAGCCTCAAGCAGGGACTGGGTTTCAGTGCAAACCTGAGTGTCCTCAGCAGAAATTAGTGAGATTTAATAATAATAATAATAATAGAAATAAAGTGTGTGTGATCAATCCTACAGCACATTCTCTGCAGTTCCCTGAGTTTGACTTCTGCTCATGGTGATTAGTCRCTGGCAGAAACTTTGTCACCAAATGGAGCTGTCACTTCCCAGAGYCAAGATGTGGGAGCAGAGGGGAGAGATCAGGCTGAGCTCTCCCAAGGATGTGTTTTCCTTTGCTCTTGTCTCTGGTTTTGACAGTAGGCTCCTCCAAGAGGCATTAGCCCATGCCAGGGCTGACATTAGGGATTATGCTCATAGGATTTGGTTGAGTCCATTTTCCCATCTGAAGCAGGGACAGAATATTCCTTTTGTATTAAATAACTTGGTGTTTAAGGAAGAAAAAAACCCCTCTGTTTGCTACCTGTGAAGCACTGGATATATTTAAGGAAAAATAATTTATCCTACTTGTAGAAAGTTTTTCCTTCAAGCCTTTCTTAATTCCTTCAGGGTTTAACCTTACATGGAGTTTCCATGTGTTGTTATCAGCCATCAACAGTAATTTAGTGCAGGAAATTTTTACTGATCAAGCTAAACAGACATCAGTTGTTTTAACAGATTAAAAAAAAAAGCAAGCAAAATGTAAATGGTGGAATTAAAATATACARTACATTTTCCATGCCCTTGACTCTGTTGGTTTAGATCTCTGACTGGCTGAGGACTATGTTAAAAAATAAGTTAGTTGTCTTGAAAATGTAAAGTGACAGTTTAAGTGTTTTGTTTCTGTGCTAATGTGCAATTAGGTCGTTATCCAATAAGCTGATTCATGTAGTTTAACTCGAGACAGCTGTGGAAGGCAGAGAAAACCCTTCACTGGTGGGGAATGGRGAGAGGGTGTCTAAAAGGATCTGTTTCAGAGCTGCCAGGATGGTATTTTTTTTCTCTGTGTAATACAGTAAAGGTAGCAAGATTYATGAAAAATTAAATTCTGCTGATCAAATCTATAGAGAGAAAAATCAAAATRTGGGTCTATCTGAAAGCCAGCAAGTGTGGTATAATTTTTGATCTATAAATCAACTCTAAGACAGCTCTACAAGGTGGGGCCAACCTACTCACTGAATCCTCTGAAGTGATTTCTAGGTTGGGTGTGTTTTGATTTGGTTAAATTACCTTTTGCTTAGTAGAGTTTTCCTTGATGTTAGATATTTCTTGTGTTTATGCACAAACATGAAAATTGTGGATCTCCTCGAGTTAATTTACAGCAGACAAAGGAAACTCCACCATTTTCTGCGTCAGTATTTTGGGAATTATTGGCAATATCCTGCTCCTGTACCACCAAAACACCCGTGGGCTTTCAGTGGTGCTTGATTTCCTCTTGCCAAATGTTGCASTGGGAGTGTGGCTGATGCCATTCCCTGCTCCCAGAGTTTTTGGTTTGTGTTCCCTGAGTGTCTCCCCAGCTCTGGATTCAGCAGAGGGCAGTGATCTCGCACACTGCTGCCTTCTCCCAAACTGGTTTGTCCTCTTCCTGCCTTGCAGATCAGCTGGTGGTCACAGAACTCATGCAGAGAGCACCACAGCCTTGTCCAGCAGTGGCAGGTGGGATGTACAGGGTTGTTTCATCCCTTGGAAGATGCTTATTTTCACAAATATTGGGCAGTTGTGCTGTGAAACAGGTGATTATCCATATTTTCCTAAAGGAAGATAGTGACTTGCCAAAAACCCAAAAAGAGCAGCTGGAATCCATCCTGTCCTAGTTCATCCAAGCACTGACAAGCAGGGATGTGAAGTTAACATAAATCTTCAGGGTTTTTTGGGTATTTTTTGGATATTCTCCCTTGCAGAGCCTCTGGACATTCATGCTGTGTGCTTGCAATGAGGATGCTCACAGGATTTTWGCAGCTGTGCCAGGCAGGAAAAGCYCCTGCACCACATGGTGCTGTTTTCAAAGGACTTTCTGTGATCCCACAGCAAAATTTGCTGAAGAAAATAAATCAGGAGAAGTCTGCAATGGCTGGTTTGGAATGGGGGATCTCACAACCCACTCATTTGCTCCCTCCCAGCARTCCTGCAGTGTGCTGAGGCTGTGGCTCAAGGGTGGCATTATGGGCCTGGCTGGAGCAGAAAATGCACTTGTCTGTGTAATTAAAATGTCCCCACTTGGATTATATGGGAATCAGAAACTTTCAAGTACATAGCCAGACTCTGACATGGGAATTAGGAAAACATTTCCAAAGCTGTCAGCTCATTTTGGTGGTTTTCCTTTCTTTTGGACAGCAGTTTCTTGTATCTTTAAAATGTTTGTTACTGGGCAGGGCTGAGTTTGGGATATGGAAGGATTTCCAGGGTTTACTTTTTCCTTATTTTCTCTGATTTTAAATGATACCATTTAAACCTGTGGGGTTTTTTTTGTTTTGTTTTTTTTTGGTAGTCATCCTTAAACTCACATAGTTCTTAGCACCTTCAAGAAGAAAATAATTAAAATAGGGTTTTAATTTACTTTATCTTACAGTGTTCACTCAACACACATGAGAAACCTTCCCAGAGCATCACACCAGGGGCTTTGCTTGKGCACATCTGATATTCCAAGGTTTTTGTGTTGGTTTTTGCCTCAGGATTGATGGTGCTGTGATGAACCAGGGGAAGGTTGGTTGTGTGAGCTCCATGTTCACATAAACCAGGAAAGGATTTGGGGTTGACCCCTCCCAATGTGTTYAGGAGCTGTGAAGCCACACAGTTACAGTTTTGGTTTCCAAAATTTACRGGGTACTAAAGCAAAAGGTTCTTTATGTTCAAAAGCTGTGAAAAAAGCTTATTAACACATGGAATTAATAGAAAACATTTTTGCCCCAAGCTGAGCTGAACAGAGCTATTTTTCCTCACAGGATTTGCTGAGTTACTCCTTGGCTCAGCAGGTTCAAAGGCACTGACAACTTTTTTTAGGAATACTTTCAATCAAGAATGTTCCTTAATTTTTTTTTTAGCATTTCATCTAAGTTTTATGCTTTACTGGGAAAGACCTTTTACCAAATGTTCTGAAAGATTTTCCACAGGGGTTTCCCATCTCTTGGGCCTTCCTCACTTTCCTGGGGAGAGCTGAATGCTCCAGTTTGTCTGGAACCTTCCCCTTTGCCCAGTGCCCTGACGAGGCAGGGATGAGCTGTGCATGCCCTGTGCCTGTTTTGGATCTGGAGAACTTTAAAGAAGTTTTTTTTTTTGGAGAAGTTTTTTGCCAAACCCCATCTTCCTCACAAAGAGAACCTGAATGGGGCCAAGTCAGGGCTGTCTGTGCTACAGGACTGCTCTCATCTCTTATGGTGATTACTGTGTGCTCCTGGAGGATCCCTGTGATGACCAAATTAGCAGGAAACTCCAAAAGCCATAATCTGTAATAAATAATCATGTGCTGCTGCCATATGACAGGGCTGGGAGAGGAAATGAAATGAAAATGGGTCAGGAGTGGGAGGCCTGGGCTGAAATRATTCCCTGTGGTGCCAGGGTCCATTTAAGAGGCAAAACAGCAGCACATTACCAAGAGGGTGGAAGAAAGGTTGTTTTCATGGTCCAAACTGAGCAAACTGGCCTTTCC
Source organism: Alauda arvensis (assembly GCA_902810485.1). Classification (NCBI taxonomy): domain Eukaryota; kingdom Metazoa; phylum Chordata; class Aves; order Passeriformes; family Alaudidae; genus Alauda; species Alauda arvensis. The sequence goes on along the minus strand of CADDXX010000429.1, from coordinate 484,888 downwards.
ACCAGCCTCCTCCTCCTCCTCAGCCTGCATTCTGTGTGTCCTGCCTCCCTGCTGGAATGCTTTGGCAGGCAGTGAAGTTGGACAGGGATTCTTAAAGGAGAGAGTTTCTTATCATTGGAAATAAAATGATAAGCATACAGATTAAATCATTGAAACAGACTGTTGAAATGAATTTTGGGGGTTTTTTTGTAATTATGGTGCTTGAGTTGATTTCTCTGTGTTTGAATCCCAACCATCTCCTAAACTCCCCACGTCCCTTCAGCTCTTTATGTCACATCTGTTTTGTGACATAAACACCTGACCCAGTGAATTGCAGGTAACTTTGTAAATTTATCTACTAAAATAGAAATTTGCAGGTAAGACATTTCATCACAGAGTGTAACACAATGTGGATTTGATGTTTGATGGCACAACAAGGTACTGTGGGAATATAAATGTAACCCTCCTGAAACAGAGACAGATATTTGTGTTGGATAAAATGTTTTCATAGGAAATGCTCCTTTTTTTTTGAAGTATTTGGTGCATGCTGTGAAAAAAATATCTCTGGAAATGCTGAAGATCCAATCTGCTGAAGAATCTGGTCAGAATTCCATGTAGCTGCCAATGAGCAGCACGTGGTGAAACTCTCATAACTCCTGAATAAAAGCACTCAACATTTCAGCCACTGATGTTCTGAATCTCATCCAGTAAAAKAATCCATGGATTCCTTTTGATCAGGATTGTGAGAGAGGAAAAGTTTGACTGGAATACCTTGAGTGTCCAATGGGGAGAATGTGATTTACTCATTGCATGTGCTTAAGGATAAAGAAATCYAAGATGCCACTGCAGAATTAGCTGAAACTTCTCTGTTCTGTGAGATCATAAACAGAATCACAGAGAACACGGGGAATTTTGGGCCAGAGGAAGRTGATGGACCAGTTGTTTTTTGTTGGGTTTAAGTTGCTCAGTTACAAATGGTGCCTCTTGGGGATCTTTTAGTGAATTTAAGGCTCTAAACAGTGGAAAAACTCAAAAATTTAAGACACTTCTGCACAGCAGGGCCATTGTCAGGTGAGAAGCTGCAGCATCCAGACACACCTTGAGGTGCTGCAGAACTTCTTGGCTATGAGCAATAAATTGATCTTTCTCTGAACTCATTTCACACCCCAGAGAAAGCTGAGTTGTCTCCATTTAACATTTTCTTTGGCTATAACCTTTGCTACAAAGCTATCCTGATGAGAAATCCTCCTGGATCTCAGGGATTTTAGCCTTTYCTCTGCTGAAAATAAKCAAATTAGAAGCACCTGAAGGTGTCAGGATAAAAACATACAAAGGAACCATCCAGAACTTCCCTGCCATGATTTTTCCCAGCTTGGAAAAATTCTGAGATGCTTCAGCACAGCAAYCATGGGGACAAAGCTTGGGTGGATGTTCAATATCTGGAATTGTTATTGCTATTTATGACATCCTGTTGGAAATGCTCAGGTGGCCACAGTGGGARTTCTTTTCCATTTAAAGGAGCTGAGGTGGGAAGACCAAAGTGATAACCTGGGGCTCAGCATGGCCACATTCTGGGTGGTGGCTGGGCCAGACTCTCTCTGCCAGCTCTGGATAATGAAGGCTCCACATCCTGAACAGGGAGGGCAGGGTCTACACCAAAAATCTCAGGAGCATCATTTCACCCTCACAAATAACATTTATTTTACTGCCTGACTTGAAAACGTTGCCAGTGTTGGTGTTTTGATTCAGCTGCACCACCAGGAAAAGCTTCCCTTGCTCAAAAAGTTCCAGTGTTGGTGTTTTGATTCAGTTGCACCACCAGGAGAAGCTTCCCTTGCTTGAAAATGTTTCCAATGCTGGTGTTTTGATTCAGCTGCASCACCAGGAGAAGCTCCCCTGGCTCACAGGCCATGTGGCTCCTTGGATTCTGCATGCAAAATTGGGAATTTAATGGACTCTCCTGTAGGAAGGAATGCATTAACTACAGGTCAGCAAACTCTGCTTATTGGGTTGTTTCACACCGAGAGCTGTTATTACCCTGTTGCTTTTAAGGTKCCTGTTTAAAGGTAATTATTTAGTGTGTCCAAAGCTGTGTGGAATTCCAGCACAGCCTCTGCTCCCTGGCGTTAATGATGCAGCACAGTCACAGCTCCATGTTCCCCTTGGTTTGCCCTTSGGACAGCTGACTCTGGGGGATTGAAGAGTTTCTCTTCTTTTTCACTTGTCAAGGATTGGTATGTGGTTTCCCTGGATTTGTCTTTCATTCAAAATTAATTCAAAAATAGATTTTTTTTTTTGTTTAATTCCCCTTTAGAATTGAAATTCTGACGTGTTCTGTAACAAGCATAGAAACCTTGAGCCTGGATCTATTTTTACTCTTTGACACAATGCTGTGTATTTTCCCACGATGAGATTTGTAATCAGTGTGGGAATTTATACCAGGGCTGAGCCTGGAATTGTGTAAAATGTTTTGTTTTTTCTCTGAGGATGGGAAGGGAGAGGACATGTCAGGGGATAGCTTTGTTTGACAGTGAGCTGGGAGAGGACTCCAGTGCAGACAAGAATTGACCTTGCACGACCCCTGACTCTTCTGAAGTGTCTCTGTGGGCCTGCAGGAATGAGGGTRTCCAAAATTTTGATGCTTTTAGAAAGTTGCTCCTTTCTAAAAGGATGTGACGTGTCCATTACTCATCTCGAGCATCTGTGGTGGAATCAACAAGTGAATCCAAATCATGCRACTTCCTCCCACTCCCAGGTCATTGGAGGTGTCCTGGCCTTTCAGGCACCAGACTGTTCCTCACAAAACATTCCAAAGGCTTGCAGGTATCCAAAAAGGAAAATGAGCAGGGAGGTATTTTCCAGCCCATGGATGTGGTGTGTAATTACTGGAGGCAGATCCTGATTCTCTGTCTGCGTTGCTCATCCGTGCTGTGTCTAAGAATTCCTTGATATTCAAAGTGCCCCAGCCAAGCCAGGTTTGCATAATGTGATGAAATTAGGAAATGATATTTCATGCCTGGCTATTACGGTGTGCACACACACACTTTCATCCTGTGCTGGAGCGTCGCTTGCTCTGCTCTGATACCGTGCACCAGGGGATGTCTGCAAATGGAATTATTTCAGGATAGTTATCCTAAATAACCCCATGTAGGGAAACCTGTATGGTRGCACAAAAGCACCTTACTCTCCTTTATCATAATCCATTTAAATGTGGATTATGCTGATGCAGAACAGGGCGCTCCTACTTTGGAATCATTTTAAATAGGAATAGTTTTTTGTGCTTTTGGCTCACACCCTGCATTATCCAAACTGGCTTTGAAGTGTAAACAAGCCTCTGATGTGTCTGTAATATTTCCATTCTGCTGCTTGACTCCTCCTTGTTTCTTGGCTCTTCCTTTGGGAAGGTCCAGAGCAGAACCAGACCTGCAGAGCCCGTCATTTAGGTCTCTGCTTTCACAAACCTCATACCARGGGACGTTTCCAATCCAATTCCCAATTTAAATGCCTCCCTAAGCTTTGAAGGGAATATTTAGATGCAAGTTTCTGACGCTGAGCCATCCCCACAGATTATATTAGGGCATTAAATGTTTCCTTTCACACTTTCCTGAAACGGAGGTTTGTGTTTCAAATCTCCTGTGGTCTCCTTGGGACTGTTTGGGGTTTTCCCTCAATAACCATCAGCCTGTTTTGCACCTCCAGAGAAACCTGTGGGGTGCAGCTTTGAGAAGGGTCCAATGCAGGGAGTGCTGCCATAGCTCAGTCCCTCCACTGCTCCTCTGTGAGGAGAAATGATGTGTAGGGAAAGCAGCAAGGAGGCTCCCCAAAATCACCCTCTTCCCTTGTGTCTAAAGCCATTTTTACATCCGTTCCCATGAAAAGTCAAAGCTTCTTACCCAAGGCAGGTAAGACTTACTTAAACATCCTTCCTGACCATTTCATGGGTGTCCTGACTCTTGGTTTGGTGTCATCTTTCCCTGTTTGTGCTCTTTTATCCCATAGTTTTCCACACCTCTGCCACATCCTGCTCATGTGCTTCCTCCTGCAGCTCCAGCCCTTGGTCCTGCCTCATGTGGAGTTGCTCCCACCTGAGTTCCTCATGGATTTACCAGCTGGATTTTACCAAATCTGTCAGTGTCACTCAGGACAGAGCAATACAGGACATGTCATGCAACATAATCTGGTTTTTTTTTCTTTGTTAATCCTTTTTCTGACCATTCCCATCGTGTTTATTGCTCAGCTCTGGGTGCAGAGTCCTGCTCATGGTGACACCACAAACACAACTCATTTGGAGCTTCATTGCCTGGAGATCAGTGGGGCTGTTTTATCTTCTGTTTCATCACTGATACCATGAGGTCCTCCTGCAGCTCCTCACAGACAGGTTTAGATTTGACTACCCTGAGTAGTTCTGAAACATCAGCAAACTCATTCAGCTCCACTGGCGCCAGCYGAGGGCTGGGGACACCCTGGGCTGRGCAGGAACATCAGCTCMTGACACCCCCTGAGCTCTGTTTGTGGCAACATTCAACCCCCAGCCATGAAACTGGATCATTCTTTCTTAAATCTATGCAATTTCCATATAATAAACTRTATCATGGCTTTTAAGATACAACCACAAAGGTGAAGGATCCTTCTCACAAAGACGATGGAGGTGCTTTCTTCAAATAAAAAGAGGTTTATTAAGAGAATGAGAATGACATTGYAGTGTGGGTGTTGTACATCTATTGCAGCATTAAGAGAAACAACAGCAAGTACAAAATCCTGCAGAACTTCTAGAGTCATCATCATCACAGCCTAGCTTGTCCATGCTACAGTTTGGTGGATCCAAAACTTCATTCCCATTTCTAATGGCAGAAAATCCAAAGATTTTCATCTTTCAAAAGAAAAAAACCCAACCCAAAACAAACAAACAAACAAAAAAAGGCAAAACAAAAAAAAAACCCAACTCAATTTGATATAAATAACTTGCACTGGACATTTTAAAACTTTCAGATTTTAATTACACATAAATAAATATATACAGATTTAGAACAGTTCAGTTTGGCCTGGTTCAAGTTCTGCTCCTTGTGCTTTATTTATTATTATTATTATTATTATTACTAATTTGAGAAACTTGTGTGCTGTTATCTGTAGGTTGTGGAGTTTTATTTAGTCCTGGGTTTAACTTCTCCTGCCTTCTCCCCAGGAATGAGGGCAGCAGTCAGGGGGAGTCCCCTCGATCCTGCCCTGGCTCCCATTTGCTGTGTGGTCGTTCCTCCCTCTCGGGGCTCCTCAGCCCACGAGAAAATCCACAGTGAGTCTCAGTTTGAAGCTGTAAACAAAGCCTGGACCTGCTTGAAATCCACAGCAGTTCTGCCAGCAATTTTCCTTGGCCTGGCCTCAGGGCTGGGCTGTGGGTGAGGGAATGGGAAGGTTTTCCTGTGTGCGGGTAAATAAATCCAGGTAGAGCCCGGGCTCCATCCATCCCCCTGCCCTTGGCTGCTCCTGCTCTGGGGCTTGCACTGATGAGGATTTTGCTCTTTTCCTC
>CADDXX010000429.1:457443-479304 GCA_902810485.1 Alauda arvensis | reverse complement strand
GCACATGACTTGGCTTCCTGCATCCACAAAAACAAAAAGGCAAAACCCCAAAGCCATCAGCCTGGCTTCTCTCAATCTCACTACGCTCATTAGCACTGTTTTCTTCTCAAATTCTTGAAGCCTTCTTTTTTTTCCTGTCTTTTCTTTGTTTGCTTGAGTTTCCTCACAAGCTCAGCAGTTCAGAAAACAGTGCACTGGGTCACCTTTCCCCCTGGAGCCCGGGGGATGCTCCCACCGGGGCAGGCAGCGCTGTTATTTCCGATGCTTCACCTCTTTGTCTGACGCTTTGGAGTCCCCGGTCGTGTGCCCGTTCCCCGTGCTGTTCATGAATATTTTATCCAGCCCCTTGAGGGACTCGACCAGGTAGTTCTGGAAGGCGGTGAGGGCGGCGCAGATGGCCGGGCCCCCGAAGCCGTGGGTGATCAGGCTGAAATGAGTCAAACAGCTCTGCACTCCGGGCTCCAGGATGAGCGAGGGGCGGCTGTTCCCCAGCGGAGAGCGGTCCTGGGCTATCAGGTCTGCAAACTCCTTGCAAATTTGCCTGAAAAAGAGAGGGAGGTTCGGTCATTGTGATGCGCGGATGGAGCTGCAGGACGAAGGCATAGAATAATAGGACATTTGGGTTGGAAGGGATCTAAAAGATCATCCAGTTCCAACCCCTCTGGTGTGGACACCAGGTTGTTCAGAACTTCATCCCAGCATTAAATGCTTTCAGGCGTGGGGCATGCACAACTTCTCTGGGTGTATTTTGGGGTTCTTTTCCTGCTCCCTGCCTGAACCATCACCTCCCCACTGGGGGCTCCAGCCTGGGGAAAGCCCCTGGGTGCAGAACTGGAGCCACTGCTGCTGCTCCAGCTTTGAAAGGGAACATGAGGCAGTACCAAACTGCTCCCCGGGGCTGGGCTACCCTCTCCCATGCAGGAGCAAACCCTTCAATCCCTGCAGGCCATTCCCCCTTCTGCAGTGTGAGCCCATCTCCTCCCCACAGAGGAGTAAAGTTTGGGGGCCAATGCTGCCCTCCCAGGCTGCAGATTCCGAATGCAGCAGTGGCTCGTTACCCTCTGTACTCACTTGGTAGCCAGCAGCATGTTTTTCCTGGTGTGCAGCTCCGTGGGGTCGGAGTGCTGCCGGCACAGGTACTCGGCCGCCGCCTTGGCCGGGAACTCGGTCTCGCAGACGTAGCCGAAATCCCGAGCCAGGTGAATGGCTTCACCTGTGAGCAGGACAGAGGAACATCAGCACTGTGCCAGCACCAGTGGGACAGGGAAAACTGGGAACTTCAGAGCTTCAGCCATCTCACTGTTGGGGCTCAGTTCTGGTGGGACTGAGTTTTTCATGGGAAGAATAATGAAGTGCTGGAATGGTCTSCCCAGGGAGGTGGTGGAGTSACCATCCCTGGATGTGTTTAAAGAAAGACTGGATGTGGCACTGAGTGCCAYGGTTTAGTTGAGGTGYTAGGGAATGGGTTGGACKTAATGATCTTGAAGGTCTCTTCCAACCTAGTGATTCTGTGATTCTGTGATTCCCTGTCTCAGTGGCCACCCCAGAGCTCTCCCCACCTTCACCTCTTGCTGCAGAAACACCACTGAGTTTCTTGTTCTCATCTGTAAGGCAATTGTTCTGTGTGGGCCAAATGAGCCAGTGCCAGCTCTAAAGCAGCTGGGTCCTTCCTTTACTGCATTTTACAAGAGCATCAGGGCAGTGCTGGCCTTGGAGCAGAGTGAGGTGTGACTCTGGGCACCTGCCACAAAAGGAAGAATGGCAGAGGCATTTCTTACTTGGGAGCATCCCCTGCTGCCTCTTTCCCTACTTCTTCCCAAATTTCCTGCTTGGCCTCTCCAAATTGAGAAGAGGGTCAAAGAGTGACCTCAGCCCTGTGACTGCTGGACAAGGCAGGGCAGGAGGAAGGGGCAGGGGAAAAGGGCAGGAGGAAAGGGCAGGAAGAAAGGGCAGGGGGAAGGGGCAAGAGGAAGGGGCAAGAGGAAGGGGCAGGATTGGAAAGGGCAGGAGGAAGGGGGCAGGAAGGAGGGGCAGGAGGAAGGGGGCAGGAGGAAGGGACAGGAGGAAGGGGGTTACATCCCCCCCAGCACTGGGGGCCCTCGGGCTGGATGTGCAGGCAGTGTATCCATCACCCCGTGGAAATGCCCACCCATTGATGGAATTGATCCATCTCCAGGCGTCCCCATGGAAATAATCAGAGCTGATGGCAATTGATCATGCCCAACACCCGAAATCCCGGGCGGGCAGGCAGAGCTAATTTGCCTTGCCCCCCTGCTGCTCACATGTATTAGGCCATCCATCCTGACAGCATTAACCCAGATCCCATCCCAGCCTGCCTGGCTCCCAGAGCTCACTCTGTGGAGCCCTGTGACAGGGAAGTGTCTCTGCTYCCCACATAATGACTGTACTTTCCACTTCATCTCCTCCTCCAGAGAAAGAGCAAATCAGGTAAACCTAAAGAATCAAAATAAGGTAAACCTAAAGAATCAGATTTGCAGTCGTTTGTGTGTCAAAAAAAGTCAGAAAGGAACAACTGCTGAAAAACTGATAATAAAAGAGTTGAGTGACCTCATGGTCAGAGCCAGGGCTGGAGGCAGGATTTATTTCTTCCATGAGTGTGTGAGTGGCTGCACATTCTAATGTTTTTTAAGAGCAATTTGGATGCTGGATTAGAGAGGTGTCAGGAGGGACAGGGCACTCTGACTTTAGTGTTAAAGACACATTGAGCCAGATCTTGAGGAGGAGAGGCTGCAGGAGAGTGCACAGAGGGCCMTGGTGGGCAGGGGGGCAGCAAGAACCTGGCTGAGGGCAAACCTCCTCCAAGAGCTTAGGGACATTTCTGGAGTGGAAATACAGCCCTGCTGCTCCCCTGGGCCCAGGCTGGGGGTGCTCTCATGGAGCACTTGCCCAAGAGAGGGTGAGTGCTGGGTGTATGTGGTGAAGACTCCCAGGGGAGCTGTTTCCACCTGGTGCTCCCTGGGTTCTCCAGAAACATCCTCCCCATCTGTATGAGTGGCTGTGGKTTGGTGTAAGAAAAAAATATCTCATTAGCACTCAAAACCCCATCCATTGTCTCTTTTAAATAGCGACCCTTCAGGAAGGCAGAGGGGAGAAAACAAATTAAGCCAAGACAGCAAATGTTCAGGAAGGAGTGTTTGGGGCAGAGGGGCACAAGCCAGTGTGTGTGTGCTGGGTGATGGCAGTGCAGCAGCACCTTCCTCTGGGTRGAACATCCCCTGGTTCCATCATGCTTACAAGCAGGAGGAAATTATATCCACCAAACACACATTGCACCACTCCTATTTACTATGAGCTGSGGAGCAAACATCAGCAGCCACTCGAAATCAAACATTTCTTCCTTCCTTTCTTTCCTTCATTCTTTTCTTTCTTTTCTTTTCATGGAAATCAGCCTTTCATTCAGCACGAACCAACTGCCCTGGGTGACAACCTCSGCCTAATGAAGCGGGTCATTTAATTTGCTGCCGACAATGGGGATGATTTTCTATTCAGGATCCGAAGGCAGCTGCCTGCACCGCGCCCGGCACGGACACAATGGATTCCTGAGCTCACAGGGAGGCTGAGCTGTCATTCCATTTGTTTGCATCTTTTTCTCCCGGGACGAAGAGGCAACATCATCACTTCACGGTGGAGAGAAGTAGGAGGGGAGGAAGTAACTGAGGAAGGGGCACCTCACACGTCTGGGCAGGGCTCTGCCTGCCAGGGCTGCAGCTTTTCCATAGCTCTGAGCTCGGCTGCTGCTCACCTGAGCTCCACCTGCAGAGCCTCAGAGCAGTTTGGCATCTCCTTGATGCCTCACTCATTTCCTGGAGGAGGGAAGGACTTGGATATGGGGAATTTCCTTCTTACAGGTGACATGACACGGACCTGAGCTTGGGATGCTGCCTGAGGATGGCGTGGTCAGAAGCACCAGAGCTGTGCCATAGGTGGGCACACGGGGCTGCAGAGCAGCTGGGAAATTCTTGGCAGCTTTATTCAGGGTTTTTTTGTGTGTGTTTGGTCTCTGTGAACCAGCTCAAAGAAATGAGGGATACCCTGAGCTCCAGCCAGAAGGATGCTCACAGTCCTGCTTGTTGGCATCCATGAGGAGGAGCATTTTCCATGGGCCACATCTGATCCAACASAACTGGCTGAGTTTTGGAAAACAGGCATGGAAGCACAGAGTTCTAGAATGGTTTGGGTTGGAAGAGACCTTAAAGACCATGCAGTTCCAACCTCCTACCACAGCCAGGGCAACCATGCCTGGACATTTCCTTGGACATTTCCTTGGACATTTGCTGTCTTGGTTTCATTTGTGTTCTGCCCACTGCCTTCCCAAGAGTCTGCTCATTTAAAAGGACACATTCTTGAATCAGAGTGGAGACTTACACAGGGACATTGCTCATTCAGTGATGACCACTCCTTATTTTAAGAGTTCTGGTTTGTGGAATGCTGGAAATAAAGGGAATGGCAGTTTCAGCACTCCACCCTCCACTGGAGCAGGGACACACTCTTACCTTCCACGAGGGATGTGAGCAGGGTGACGTTGGCAGCTTTGCGCCTTCCTGCAGGCAGATTTARTCCAATTTTCTCTAACCTTTCCCTTAAACACCGACCCCCATTTTTTGATTTGGCTCTGGAAAGAGAAAACAAAGAGGGAAAATAAATTTCCATGTAATTCCTGTTAAAATAACCATGAGGTTTGAAAGGAAAGAAGAAATAACAATCAAAATACTCTTCCTTAATGCACCACACACCAGAATTTCTCATCTCTTTATCTGAGCTAAGAGCTGGTGCTGAGCACAGCTCCTGGGGGGAGCTTACCTGCGCAGGACCCCGCCGAGCAGAGAGGCATTGAGACACTCGGGGGGTGAGAGCCTCCTCTGCACCTCCCCGACCGTCACCTTGTACTTGGAGGTGGAGCTGAGGAGGGACAGGCGGCCGGGCACGGAGCAGAAAACCTCGTTGGGATTCGTGACCCCTCCGATCAGGCCCTCCTTGTTCATGGCCAGCGTGGAGATGGTGGTGCCGTTGGCCTTCGAGGGGATGGGCACTGGAGACAAGGGAAGAGGGAAAGAGAGGAGAGCGTGGCTGAGAGACCCAGACTCTGCAGGCAGCTCCCCAGCCCCTCCCAGGCTGCTGGGRTGTCTCACTGGTTCCTTGTTTTCCTCAGTGGGAGAAGCGAGGTGGGGTGATGAAACTAAGCTAAATAAAGGTTGAAGGAAAGGAAGAAGCCTGGATGCTGCCCTTGCCTGCATTCCCACAGCTCCCCAGCCCAGCTGTAATTAAAGCCAAGGTTTGGGCTGGTCTTCTGGAAGGCTGAGGGTTGGACCAGCTGCCCTCCCTGTCCCCTCTGGGTGCTCCATGGAGGGGGTGGCCAGGCCAAACGTGGCTGSTCCCACTGGCCAGGATGCCAATCCTGTGCAGGGATTGCAGCTCTGTGCCAGCACACACTGCATCCCACCAGGCAGSATCAAGCACCAACACCTCCATTCCCTGCCCCAAACCTGGGAACTGCTGGGCTGGCCAAGAGCTGTGCTTCCATTATGTGCCCACAGGAACCWGGGGAAGGAGTTTCTTTGCCTTCAGCTCTGGGATTGGCCCCACAAACAGCCGCAGCCCTAAACTTTCATCATCCCTGGCTTAAAGGAAGCTTGAGAAGATCAAACCTAATTAATCCAGTGCAAACTTCCCTTTGCTAATGGGCAAAAGTCAATTAGCACAAGGTTAGGCAGGCACTGGTAACTGCAGCACCTCTTTGGGCCTATGGCATCACACCAGGGCAAAGGGGCTCAGTTTTCCCATTTGTCATTCCATAAGAAACCTTCTTAGAAGCAGTTTATAAGTTTACAAGTTTATAGGTTTATAAGTTGAAACTGTGGCTGAGACTTGTGCCAAATCTCTTTGACTTCTATGCTCTGAAATTAATAAACAAATTTACTGGGAAAAAAGGCATGTTTTGAAAGAATCCAAAGATAATTTCAGCCCTGGCATTCTTTGTGCTTCCTCAGGAATGACTGTTCCACAGTCAGATGGTTCCTGCAAGTAACACAGCAGAGAATGCCACGGTTTCTAAAGGAAATACATATGCCCAAAATGAAACAGAAGCCCCAGGATTAACCAGGGAGGGTCCATGGGCTGCATATACACATTGTAAATCCAGCTCAATGACTTGCTAGCATGGCAATAAAAATCAGAACATGCTACATAAAAATGACTCGTGCTTTAAGACTAGGGGATGAATGGAAAGGAGCTGAAGGACATAAGAGTTTCCTCCCAGCAAAAAACTTGCACAAAGCCAGGGATGCACCAGAGCCCTGCTGGAGCTGGCAGCTGCGGTCAGTGCTTGCCATGAGTGAGGTTGGTTCAGGGCACAGCAAACACAGGAACATCCCCCTGAGAGGCAGGAAACCAGAACTATTTCCAGGAAGGAGCAACTTCAAAGCTTTCTTCCMCAGCCCCAGAACAGGTTAGGTCAGTCTCTGGGGGATCCCTTAAAATCAGAAGTCAGAGCGTGGTTTGCAAATCTCCATGCTGGGGGTGAGGCCCTGCAGGGTCCCAGCGATGGGTTCTGCTGCAGAAAGGGCCACCCCCAAACCAGCCCCCCCTGGGGAGCAGGTGTTGTCTGTATTGTCCTGTGGAGAGCTGTTTGTTATCAGCACACTCTGGAAGCTGGATAAACGTGGATCTCTCCGTGCATGCCTGYGCTCATGCCGTGGCTGCGCTCAAGCCGCATGCACCCGGGGACCTGCACACAGCCSAGGGACAGCAGAGCCATGCAGGGACAGGGATGGTGCCTCACCACACACCCACGGCTCACAGCATCTGGGGAAGAGGCAAACCCAGCTGCTRCCAGTGTGATTTAACACCAGAGCCTATGGAAAAGTGGGCTGGAGAAGGGTTGGATCCAGCTCTGTGTTTGCCAGTCGCCCCACAGGCAGTGACAGGGAGGCACGGATGATGTTGATGTGCAGCATGGAGACACAACACTTGGGAAACACGAACTGGAGCTTTTAGGAATGGTGCCACTGTCAGAAACAAAGCCCTGGGAAGCTGTGCAAGGTAAAGCCCAGCACAGCTGGCTCAGCCCAGCTCTGTGCCACRAGCAAACCAGGCGGGCACCAGCGCTGAGCGTGGATTTGGGCATTGCTCTGCTGCCTCGAAGCCTCAGCCAAGGCCACAGCCCCGTCACTTTGGGCACGTGCAGGTGTGGGACAGTGTCACACAGAGCTTGTGCCCTCGTGGGGCACACGGGATGTGAGGGAGGGGCARAGCAGGCAGAGCTGGGAGCTGAGCCAGCCCCCGCAGTCCTGCAGCAGTGCTTCATCCATSAGACAGTGTTGCCTCAATACAACAAGAATAAACAAAGCCACATTCGCCATTAATCACGAATTAGTGTTATTGAGCCTCACCTGCTGCTGTTTGCCTGGTCTGATCTGCAGCTTGTTTGCCCATAAACATGCTGCAGGAGGGAGACAAGCTACCATTAAAGCCTGACAGCTTTGTTTCCTTGGCTTTTGGGGAACCAAAATTGTCTCTTGTCATCTGAGTAAACCAAAAGTCCCCCTCGATCTTCAGCTGCTGCTTTCCCGTTCCCGCAAGCAGCAGGTGATCGGAGCACCTGAGCCAGCCTGCAGACAAGAAGGAAGCATGAGAGGGGTGCGGGTGCCCGGAGCTGCCGACAGCGCAAAGCCCCGGGGCCGGTCCCCGGAGCCCTCCGAGCCCCGCCGGGGAGCGCTCGGGGCTCCCACCGGGAGTGGTCCCGGCTCCGACCCTTCGGAGCGGAGACAGGGGCTGCGCGATGGGGTTTGAGCAGCCCCGATGTGAGTGGGGAGGGCCCTGCGGTGTCACCGTGCCCCGGAGAAGGAGCGGCCGGGCACAGCGAGGAGCTGAGACCCGCGCGGTGCTCGCAGCTGGGGATGGAAAGGTCTCGTCATCCTTTCGGAGGTCCTGCGGGATCAGCCGTGAGAGACTGTAGCACGAGTTGGGTCATTCTGTACCAGCCAAACTCCTTGTAATCTCATCAGAACACCTGGAGTTTTGTTATTCGAACCCTCAGGAATTCACCAAAGCCACTGAGGCAAAAGCAGGGCTAAAATAAGAACGAAGAGCCTGAGAAACTGAGCATCAAGGATGCAAACCTCAGATAAAGGTAAGCTCGACATAATGATAGACTTTGACCAATTAAGTACCTTGAAAGGTGAGTGCCAGCCTCGTAGACAAAACAGAAAATCCAATCAAATAATGTGTGATTATGTAAATATACATCCTAGAATCTATAACTGTTACTTACTGTAAACAATAAATTAGCTTCTACATAACCACATTACTTTGCTGTACAGAAGTCCTTTCCTCCTACAAGAGACACCCGGTTTTGGCAGAGTAGGACATCACCTTTCCTGCAGTGACCCAGCTCTGCCCCTGCTCGTCCCCCTGGCAGGACCCTGGGCTCCCACCCCTGACCATGGAGGATGGGATTCTCAGCAGAAACACATCCCAGGGATGCTCCTGCTGACAAGGAACACATCCCAGAGATGCTCGTGCTCACAGTGACAGACCAACACTCTACAAAGGCTGTTGAGGAAGGGTTGGGTGCTGGTGCCCAAACAAGCAACCCCTCCAGCCCTGCCTGGTGAGTGTGAGGGGGYACCCCTGGGTCACCCCAGCCCACCCCAGGAAGCTGTAAATGGCAGGGCAAAAATGGGAGTTTGGGTTGATTCAGCCRAAGAAAGGGGAAGAAGGAGACCTCAGACCTTTAACAACTGCTCAGAGCACTCCAGGAGAGTTCAAGGTCCTATTTGTTATCTGTTCTTATTATTTATCAATTATTATTTATTGATGCTTGATGGCTTCACTCTGTCCTCTGAAAGTTTTTTTTTTGGGGGGGTTTTGTTTGGGGTGGGGTTTGTTTGTTTGTTTGTTTTGTTTTTTCCTCTTTTCTTAAACTGCCTGGCATTCCTGAGGGGGTTTTTCCCATGGAAGTGTTGTTTATTCAAATTAATCCTGCTACTTCTAAATCAGCAAACCCAGGTGAGCTTGGCTGCAGATTTCCAAAACTAAAGCCCCTGTGAAGCATTTTGACCTGCCCTGGGGATGCTGCAGGTGGGCTGGACACAGGTAAGCACTGRCACGGGTCAGAGGGGTCAGATCTGAAAGGGAAAACAGATTTTGGGAAAAGGTTATGCTGGCAGACCTCAAAGGGCTTCATGCATTGCTGATCCTCAGCCCAGTGCTGGTACAGCACCAGCCACCAAAGCCATTAACTCACTCCTGACTCAAGCCAGCTCCTCAGTGCAGCTGGGGAAAATTGAGCCACAGAAGAAGGTAAATGATTTACCACAGCTCAGGTACATGGGCATGATCTGTGTGTGTGCAATTCCAGTCTGTGGCAATGCCTTTCTAAAGCAATCCAGGCTTCAGCTATTGCCCAAGTGCTGTGCTGCAGGCTGATTGTGTACAGCCTCTCTTTTCAGAGCTCTGGATTTTCTGTAGGAAGCTGTGAAATCAAGCTGTTTGTCACCACATCATCTTGGCTCCTGGTGCTGTGGTGATTTGGAGAGGGGCAGYGTGGCAGTAACAGGCATACAGCAGAATCCTGCTGAGTGTGGGAAGGGAAATGAGCCTCATTGCTTCTGTACACCTCCCAGGGAGTGTTTCCATCATCCATCCTCTCACTGCAGCCTTGAGTCTCACAGGGCAGGTGCCACTTGCCATCTGTAGTATTCCAGTAGAATTATGTGTGTGACCCAGATTCCCATGAGGGTCCCTTGTCCCTGTGCTTGGAGCAGGCACACGTGGCTTCATCTTCSCTGTGAAGGTTTGTGATCTCCCATCAGAGGAGCCTTTTGTGTTGAGTCAGCTCTGGTTTGCCTTTTAAACGTGGTGTCACTGTGAGATGATGAACCCCCACAACTGCATTTGCTGTGGCCCATAAAAACCCTGATGCAGAGAGAGAGTGATTTCAAACAAGTCCTGGTGTCCRAAACCACCGAGGGCTTCATTCCTTGACTTCCCTGAGCTGGAGAACTCCCTGCCTGCCTGGGGTTATCTCCTCGTGTCTGGCACAGCCAGAGTGGAATTGTTTTATGACACAGGACAAGTCACTACCCCAGTTTGGGCTTGACTGTCTCCAGCAACAAATTGCAGATAATAATATAAAAATGTCTMCCTGGGAGGGATGCTGTGATACCCAATTAAAACCTGCCAAGTGATCTCTGGTGAGAGATTTCTCCAGGTGAGGAGTCCTTGGGTGTTGAGTGCAGGCAGGAGGAGTTGCTCCAGCGCCTGAGCACAGGATATGAAGATGCTCCTTGGAGCAGGCAGGCAATGGAAAGGCAATTCCCATGAACATCAGGAGTCCCCATCCCTCCAGCCATGCTGCGGGTGGGATGGGATGCCACAGCCTTGTCTCCCTAAGGGTTTTTCAGGAGACAGCSGGGAGAAAGGATAAACCCGGCTGAAAGGATTGCCGGGCTGTGAATCCAGTGAACGGAATTGGGAGCCTCGTGCTTTCAAAGTGTCCCAAAAGAAAGCACAAAGTTTCTGTCACTTCTGTTCTGGCTTGCAGAGATAGGTCCTTTGTCTTTAAAAAGAAGGAGCAAACCAAACTCATTCTTCAAAGGCTTTTACCTAGAAAATCTTGGAGAATTTCTTGCTTTTGCCCAGTGAAATCCAGCACGAACCGATCCGCAGCCTCTGCTTCCTCATCCTCCCTCTCCCTCACGCTCTGGGCTGAGGATGCTCCTCCATCCCTGAGCTCCCTCGTTCCTTCTGCCTCCTCATCTCCGTTCGCCAAAGTTTGCGGGTGAMATTACCATTGTGATTCCTGGAAATGGACACTTTGATGTGTAAATATTCCGTGAAAAAGGTGCAGCTGCAGCCCGGCTCATTCTTCGGTGCGGGAATTGCCGGGAGCCGGCGTCGGAGCTCGGGGGCTGGCACCAAACCATCGACTTTTGGGTCTAAGGGAAAAGAAACTTTGTCTACAAATGAGAAAAATACCAAGCACTGATTCGTTTCCATAGGAAAAATGTGCTGCCTGCTTGCAAAACGATTTGTAAGCAGGAAAATTTGTGGTACTTGGGAATGGAGTTGCTTATCGTGGTGTTATTTGTTCTGTTCCATTTCCAGCTGCAGCTCGGGGTGCTGCGAGGGGAAAAACGGGTCCAGAGGGAACATGCAAATCGCTGCCCGTCTTACAAGTCTGTTTTCTTCTCTCCCCTGATACAGTGCAGGTAAATTCTCTTCCTCGGTAAGGCGGAATCCCTGGATATCGGAGCTTTTATTGCGACATCCCTTTAAAAGTGGGAGTGGGCGACTGTTGAGGTTGCATTTTAAAGAGGTATCAGTGAATCGCCTTAGGAGACAACCTGGGACAAAGCAATCGCTCATCTYCAGGCACAACAGAGCTGTCTCCARCCYCCCACCARAGCCTCTTACCCCCCGTCCCTCTCCGGGGCCGTGCCCCGGTCAGCTCGGCAGCCTCGGGCATCGCTGCGGGACAGAGACCTGAGCCGTGCTGGAGGACACCTGCACCCTCCAAACATGCCTCAGGTGCCGAGGTTTGGTTCCAGGACTCTGCAGGTGCAGCGATGAGAGCCCCGAAGCCCCCGGTTTGCTCCCTATCCCGGGGTCCCGGTGCTCTGAGCCGCTCCGGGCTCGGGCTGATGGGGGTTTGTGTGCAGCCCCCGATGAAAGCACCGCACACAGGTGAGGGATAGCTGTTGTCTTCCGGGAAGAGCTGTCAGTGAGCTCGTTTGAATGTCTCTGATGTAAATTATAAGATGGAGATACATATATAAAAAAATATCTGGATGTGGGTGTGAGCCAGGGGCAGCTGCTCCCGAACCCCTTTAAAAGCCCTTTTKCAGGGAGAAGGTGCTGCAGAGTTCAGCTGCTCCAATTTCCTGGTGTTTCAGCGGAGAAGTATTTATGGATGGTCCAGGGAAGGAGGTCAGAGCCATCAGCTGTATTTCAAACGCGAACTCTGTAATTATCCTCTCTTGCCGGAGGGGATTATACAGGTATTCTCTTTATCTCGAATGCACAACCTGAACCAAGTCCCCGTGTCAAAGAGCCTCTCTAGGAACCACCATCATCGGCCTTTTCAAATGGAAGGATGGAAAGAATCTTGGTTTTATCTGTGGGTTTTCGAGATCGCCGAGTCCTGATAGGGAAATGAATCTCGGACCCTCCGAGGAGAGCAGGGATACAACTCCAAACTATTCCCATGAGAAAGCTAATCAGGAGAGGTCCCATGCCTATGCAAAACTCCCATATTTAACATTTTGTTTCCCATGCAAATCCATTCATCRGGTTGGGAAAGAAATGTGAAGTGATATTAATTCCATTTTTCATTCTGTACTTGTGTTTGACCCAGTGAAATCCCGACCATGCATCACTGCAGGTGTCTCCTGGGCTGCTTTGGGATGGATCAACACAACAGGAAGGTTCAGACTCCCCCAAATCCATAGGATAATGGCTTGGATAAGGATGGTCCCTGCTGAGGATATTGTGCTTTGATAGGAATTGCCAGCTGATTTAATATTAAAATTTACTCAGCCCCCTGTGCTCCTGCAGGACTTGGGAAGGGGATTGGAAAGYGCTTTGCAATTGATAAATCCAATARTGCATTTTCCTGCTTCACCACRTAGGAATGACTCGACCTCAAATATGCTGCTGTTCRGAATAGTTTGTCAGTTTTTTGGAAACTGCTCACAATTAATTTGTGGTGAGTTCCCACATGTTTCCTTTCCATGCTTCATTTCATGGAGTGGATTCTGCT
The DNA here is from genome assembly GCA_902810485.1 of Alauda arvensis. Taxonomy (NCBI): domain Eukaryota; kingdom Metazoa; phylum Chordata; class Aves; order Passeriformes; family Alaudidae; genus Alauda; species Alauda arvensis. The sequence goes on along the minus strand of CADDXX010000429.1, from coordinate 466,523 downwards.
GTCTGGGGAACTCTGGTGTCACAGCCTGAGCAGTAACCACAAAAACACTTCACTRGAAGGCACCAAACATCAATGGTTAAAATGTCCCCCTAAACAGCAAAACTCAGGTGTCTGAACTTTTGAAGGGAATGAATGAAAATGATTTGGGTTCTGCTTTTGAGTGACAAAGTGTTTGGAGATATTTCCTGCACTTTTGGTTGGAAACTGCCCCAATGCAGCAACTTCATTGGAGAAGTCAGTTTAGTCTGCTAATTCACATTGTTTCCCTCCCCTTTAATCCTAAATTACTTTTTCTGAATCTGCAGCTATGCCTTTCCATATCTACATTAGAAAATMAACTATTTCAATTTCAGTTCCATTACTGAATAATTATTTAAAATTCAGTCCAAATTCTGCCCRTATAGAATTCATGTTTGACAGCACAACCCAAGCAGGTTTAGGAACAGGAGGCTGSAGAGCCGGAGGATTTAAACCAGAGGAACTGGAAACCCACACCAAGGGAAGTTCCCCATCCAGTGTCACCCCTGGCTGTGCTGCAGTGARTGCTCCCAGCCCCACACACTCCACAACTCTGCCTGCAGCATCAACCACCCCAAGTTTACTCCTTCAGCAGCACAAACACTTTGGCAGCCACTCTATGACATCTTCACGTGTTTAAACAGTTTAATCCATTTTACAGTGACATTCACGAGAGATTTTCCCTGCATTCCCTACAGAAACACCTGAATTTGTGTGRCTTTATCTCCAAAAGCTAAAAGGGGAGAACAAAGCTGCCACGTCGCAGTGAGCAGGGGCCGATCCCGCGGAAGCCACYGAGACCTTCCTGTCAATTCATTAAACCTGTTCAGGTTGTTGAAGGGCAAAAGACCATTCAGCAAAGATTAGACATGAGCAAAAATAGAAAAAAATTCTTCCCTTCATGCTGAGCTCGCTGCCAGCCCGCCGAGCTGGCGGGGTTTCAGTCTGCTCTGACCACAGCACCGTGAATCTCTCGCTTCAGCGGCTCCCCCGGAGCTGTTGGCTCGTCCAGGGATGGCTCTGGGGACAGAAACTGCTCACCCACTGTCACAGCAAAAAAAGGATTTTGTTTTTCCTTGCTCAGGTGCCCTGGGTTGCTGACACCAGTGYAGTGGTGAGACAAACCCTCTGATGGTGGTTTTTCAATGGCTGCCCCATCTCTTGCTAACTGGCATCTTGTGCTGGAAACCTCCCTGAGCACCCTCGGCCACATCCTCTGCTCTCACCTCTGCAGCCCTGGCATGGTGGCTCTGCTCTCTCCCATGCATGTGGCCACTTTGGGGCTCCCAGGGAGCCCTGGGGACACCACTTGCTCCCTGGGACCTGTCTGACCAGTCCAGAGGGCCTGACCCGCTCCCTCGCTCCCTGGCGCCTCGGCACTCCGGTGACTGATGCCAGATAAATGCCTGAGATAGAGGGTGGGGAGACTCGGCCTGGCTGGAATCCCAAGCACGCACCGCAGACACTGGGGATGGATTTTTAAGCCACGGAGGTGAACCTGCTCTCAGCTCCCCTTGTTCTGCTCCCAGCTCCCCTCATTCTGCTCCAAGCCCCAAGCTCCTGCCACGCTGTGTTTTGGGGTTGTGTAATTGCTGTGGGTACCTCGGGCTCGTTTCTAGAATTCCCTCTCACTCCCATGTGCTTCCCTGCCCTTTCCCCCCAAACCACAACACTTCTCACCTAAGGGAAGGCAATACCCAGGCTTGGTGGAGCTGGGCTGGGGACAGGCCAGGGAGAGCTGAGCATGCAGCAGCTCCAAGCATCACATCCAGGTTTGCTAATTAGTTCCTCCATTAAGAATTAAAATAAACAAACAAATGGAAGGACAGCAAGAGTGAGTAATTCCCTGGATCACACAGGAAAGGGTGGGATGGTTTGGTGGTTAGAGTGCTAGTCTAGGACTTCAGAGAACCTCATTTAGGCTCTTCAAATAATTAAGAGAGATTGCAAACATTTTTTTTTCTGAGATCATGTATCTTGGAATATTATTAAACTGGGAGGAATAGTTTGCCTCTGCTCTGCTGCAGGTTTAGTGTGACCCTGGGCTGGAGTGACATCAATGTGGGTCTTGCCTGCGTCTGTGCTGCCATGGGTGTGTGTCCTGATGGACCCCAGAGAGGCAGATACCTGTGCTGTCACACAAATTAAGACCTCAGCACCACTTCCTTTGCAGGGACAAACACCAAAGGTGTCACCTGGCCGAGGCTGTCCTGCTGCCAGCCCACCTGTGGATGAAGTAGCTCCTGTGGGAGCCACGGTACTGATGTGACAGTGCAAAATACCTCACAGCCCCCAAAATTAAGGTGCTCCAGAGCAATCCCAACACATCTGTGCTGCTTGCTCGGTGCTGTCCATGGAGGAGCCTCACCTGGGGTCCTCCTGGAGCAGAGGTGCTGCTGCTTTGGCTCAAGCCACATGCCAAAAAAACAACCCAAGCTGGCTTTCCAYAACCTACCCTTTCAGAGTTGCTCTTTATTTCTAACAAAGAAAAAAAAAATTCATTTAAAAACATCTAATTAAACAGTAAGTCATGACAAGGTACATGAAACTTGGAGATAACACATGCCTGGGAGGCACCGGGGAGGTTGAGACAAAGCCCAGCGCCTTCACCAGTACCCGCGCGTGTTATCTCACATGAACACACACCTGGGCTTATCCCGGTGCAATTATGGGACATTAAAAATATAATTTTAATGGAGGAATGGTGATCTGGACGCAGTTCAGAGTGAAAACTTTCTTTTAAGTGTCTCTGTTTGATTAGTAGGTGTTCCTGCCGCGCTCCGTGCGCGCCGGCATCGGGAGGTGTGACTGCGTTTTCAGGAACGCTGCTCTATCTCCCGGTGTGTGCAAGGGCTTGTCAAAACTTTAAAGCATTTCGTGAGCAGCACSAAGGCAGCAAAACTTCCAGTCAAGACCTGGCTTGTCGCGGGTGAGCCCCTTTTCCTACTCAGGCGAACTGCCGCTGCAGATGAAGCWGCAGAGAGCTGGGAGGGCTCCCCAGCGAGCCCAGCACCCTGCAGCTGACTGGAAGCCAAGTCCCTCCACCCACKGCCCTGGATAGCCCTATAAAAGCTGTGTCTTCACAGCCCCAGGTGTTTTACAGGATGACCTCATTTATTACCTTGCTCGTCACAGGAAATGATGTTTATCTAATCTACCATTCTTTTAGGATTTTTTTTTCTGCTACATCTGGCTTCTTGCATTTCTTGCAGCTCAATTCCTCCTTGCACCAAAACAAAGGAGAAATGACAATGCTGCTGTCATGCTAGTGCCCCAGTCCCACCAGTCCCACCAGCCTGAGAAGAAGCTGAGAAGCTTCAAAACCTGGAGCTCGCGTGCGGTGTCGAGTGGATCTAAGGATCCTGGCCTTAATCTCCCTCCTCTGCCGCATTCTTTAGTAGTGACAGCTACTTCTTGCAATATCCCTGACTGTGGGCTCTGAGGCACAGCTTCCCATCTGTCTGTCCAGTATCCAGCCAAACAGGTCCACATTCCTGAGCAGAAACGCTAGCACTGCCCCTCGGAGCGGCTGGAGAGCCTCGGATGGAAATGGGAACGAGTCACAAACACGAGGGAGGGCGGCAGCCAGATCCTCAAACACGAGGGAGAGTGGCAGGATCAGATCCACAAAAACGAGGGAGAGTGGCATGACCAGATCCAYAAACACGAGGCACAGTGGCAGGACCAGGTCCCCCTGGCCCAGCACAGAGCCTGGGGATGTGAGCTGTGCACGCCYGGGTGCCAGTGCGAGCCCACGCTGGTCACACCCTGCTCTGTCTCTACTCCRGGTTGTAAAATGCCACAGCCAAAACTTGTGCCCGGGAGCGGGTGCACCGGCCCCTGTGGCTCACCCTGCTCCTGCTGCCACAGGGCCCAGCTCACTGCATCCCACTGCCAGCGGGACCCTGGGCTGCTTCCCCACCCCAGGTGCCAGGGAAAGGGATTTCTATTTTTCTTTGTAATAAAAAGGCTCTCTCAGAAGCTTTCTGCTGATCCCAAAAGGATGTGAAAGCAATAAAACCCCTCCTTATTTTACAACCAAGCTGCAGGATTTTTTTTTTTTTTGCTACTGAGCACAACGAGCTAATGCTTGGTTTCATAACCAGAAAGTCGCACCCTGCACCAGGAGCTCGGGGCTTGCTGAGTGCCCAGTTTTATGTCTGGGAGGGTCTCACAGCCAGACCTCGGTGGCTGACCTGGGTATCTAAACAGCAGGGCAGCAGGTGAATGGAGCAGAAAATCCCTGAGCTGCTGYAGACTGAAGCAGCCAGAGCCCCAAYGAAACTTTTTCAGAGCTAATTTTAATGTTTCCCAGTCTAACATCTTCCTGGTGTTATATAAATGCTTGGAAAGAAAAGTAAAATAAATAATAATAATAGTAGTAATAACAATAAAAACCCCAACCACAAACAACAACAAAAGGAAGACACCGAAAACAATTTCTGAAATACTTTTGGGGAAAAAAAGGGAGAATGAACAAATGGGGCTACCAGACATTCATAAATGCTCTGCTGCCCTATCCAAGATTTTATCCATTTAATTCCCTAACGAAATCTATTGTCCCATTTGTCACAACAGCACGAGGGGGGGAAGCTCATCCTCCATTTTTCAGAGCTATCACATCTCTCCCTGCTCCAAGTGAAGCTGCACCCCCACAGCCAAACCGGACCCATCCGCGGGGTTTTCCCGGTACCCGCATCCCCGGCGCCTCCAGCCCTCGGGATCAGCGCGGCGATAACGAACCGGAGCCRGTCCCGAGGGCAAGGCTGGAAATGGGTGTTTGAACGCCTCTTTCCAGCCGGGCTCTGCCTCCCTGGGCTGCGCCGGGACCCGGCTGCCCCCGCCGCGATGCGGGCACTGCGCAGACACCGCCGGGACTGCGGGATGGGGGTCCCGGGATGACCCCCCGAGCCCGTGCTGGGGCAAATCCCCTCTTTTTCCACTTGCTTAATTCGGRGTTATTTGTAGCCACGGGGCCGGAGCGCTGCGGGCTCGGGAAAACACTCGGAGGGGACACGGTGGCAACGCACCGCGTCTCGGAGATGCCCACAAAAAATCCCTGGAATTATATTAACGGCTGGAAGCGTGGAAGTTTATTTAAGAAGGAAAAGGAGGGAAAACAGACACAGAGTCAGGGATGCTCCCACTCAGCGCCCCGAGGCTAGGGGCAGCATCTTCCCCGCACCCGCGGCGGGGCCCGTCCGTGCCGGGGGACATCGGCAGGGACCCCCCTGCCGTGGGGATGGCCCCCAAACCCCGGGATACGGGAGGGGACAGGCTGCGGGGACAGCGCGGGGCTGCGGGGACAGCGCGGGGCTGCGGGCTCTTCCCTCCCGTTCCGGGCTGTTCCTGACCGGGGACTGAAAGGGAGATTTGGGGATTTGGGGCAGGTGATAAATATTTTGTTGAACCAGGACCACTGTATCTCGGTAATTAATTAGGTGAGATATATCTGTTTTCACAAGTACAGATTTMTGTCCGACGGCCATTCCGTCAGGAATTCCGGGATTAATCGGTATTTGGGATCTCGGTGACGATTTAGGACAAAACTGCGCTTTTTAGGGTTTATCCTCGCTGCCTTCAGAGAGGGGATCCTCGAGCCCTGCTGCCCAGCCGCCCCCTCCGGCACTTTCTGCCCAGGACCCGCCGGGGGCTACCTGGGATGGTTTTAATTGAATTTTATTTTTCCTGGGGTGTCACTCACCCGCGGGGGCCCGGGCTCGGCTCCGGCCCCGCTGGGGCTCCAGAACACAGCTCAAAGCTGACAGAGCCAGCTGAGTGAAAAAAACCCCACATTTTATACATTCTAAAAAAATTAAATAAAGCCGAATATCAAAGAATTTATTCCCCGGGCCGTGTGGAGGGCAGAGGCGTTTGGTCCGGGGATTCCCGGCTGCAGCTTCCATAATTCCTGCGATTTCTTTTGAGCGGAACTCGCTCATTTAGGAGCTTCCAGGGGCAGAGAAAGGGGAGCGTGGCAGTCGGCTGCGGTCCCCGTTCTCCCATCCCCAGAGCGGGGTGGGTGACAGAGAGGTGCCAGGACAGAGCCCCCGCTGCTCCCTCCGCTTCCAGCGCTGCTGCCCAATTCCCCCCACAAACACGCTCTTGGCTTTGGATTTATCGATTTCTCCAGCAAACTCGGAGCTTCGCGCTCCAAACACAGGAATAATAATAGAAAAAAATTTAAAATAATAAAAAATAATGCAAAAACAGGGACGGAAAAAGATATATTAATATTAAAAAAATATTAAATACCCAAAAAAGAACACGTAAGGAAGAGTGTCCGTGAGCTCAGAGGTTGTGGTCGAGCTCTTTGCACTGTTTCCGCCTTCAGCCAGAGATATTTTAATTTTATTTTTTCCTTTCGTTCTCTTTTTTCCCCCCTTTTCTTCCCTCTTTCCGAAAAYAGAGAATCTCCAAGGGTAAAAATCGAACACTAAACAACCACAAATCCTCCCGATATGAGACAAAAAAATTCTAAGTGATGGCGCTTTTGGAAAAAGGAGGGGGAAAACCCCAGCGAACCACTGTAACTCCATCCGAACTTCCAGACAAACATTCCCACTGCGGGGTGTTTCCCGAGGGTTCCGGGCTGCTCCTGCCCGGCCCAAGCCGAGCAGCTACGGTGGGCTACGTCCCACGCACCCCTCAGCTTCTTGCAACCATTCCTCAAACCCGAGTGTTTCATGAAACGCCTCTCCAGCGCTCTGATTAAAGCCCAATTAATGCGGGTCATTAATGTCCCGCTGGCAGCCGCGTGTTCCTGGAACAGCCTTTCCAAAGGGAAGGGGCTGCGGAGCACCGGGAGCGCCGCTCCCCCCGTGAAACGACCGGTGGGGAAGAACCGCACGAACGGGAGCTTTTCCCTGCAGTTACCGGGGATCGGCCACGGCCGGGACCAGCACCGGGACTGCGGGGCCGCAGCACCACCGGCCCACGGGACCGACCAGCCCCGGTGGCTGCGGTTCCGTTCGCACCGAGGCTCGGAAGTTAAACGCGTCCTTCCCATCCACATATTTCTGTTAAAAATCGCGGGGATAAGGCAAGGGCAGTGCTGGAATATTCTGTAGTGGCGATCGACCCGAGCACCGCACTGGACGCTGCCGGGGCTCCCTCCTCGCTCTCGCAATGCCCCGCGGAAGGTTCAGTACAGAGATGTTTTAGGGTGTTGAGCTGTTTTACCCACCGGTTCTCTGGGCTGGGGGGGACTGGTCAGCTTTGGGGGGGAGTACCAGACCCGGGAGCCCCGGGGGTGGAGCGGGAGCTCTGCCCGCAGCCCGGTTCCCCACGTCAGCCCCGGAGGGGAAGGCTGTTCCTCCCCTCCGGTCCCGGAGCGGAGCCCCGGTTCTGGAGCAGAAGGGGGTCTCCGCAGACCCGGGTTTTGCCGAGGTGTGGGGCTGCGGGACCCTCCCGGCTGCAAGGACGGGCAGCACCGGCCCCAAAGCCGCGCCACTTCTCGTCTCCTTTAAACGCGTCCTTCCCTTCGGTACCGGTCCCGCCGAACCGGCCCGATCCGCCGCGGTCCGGGGCGGTGGGAAGCGGGTCACGGCCCGGACTGCCTCCCCCGCCGCCGGGCGAGGGGCTCCGACCGGGGGGCAGCGGGACTGGGAGCACCGGGAGCACCGGGAGCACCGGGAGCTACCGCCGAGCGCCGCCGGGGCATCCCCGGGCTTTCCACGCAAACCGTATGCGGCCGCCTGCGGGGTGGGCCCCGGGGCTCCCCGACAGCAGGGTCCGCCCGTCCGGGCCCTCCGGTACCGGGAAGSAGCGGCGGCCGCGGTACCGCCCGAGGGAGAGCAGCGGGCCGGGGACGGGCGGGAGCGCTGACCCGCCGGGACCCGCCGCTTTCGTTTTAATCTCGCCGGGGACAGCAGCGAGCCCTTCCCGACGGGCGGGGGACAGCGGGTACCGACGCTGGGGAGGCCCGAGGGCAGGAGCGGGGCCCGGCCCGGTGCCGCTTTCCGCTGAGCCGCCGCGCTCTTACCTTTCTTGATCACGGACTGATCGAGCAGGTTCATCCCGCCGTCGTCCACGGCCTGAAAGCACCGAGGAAAGGGCCTTTAGCCGGCTCCTGGCACCGGCTGCTCGCGGCGCGGGGCCCGATCCACCCGCTGCCCCCAGAAGGATTCCCAGGAGGAATTCTGAGGGCACGAGAGAGCCCCAGGAATGGGAAGCGCAGGCCCAGGGGTACGGACACCGGGAGGCCCGACTCGTCCCGGCCGGGAGTCCCCGGTGGCACAGGCAGAGGGATCTGGCCCGGTCCCCGAGCACCCAACCCACCCCGGGCACCCTCCCGGTGCTCCCGCCGTCCGCCCGTACCTGGATGTCCTCGAGGCCGTGGTGGCCGAGGCCGTGGAGGCCCAGCGGGCCGTCGGCGAGGCCGTGGCCGCCGTCGGGCAGCCCGTGGAGCAGGCGGGGCACGGCGGGGTACTCGCGGCGGGGGTCGAGCCCCAGGGCTCGGTGGGTCTGCGAGAGCAGCCCCGGCTCGTCCTGCCGGCCGCGCTGCGGGGGCCAGGCCGGCTGCTGGTGCTGGTGCAGAGGGCTGAGCGCCGCGTACGGGTCCGCCAGGTGAGGGTAAGCGGGCTCCTGGCCCTGCGGGTAGGGCAGCGGCGGCTGCGGGTACGGCGGGGGGAAGTAGGGCGGCTGGAAGTCGGCGGCGGGCGTGTGGCAGAGCGGCGGAGCCGAGCCGTAGGGCGCCTGGTTGAGCGAGGGCAGCTGCGGCAGGCGGGCCCCGGCCGGCGCCCCGGGCAGCCCCTCGGCGCGGTCCTGCGGCGGCGAAAACAGCGGCGGTGAGGCGGGCGCGGACCCCCGGCCTCAGCCCCCGGTGCCCCGTCCCGTCCCGTCCCGCCCCAGCCGTGCTCGTCCCGCACTCACCATGCCCGGGTAGCTGTGCACAAGCATCGGTGCGGGCCCGCGGCAAGCCCCGGGCGGGCCGGGCCCCGGGGGTGCCCCCGTCTCCGCCCCTCTATCCCGCCGGAGCGGCGTCTCCCATCGCCCGCCCGCTCCTCTGCGCCGGCCCCGACTCCATGCACGCCAGTTATAGCGGCGGGGGCGCGCCCGCC
>CADDXX010000429.1:412147-457247 GCA_902810485.1 Alauda arvensis | reverse complement strand
GCGCGGCGGGCGCTATCCCCGAGCCGTCGGGCGGCCCCGGTTCCCTGTCGCACGGTACAGCACACCCTCCCCCCGGTGCCACCCCGGGTCCCCCCGCCCCGGGCCGCCCCGCCTGGCAATCCTGTCGGGGAGAGCCCCGGGCCGCACCGGGAGCGAGCCCCGAGGGTCGGGAGAGCCCAGGAGTGCGGGAGGCTGCGGGGCCGCGGCGATGCTCTACGGTTTGACTTTATTAGCCCGAGCCGGGTGCGGGGCCCCTCCGGGAGCGCTGCGAGGGCCCCGGAGGCGGCTGCGGCCGCCCGTGAGCGCGGAGGGAGCGTGGCCCGAGGCCGGTCCTGCCGGGAGAGCTCGGGGCTCCTCCCGGGACCCTTCACCCTCCTCCCCGACGGGGAGCGGGGAGCTGCATCCCGSACTGGTGACAGCGAGAAGTGTCYGGGGGTGCTCCCGGGCCTGGCTCCCTGCCCSAAGAGAYGSACGGGAGGATGGGCGCCGGGTGCACCAGAGCCAGGGGAAAACGGGGAGCACCGACGGGCAGCACGCCTGCCTCTCCGCCCTCCTCTATCCCTCCCTCCGCCTCTCCATCCCTCCCTCACTCTCTGTTTGAGCCCTCCCTCCGGGGCAGGACGAGGCGGGCCCGCAACGCCGGGTCCCTGAGCACGGCACCGGGCACCGGCCACCAGCGGGGCGAGCCGGGCGGCCGGGACGGCCCCGAGAGGGGCACTGAGTGACCCCAATGACATCTCCCCCCTCCCCACTGCCACGCAGGTGCCACAGCGAAGCGGCGATGCCCACCCGCACACACTCGCCCCCGACACACACTCGCGGACACCGCGATCACAGCGCCCCGTGGCCCGTGCACGGTGGGGTGGCGTGTCACCGCGGGTCCCCGCGGTCTCACCGTGCCACCCGCGGGGCSCCGGCCGCCCCTGGCTGGGCGGGAGGTTCCATTAGCAGCGCGTGTTTTACGTGGAGCAGAGCACAAACCCTTCACCCCCAGCTGTTACACGCCGTGCTGTGTGATCGACATCAACAAACACAACCCCACACTGCAGTTAATTTAATTCCACTCTTCCCGCCCCGAGCTACAGCTCCCTTCATTTTCATTTTTCCTCTGAATTCCCACAACTCAGACCTCTTTGATTTCCAGGTTTAATTAACAATGCTCATTAAATGAATTTTTATTCATTTCTTTTAATATTACCCTGCCACCTGTCTTTAGGAGGCAAGGGCTGATCGTTTATTCTAATTTATTTCTGTTAAAGATGGCATTTAAGGGTGGGAGGAGGGATAYGCAGAGGTATAGAGGGTTGATCCATTCAAATCTCTTCATCCCCCTTCAAGGGCGCTGCTCCTGGAAGTTCTGTATTTATTTTCCACCAGATCCATTTCATTTGCTAGCAAAAATTGGATTGGACATGCTGTATTTTGCAGTTATGTTCCAGTTCATTCTTAATGTCCCTTGCTCGTCTAGTCCGTATAATGTCGAGCCTTTATTCATCTGAAAGAGRTGAAACTGTGCAAAATCCAGGCAGGAAGGGTTGGGAGTCAGGACTGCAGGCAAGCAGGAGGATGGTCCCTTGCAGCAGCTCAGAGGGAAGCTGTGTTTCCACCCAAAAATGAGACAGAGCAGAGGAAACCTGCAATACTGACAGACAAAGGGAAGGAAAAACAAAAGGCAGAGCTGTCCCATTGCCCCTCAYGGAACATGCTGGGTGAACTGGGGTTGTGGGAACACGTTGGGCTGGGGCAGTGGGGCAGGGCAGGCTGGGGCTGTGGGGCTGTGGGGGTGTCACCCTCCCCAGCACAGCACAGCAGTGCTCAGGAAGGAAAAAAGAGATCTTGTTTTGGGAAACCTCGAAGTTACCCTGCCCTGGCAGCTTCTCTCACCTCTGGGAGCACAGTCAGCTCCTTCCCAGCACTGGGGTCCTGCCCAGCAGCACCCTCAGAGCCCTACAGGAAGCAGAATTGTTTTTGCAAGATGTCCAAGACCTGCCTGAGTCCTTCACTGCCCCAGACCCTCTGTACAGCACCTGTTTGATGATGAGGGCAAACCAAACCCCTGGGCCTCTCATTAAGCCAGCAGTGCTGATGATGAACAATTATTCACTTTTACCTGCTGCCCCAAGGTCCCAGGCAGGGCCCAGGACTGTCATACAGGGGCTGCCAACACACTGGCCCAGCAGCTGCCTGGTTTTGGTACTGGTTCAGCCTGGCCAGGACAATTGCCGGGGTCACCTGAGCACAGGAGGCTCAAACACAGCTCCCCATTACCTGTTCTTTAGCATCCCTGTTTAAWGACCACAAATCCAGCTGTGCCTGTSCCAAACATSCTTTGTGTTTCCTAACAGTGATGTRGTCCTGCTGAGGTCCTCAACACAAGAGCTGCCTCTTCACCCTCACAGCTACGGGAGCATTTGCTGTGAGTCTGGGCCAGGTCTCCACCCCAGGGACCACTTCTCGCACATGGACCCAAGCCAGAAATCTCTGAAAAACTGGTTTTGTAACAAAGGTCCCAGAGCTCCTTCCCAAGAGATCCCCAGCAATGCCAGGAGCATGTGAGGGGCAACTTCTGCTCCTGGGGGTCAGCAATAAATGTACTGGTGGATGATGAGGGTGATGAGAACACTGAGACTGAAATATGTGAGCAGAGGTCTCCCTCAGTCAAAGATGAACCAATGCTTCTCCAGAAGTTCAGCTCCCATCAACACCTTAGGGAAATTCAGGCTGCCCCTATTAAATCCCACATCCCCTTCTCAGAAGGGCTTGCTATGAGTCTGGAGAGCCAGGCAGGGCTTTGGGGAGATCAGGGACCTTGCTGAGGGGTGGGCAGGGAGTGTGGCAGCCCCCTTGCTCCTCAGGCCTCCACTTCAGCACCCCTGCCACATCTCACAGCAGGAAGGAGGGTTTTGGCAGCACAGCAGCCAAATAACAACCTTATGAGACATTTAATTTTATTGCCAGTGCTTTTGGGGCGAGATGAATAAATGCTGTAAGATAACAGGTCAGGTTTGCAATGGCATTATGACATTTATGTTGTCAAAGAGAAACAGAATGTAGATCTGCTCCTCTGGGGCTTTGTTCATCTTGTTGGAGAACAGTGAAAAATCATCTTGCTCCTGAAGAGCTTGTCCTGGTGTTGGAGAAGCACTGGCAGATGAAGCACAGTTTGCTTTGGGTGCTGCTGGCTGCAATCCCACCCCATGCTGGCATCTCAAACACTGACAGAGAGGAGACGTTAGATGATGCCACATCCACCTCTCTGGCACCAGATCATCAGTGCCTCTGGATGTCAGCTGCCAGGGGCAGAACCTGTGGTTGGGCTTGCAAAGCTCGGGGTGCCTGAGGACACCCTGCAGCCTYTGAAGTCTTGGCCAGGCTGCTGGGGCACCATCTCCCTCGTGTGGGCTGAGCCAGCCRGGCGTGCTGGGGCCTGTGGGCTGGCACACATGGAGCCAGTGGAGATGCCCACGTGGCAGGAGGCTTCCAACAGCTCCAGTGCCCTCCCCTCCTGAAGGTGCAGTGCTCACTGTGGTTCGTGCTCAGKCTCAGGGAGGCAAAACTGTCTTTTTGGGGGGTGCTCTGAGAATGTTTGGAAATGCCTTGGAACAAGAGAGCAGTGATACTCCTCAAGGAGCTCTACCGTCTCCACTGGCGTTCAGCCTGGTAATGTCCCAGAGCAAGGTGGGTGTCTCACCCCTTCCATTGCCAGCTCAGGAGCTGTGAGGGACTCATGAGGAGTGTGTTTTGTTTCATACAAAGAAACAAGCACATGACAAGACATCAGGGTCTTTGGGATGGTCTGGCTCACACCTGAGGRGACATTACACCAAGGAGTGTGAGAATGAGGCGCAGGTGCTCCTCTCCAGGCACCTGCTGGTGGCCAAACCTCCTAGGACAAAACTGGAGGACTTCCTGGGCTCTTGATTTGCCCCCAGGGAGCCTCTCAGGGAATTAAAGACCAGCAGCCAAAGGCCTCTGGGTCAGGACTGTGCTWATGTTGGAACTGTGGGCCCAGGCTGATCTCTGGTCAGGTGTTGGAGCTCCAACCACTGCCCACGGGAATGAACCATGGCCAAACCAGACCAGCTGCCCACAGCAAGCCCAGCACCACACTGGGGATAGCAGAACATCCTCCTGGTGATACAGGGCATATCTCTCATTAGCACTAATTAGTGGCTGTCATTAATGGGAAGCCCACACCCCTGACCAGAGGCAAGAGAGTGTACAGGACTGGGAACACTTGAAGATGAAGGCTTTGAGGGTTTGGGTGTTTTTTCTGACCCTGCATTGTATTCCTTACTTTTCCTGCTGGTGTTTCCCTGTGGTGCAGGGATGTGCTCCTGGCAGGCTGAGGAACCTCTCCCAGCCCAGCTCCACAAAGTTCTGCTCTTTTCCAAGGCCAGGAGGCTCATTTGCCTSTTTGGCTCACACCACTCTGCTGGGAGCACCTGCCTTTGTTCCAACTTGCACTGGCTGCTCAGGGCTGAGATGAAAAGATCTAAAGATACTTTCCCTGAGCAACAGCCTCCTCTCCARTTGTGTAAGGCACTCGCTCTAATAAAGCAGTGAGCCAAAAACACAGTGTAAAGCAGGAATACACCGAGAGCCAGCCCTCCTTTTGAGGCAGCTTCGTGCTTGATTTTCCCCTTGATCAGACGATTCCGCAGCCCCCTAGAATGAGTTCTGATCAGCCTTGGGCTGGCAGCAGAGCCGGTCCCGGCTCTGCAGCAGCTCGCAGAGAACTCCTCGGCTGACACCTGGTGGAAAAGCGGGAGCAGGGAGCGCCGCTCGGATCAGCCTCAGCCTCAGCAGCCGCGCTGTGCAGCTGCTCCTTCTGGGAAATATCCTCGGGACAGCGCGGTACAGGGAACTACAAGGCCAAGCTGTAAAGCTAGGAGAGATTTACTCCATGGGACATCCAGGCTTTCTTTTCTGTAAAGCAAAATGTTCTTCTGCAGGGAAATCAGCGAGGGGGAATTCACTTATTTTGGTTTTCACATCCTAAAGAGAGCAGGGGAAGACTGAATCCTGTACCTTGCAAGATTGGAAAACTCTCCCTGTACATCCCGTCCTGCAGGTGAGAGGGATGGCATCTTCAAGTTACAAGGAGTTATTCCCAATGCAATCAGTAAATAATAAATCTTTTCCCATTCCTGCCTTTTTCAGGGTTCTATGTGTAGTGCCAAATTATTTACTAGTATGTGCAGAACTCAAAGAAAGTAAGGTGAAAATCTGCAGGGCTTACTGTGACAAAACTGTGAYCATATTAATGGGAGAAGCAAGCATCATGTCAGGGCCCTGGGCAGAAAGAAATCCCAGCACTGAGGAGTTTGAAAAACAAACTGACAAAATGTCTTTAATAACAAAACAGGCTGTTTTTACAAAGAAATCCTCACAACACATCAAGCAAGKGCATGGTGAAATGTTCTGAGGCAGCAGCAGTTCTGCACACCATGGTGGACAGTGCTGATCATGCTGGGTGCTGCTGCATCACTCCAGTTTTGTGAAGTTTGGTCATTTCAATTGGTKTTTTTGGTGCCCATCTGGCAGCAAAGAGCACGGCAGAAGTGTTGAACAGACCTYTGTGCAGGTGTCTGGCTTCATTTCCCACCTGGAGTGCTGCTGGCTCCTCCCTGCTCAGCCAGACACTGCTCCAGAGCTGCCATCCCATACAGATTGGCCCACTCCATGCCCTGGTGGGCCAGGATCACATCCCTGCACTGCTCACTGGCTCTGGCCAGCTCCACMAGCACGGCCTGGAAAGCAGTGACRAGCTCCAGATCCACAGAGGCTGGGSTGACAYGGGACAGCAGCTGTGAGAGTCCCTGCAGCCACTGTGCCTGCAGAGCAGTGTGGGGCAGCCACGGGAAAAGTGGGATGCAGCCAGCCAGGGCCTGCATTCCCAGGAACCAGAGCTCACTGATGTCATCCCAGGCACTCACATAGGCAGGGGACACAGCCATGGCCAGGCCTTCACTGCTGGGCTCTGCCTGGGCTGTGTGGGCCTGGGAGAGGAAGCGAATGGCAGCTCCAAAAAACTCCTTGGCAGACTGTGTTCCCTGAAGGGCTAGGAGAAAAAGGAGATGAGTGTCACAATGCAGAGTTTGATCACTCAAAGAAGGGGCCTGTGGTGGGGCTGTGTGAAGCAGGACTACATCTTCTAGAAATCTCTTCATCCCAGCACATCAGCCTGCTGAATGTTTCACATATTCCTCGCTCCTGAATATTTTTGGTTTGTCACTTTTTCAATGACAAACTGGACCACTTTCCCTTCTATTTGTTTTCTCCAGCCCAACTTCCCAGCTCCTGGTCTCTGCCCATGCAGCACAAAGTGTGCTTTGCCAATGGGAACTCCCTTTACCTGCTGACCCYGCGAGGATCCTGGCCATCATCAGGCCCAGAGTGGCAACGTTTGCTGCCAGAACCAGGTGATGCTTCTGTGGCAGCAGAAGTGGAAGAGACTTCAGCAACACACCCATCAAGGAGGAAAAGGCTTTGTCACGCCTAGAGAGAAAATAAACCCTTTTTGACACATTTACTGAGCAGAGCCAGAAGCACCTGAGAATGCCAAGGTTAAACACAGCATCAAAAATGTAATGACACTGGGGTTGAAAAAGGAACATCCCTTTTCAGCACAGTGTGTTAACAGAGCTCAAGCTCGATGCACAAGGCACCCTTTCTTCCCGCTGCCAACCTCAGAGCCAGCTCCCAGAGCTCTGTTACCTGACCAGGTCCGGAGCAGTCACAACCAGGTTAAGGAAAACCCCACACGTGGTCTGGAGACTCATTTCAGTGCTTGTCAGGGGTGCTGGGGCCGTGGGCTCAGAGGTCAGAACCTCCCACTGCTGCAGGAAGTACTCACACAGCAGTGCTGGTGCCCCTTCAGAGATGAGGATGTCGCGGGGCCTGTCCTCCGCTGTCAAATGGCAAAAGCCAGGTAGCAGAAATCTGGAAGGGGAAGGAGACTGGGAGCATGAGGTAGAATGGGTCAAAGCCCTGCATTTRTATCCATCTCAGGGGAAAAAGCCCCATGGAACTGACAGTGCAGGGAGTGTGAAAATATTAAAAATATTTGAGCAAGTTTGCACTAAAATGCAACAAATGTGTGCTCAAAATGCTCACCTCAGAGCATCCTGGGGTAAGGCAGAGCCCTCGGTGCTGACCAGCTCTGCCTGGGGAAGACTCATAGCTGGGGTGCCCTCCTTGAAAAGCTTCCTGGCATAAGCAACRAGGAAAGGCAAGAGCTCACAGATTTCCTGCTTGAGGGAGGATGTCTCTTCTGCCATCCAAGCTCCAAGGACTCGAACAGAGGCAAAGATGAAAGGATCTTGCAGCTCTTCCTGTTTAACCTGCATGAAGAAAGCAAAGTGACACATTATTGTCAGTGTACATCAACTACCACAGGTCTGGAAACCACAGTGGGCTAAGAAGCAGAGTTTGCTCCATACAGAAACACCCCCAMAATCTGCTCTTTGTTAAAAGCCCTGCATTACCTGTCTCAAGTAGAATATTACAGCTCCAAATGCCTCCTCCATAATCCTCATGAGCTGCATTTTCTGCCCATTTTCTAGCAGAGGGTTMTCTTCCCTCAGGCACTCCTGGATCCCCATCTCCATAAGGACATAGCAGGCTGTCACCACTTCTTTCTTCCCCTCCACCTCCAGGGGATCTGGCTCCTCCAGGGTCAGGCGGACCTCCACACAAGCCAAGTTCACCAGCAGGGCCAGGAACTTGCTGCCAGCACTCCCTGCTGGGATCCACTCAGCCCCACAGGCCTGCACGAGGCTGGCTGCAAGCTTCAGAGCAGGGTCCCGCTGCGACGGGCTGAGTTTGCTGCCCAAAACATCAGCCAGCCCCTTGTAAAGTCTGCAGAGGCACTCAGAGCCCTGTGGGTTCTCTGTGAGAGGAGGTGACAGGGGGATGAAGTGAGGCAGAACCTCACACAGCTCAAATTTGGTCATGTCTTCAGCCTTGAGGAAGTCACTGGAGAGCTTGCTGAGCACGGCCAGGAGCTGTGGAGCATCTCTCTGCCAGCACCTGGCCTCTGCTATGGTCAASAGCCCCACAAGCAGTGTGAGGGCACGGTCAGAGCCATGACCACCATTCAGGTAGGCCTGGCACAGGGCAGACACTGTCCCTTTGGTCACCAACTCCCTGGGGCCCCTGGCCGTGGTCAGGACAGCGCTGAGGCACTGGTACACATCATCAACCATGGATGTGCTGTCGGGGTCGCAGGGAGAAAGCAGGAYGTCATTGAAGGTCGGGATTTTATTCAGGATCTGGGAGTGCCCGGCTAGCTCTGGGTCGGTGCAGAAACAGGCCAGCAGGGTGAGGCCGAGGGCACGGAAGGTGTGCGGGGGGCAGCCGGCTGGGGGCTGCCGGGAGGTCAGCAGGCGGGTCGGGAACGTGAAKCCGATCGCGTCGAAGATCTGGCGACGGGTCTTGGCATCCACCTCTCCGGCTCTGACTGCTTTGGTCACCTACGAGGCACAACAGGAGTGAGTGTGAGCATAGCAAAACGATTTGGTAMACGTACAGGATGGGACTGCTGCAAATCAGAAGCCAAAACAACTTTAATTAGGGTAGGGAAGTACCCACTGAGCTGGCGCTTGGCCCAAGCACTAATCTAGAGGTTTACCRCGGTGTTCCAAAACTGTGGCAGCACTGACTGTCCTCCCTACACCCGGGTCAAGGCCAGGCTCCCTTGCTTTGCTGAAGGGAACCCCAAAGCTATAAAGCAGCTTGTTTCGAGCTCCCAATCCCCACTTCCCCGCGTCCCCCGGACACTCCCATGTTCAGAAAGGTGTTTGGCTCCCTCTTTGCCCGCTCCTGAGGCGATTCCGCGGTTCCTTACCAGGAGCAGCGCTGCGAACTGCTCGCTGTCGTTCCTCGCGTCTCTGAGCACACCGAGGCACCGCTTCAGCGTGGCGTGCCTGTCCCCAGAATCCGAGGCCATGGCTGGGAAGCGCGGCCGAAGGATTCGAGGGGAACACGGGCAGCCTTCCCTTAGCTCCTTCTCTCGCCGCTTCAGCCCCTTCCCTCACGGCGCTCCGCCCGCGGGCGCGTGCCTCCTGCCCCCGTCCAGCCAATCCGCGCGCCGCCTGCGCGCCGCCGGCCAATCGCGTGCCGCCTTGTTGGGCGGTGCCCGAAGCCACCGCCTCCGCGCGGAACTGTGGGCAAATCACCTGTGGCTGCGCGGCCTCCGCGCCCGCCCCGCCCGGTGCGACCGGGCCCGGCGGGGGAGCGAGCGGCCAGGACCCGCGGCTCCGCAGCCCTGGCACCGCCCGCACGGCCAGAGCCAGCCCTGGTGCCGGGTAGGCGGCGGTTCAGCTTCCGGGTGAGCGTGCGTGGGCGCCGCCATGGCCGCGGGGCAGGAGGCCGCGATGCCCCCGGGCCCGCCGCGCTGGAGCCCCGGCCCTGCCCGGCGCCCGGTGCCCGCCTGAACTCGCCGAGGAGCCGCTGAGGAGCCGCCGAGCCTCGCCATGCGCCCTTGGTACGTACCCGCCGGCGGCACGGGGCGCTGCCACCTCCCGAGGGGCCCGGGCCAGGGCGCGGGGGCTCCGCGCTGGGCGCTGCGGCCGGGCAGGTGCGGGGACCGGGGACGTGGGACGGCGGAAAGTTTCCTCAAGGACCTGTTGGCTGAGCGGGCGCGGGTTTACATCTTCCCCCGTGAAGTTTGCCTCCCGCGTCTGCTTCTGCTCTGCTGCGGACGGTTGAGTGCAGTTCCTCGAGGTGTGACAAGCTCTGAGTGCTTGAGGAGCGCTGGTRGATCTGGCTGTAACAGCRTTCCCTGYAATAGCATTCCCTTTGTATTCYTCASAACTGGCACATTTAATGCCGYTTAGTGCCTAATGATGCTTTCATTSCTCCCTTAAAATAAATACTGTTTATTACCTGTGAAATAATTAATGTTTTCCTACCGCATCACCTAGAGATAATTTACATCTAATTAGCATACGAGGCTATTAAGTAGCCTTTGGCGTTAGAAAGGCAGGGAAGTTTGGTGATCTCTGCCCTGTGGAGCACAGTAAGAAGCAAAGCAGGGCGTTAGCTCCYAGTTCCCCAGCGTTGCAGTGCTCTCATTTCCCTGTTTCTGGCTGGCACCAGGCAGCACGGACGTGCCTGCGGTGACATCGCCGGGCAGATGTGCCGGGGCTGTCAGAGCCTGTGTTATCCTCCTGCTGCTGCCTGGGTGTCCCATCCTCCAATTCCAAACTGAAATTTCCCAAATGCCTGTTTGGAATCCACTGGGGCAGCTGCTGTGATATCAGATGAAAATAAAAGGGGTCTGGAGGAGAAAACCACAAGGGAAAGGCCCTGTGCACCCAGCACAGGGAGCTGTGCCACTACAGATTTCATTTTRGTATCAGRCATTGATAGTTCCTTAGCAACAGCTGGACTAGTCATGGCTGATAAGACATTCCTTTTCCTGCACATATGCTCTGTTCACTTTGCACTCCGGCTGGATCTGTGCAGGAGCATTTCAACTGCCACGGGATGTTCTGTGTTTCATACCCTGTGTGTTTCTAGAACCCTGCTGCTGCCCACAAAGGCCATGGAGAAGAGCTTGGAAGCCAAGCCCAGCATCAGCGCCTGGTTCCTGTCACGATATTGCCTGGGAAAAGCTGTGAGGGAGCTGGGAATTCTGCAGCTGTTCTACCTGTGCACTTGCCTGTGTGCCTTGTGCTCCTCTGCAGGTGACTCTTCTGTTCTTTCTGGGACTGTGTGTATGGATTTTTATGGTCTTTATCCCTCTTTCTTCTTTAAAATACTCTGAGAGAAAAGTGAAATGGTTTGCTGGTAGACATTGTAGGGTTGATTTTTTTATTGGTTTCCTTTATATTGATTTTTTTTAAACTAACAAACCAAAGCTGTTGTATTTTTTAAACTAAACAAAACACCACCCTTAGCAGTTACTAAATGAGCTCTCAAAAGTATAGCTTGTATCTCAGAGCTTTTTCTGACTTTAWTTTTTGACAAAGGGAACAAGTGATAATATGGAAAATAATTAAATTTAAGGAAAGCAACYTGAAAAGGCAGGAGTGTTTTTTAGCCCTAAGATGTTGAATGCTCTTCCTAAGAGCAGTGTGTCAGAAGTCTTTATTTGCCTACAGGCAATGGTTATGTTTGTTTTTGTTATTTCCTGTTCAAACTTGAGCTACCAACCTTCTGCTCAAGTAAATAACCAAGTCAGTGGCTTGGATGGAAGTTTCCCTCTAATGGATTGTGTGATGTTTGGTTTGGGAAGGGGTTGGTTYCCTTTGTTTCCCAGTTATGTGGATGTGTTCTCCAGGCCACTGCAGCATCCCTGTTGTGTTACTGGACCTTCCTGGACAGTTTCCAGTGGCAGATTTGATTAAGCTAATGAGCTGTGTGATCTTAATCAGCTAATTTAGACCCTGGAAAGGCATGTTTGTATTCCTGGTCCTAGCAAAGGCTTGTGTGTTTGAATAGTGTTTCCTTGCCAGCTGGGCTTCCTGCATGCATTTCCTGGCTTTAGTAATTYCTTGGAAGTTTAGAGTTAGAGCTCCTATGAGACTCCTGAGGGTGTTCTAAATGCTGTTGGTGTGTTTAAGGGCTGCTCTGCYTGGAAGAGTTAAAGCCAACTCATAGAATTGTTGGGGTTGGAACCGTGCAGGTCTGAGATCATCAAGTCCAAYGGTTAAATGAGTGAAGAGTCCATTAAATTAAGGTCTTTGCGTGTGCAGAAATAAATATAATTTTATGGACATAGTTACCCTGATGTGGACATTTTTTCCATTGCAGAGGCTTTGTTATTTTGGGCTTGTTTGTGTCACTCAGGCAGCTGAGTTTGTGAAGCTGAGGAGGAGTTATGGCTGCTCAGAAAYGAGCGTGGTCATGTGGAGTTACGCAAGGGGGACTGTGTTGACATAACTGACTGAGTTGTGGCAGGTTTAAAAAGTCCACAGAGTTAAGTMTTTAATCATTAATCTGGTATCAGGCAGGATTGACTGCCTGGGCAAGTCTGCAAACCTGGAGTTATTAATAGAAGCTGTTCCTGTGTGTTCCATTCCCCTGCTGCTCAGCAAAGCTGTGAGCTGCATCSCTGGGACAGGAACTCCTGAGTTCCTGGGAAGAGCAGTTTTCTCCACTGATGTGACAAAAACAATATGGGAAGGTGACTAAGCACACCCACTGTGCAGGTGTCTTGTGACTTGTGTGGTGCTGGGCTTAGGAGGGAACTCATCCTCAGCAATGTTCCTGCTTTCCACAGATGAAATGCAAGGGTAGACTCTGTTTTCTCCCAGGGCACWTAGAGTTGTCTGAATGTTTGATGCCCACCAAAGGCCTTGGAACTTGAAAATKAAAAGTGAAAAATCAGTGTGTCTCTGTGGAAAATTCACATCTGGGATGCTGGGATGGTGTACTTGGAGTTCACTTCTGTCATTGCTGAGAGTTATCTGAGTTTTAAGCTGTCTGTGTACAGCAATTCAGGAGAACTTACTGACTAATTTCAAATAAACATGTCCCAAGTGGTCATTAGCAAAGTTCTGGAAATGAAATGTAGCTGAAATATTATTGAAATTTTTTTTAGCAGTGTGTTAAAAGAGAAGCAGAATGCTCTCAGCATGGTAGTGTTGTGTCATCCAGGCTAAGTCATGGCTCTGACTTGGTGAGGAGATGTTTCTGGGGATCCAGATTTGAGATTAATGAACATAATACCTGTGTTATGAAGTGATYTGTCACACAGGATATCCTCCCTGGGAACATTTTTCTCTTAAATGTGCCCCATTCTGTGTGTGTGCCCTGRTTCTAAGCCTGGTGCTGGAAACTGCTGCTGAATTTCACTGCCTCCATATCCAGCCTTGATTTGAGTGGTATGTGTGAGCCAAGCCTGACACATGAGGAGAGATGGATGAGCAGTGGTGGAGGAGGAGGAAGGATTTCAGGCATGTGGGAAGCAGCACTTTTCTCTCATGCACAGGATATATTAGGGGCAGTGAYTCACCTTTAACAGAGAGGGAATTTTACAGGCAAAACATAAATCTGAGTGGAGGAGATCCTGTTGAAATTCACAGGAATGGTGTCATTCTTCAATTTGTTATTGTTTCTCCAAGTTTGGAGAGAGTGTGTGTRCWTACACACGTGGGTCTGGTGTGTACACATGTTCCATATTCTGTTCTAATTCCATCCCCATCAGGTTGGTGCCAGGAGCTTGTCCCTGACTGTGACAGTGGTGCCAGGAACTGGCTGTCCAGGCATTTCAGGTGTGAGGAGSTTGGCTCTTGCCCTGGGCACACAGATTCCCTGTTTGCTCTCTCTCCTAGGAACTGCTGTGTGTTRATGAGGTGTGACAAGGGTGCTGAGGTTTTTAAAGGCGCTGATGTCAACGTCTCTTGCTGTTGAACATTTGCAGAGTTTCTTTCACACATTTCATTGCTTGAGTGAGGAGGTTCCCCCCCTTCTGCACAATAGGGAGCTCTGTCCTCCATGAATTGATCACTAAACTCGAGTTCATTCTCAATCAGGATATTTCAACTTAAATTCAGATTTTATTTTAATGTAGAAAAATGTTTCCCATTTGTGTTGTGTTCAAGARCTCCATATTTGACAGGGAGGGAGCCAGATCTGGAGCATATTCTCCAGCTGCTCAACTCCCACTCCAGCAACACTGTYTGTAAAGTAATCTTCCAATGACCTATTATCACTTGGATGC
Source organism: Alauda arvensis (assembly GCA_902810485.1). NCBI lineage: Eukaryota > Metazoa > Chordata > Aves > Passeriformes > Alaudidae > Alauda > Alauda arvensis. Next base: position 443,572 of record CADDXX010000429.1, on the reverse strand, counting down.
TGAACACAGCACAGTGTAACAGTCCCATAGGTCATTAGGCTATTTTTAGGGAGTCCTTAATCTGCAGAGCTCTGAATTTTGGAAGCCTTTAATCCATTGATCCCTGCAAGCACACAAAATTTTCATGCTAAGAAAAAAAAGAATCCATATGCTGCTTTACTGCAGAGCTGAGACCTGAAGTGACTTGACTCTTAACAGAAATTATGTCAAATATTTGAGGGTTTTTTTAATAAAAAACACTATGGCAGGGTGGGTGGCAAGGCTTTGCCTTGCAGAACCCTTTTCTAGAAGCTGTTAACAACTTCCCAAGTGGAGTAAATTCAGTCAGAGTAAGCAACTGATGTCAAATATCAGCATGGAAGAGTTAAAAATGCCTCTGTACTGTGCACCAAGTCAGTGCCACTGTTTGCAGTGTTTTCCTTCTAGGCAGACTTTGGGCAGAGAGGCAAGGCCATAACTGGTTAAAGAACTGCCCTTGGGATTTCAGGGTTCAATTTCTGGCTCTGAGCTTGCTGTGTGACCCTGGTCCAGCTGCTCAGTGTGGGCATTTTGGGCTTCTCTGAAACAGGAACATTTCTGTCTTCACTTCTGCTTCTCCTGTTGGAAGGGGAGTGGTGGTTTAGGTAGGAGGAGCAGATTGTTCCTTAAAATCTTRTGGAAGTACTGGGTAGTGAGGGCAGGTAGAGATTCTGAGAAGTCAGATTTACTTTCCTATATCCACTCTCCTGCAACCAACCTTAATGCCCCAAATTGATCTTGACAATAGTGATGAGATCTCTTATCCACTGCTTTAAARGACTGAGAATTGTCTGTTTGTCTTCCCTCCTCTTTCCCAGATGCAAACTGGAACGGATCTAAATGTGAGCTGGGGAAGATCCTGCTTGGAGGCCGTTTGACATCGTGGGCAGGKCACCATTTGCAGCTTCTGGAAGGGTTCCATACTCTGAGCTCCTGTCAGACCACTTGCTGCCAGCACCCCACCTGTGATGCCTTTTGGTTCTTGGAAAATATGTGCATCCAGGTGAACTGCACCGTGCCTGGCACTTGTCAGGCCAACCAGACTGGCTTTTCAGATTCTGTTTTGGTGTTTTTAAAGAAATCAAAAAGCACACAGCACTTGTTGAACTTCCATATGGGAGGTGATGTGAAGACTTGGAGTCACAAGTGGTTGGACTGGGACATCCCTGTGCAGAGGAAGAAAAGACTGCGGAGATCATTCCAGAAGTGGAGGTTGGCAGGTAACAGAGTGCAGCTCCTGAGAAGGGATCTGGCAGACAACTCCAGAAGCAGCCAAAGTGAAGCAGAGAGCTTGAAAGATCAGGTCCTGAGGCACTTATTGGCAGACAGAGCTGCTCCTGAGAAAGAAAATCAAAAGCAAGACTTGCTGAAAAATGGACAGAATCCAAGAGAACAGATCCCCAGGAGCCTACTCCCTCCTAAGAGCAATAATGTGAACAGGTCACAGGATGCTGACAGTGACTTGCCCCAGGTAAGTGGTTGCTGGGGCTGTCAGGGACAGCTGTTCCCCTCCTCAGTCTGCATTTAGGTAGATTTTGACTTGGAACTGCCCAAATGATGTGATACCTTTTCAGGCGACCATTTTTCAGCCTCCTGTCAGCAAGGCAYGGCCAGCAGTTTGGGGTTTTGTTTGGGTTTTGGAGTAGGCTTTTTCCCCCCCTTTTCTTAGCTGGGATAAACTGTGTGGAAGTGGGAAGGTGAGGCAGGATGGAGCCTATGATAATGCTTATCCTCTGTATAACCACACAGTGTGCTTGCCAGATGAGAAGGAAAGCTGTCAGTGGGAATTGTCTGGGAGCTGAAAACTGTTACCTGTAAAAGTTCCTGTTCAGATCCACACAATGAAATAAGCTGCTTTCATTTAAATGCTGAATCGAGGCAGTTAAATATATTATTTTACAGACTCATGCATACAGCTCACAGTGTACTTTGAGGTCAATCTGCTTGCTTGAGTTGGCATCTTAATGCTWAATGTTCTCTTTTTTGAAGAGTGCTCCTGTTTCTCAAATCCACCAAAGCTTACCTTGGCACTGGGTGAATGAAATCAGTTTAGTCTCTGCTCCAAATACATACAGTGTTAAGCCAGTACATCTTGATGTTACAGAGAATTTGGCACATTTGAATTGTTAAGTGATGTTTGTATTTTTACATCTGCAAGCAATTTTTTGAGCCTTATCTCAAAAATACTTGTGCACTCCTGATGGTAAAATACAATTCTCCTTTGTTRAGCTGTTCCTGAAATAGATTTGCCCCGTTTCAGGGATTTGGCATTGYACAAAACTGGTGCCTCTGGTTCTGGAAATGACTGAAATTTCCAAATGCTGGTTGCAGGTAGGGCTGTGAGTGCCTGAGCCACCACCCTGGAGCAGGATGTGGCGAGCAGCCAAGGGCCGCTGCCGAGAGCTCCGGGGCAGCCAGGGTGACACGTGTGAAACCAGCCACTAAAACCTGACAAATGTTTGGTTTTCCAGAACCCCTCCAGCATTTGGGGCTGGCTCGAGCTCAGCTTTCTCTCTCCCCTGCAATGCTGCAGTGTTTCCACCCTGCCTGTTCTTTCCTCCTCCCAGCAGTTGAGCTGAGCACGGTGACCCCATTCTCTCAGCTGTCACACATGTGAGATGGCTTTGCAGCCACTCTTAAATGTCTTCTCTTRCTCTTGGGGAACAGCTTTTACATCTCCCTGCTTGTTCTGTTTGCAGTTTTGCTTTCCAGATTATCCTGCTGTTACTGTCCAGTGTGTGTCTAGTACTCTGGTTGCAAATATTAAATTACACTGATTAATCAGCTTCTGAATGTTGCTGAACATGCAGGATTTCCCMTTTTTAGGAAGTGCTCCCATTGTCATTAATGTGCACTGTTGGATGTGTCCTGGGGAAAGGTTTTTACTCTCCTTGATGATTTTTGCTAATAAGGAAGTCCATGTCTCTTAACAAAATGCAAGTTCATAAAAATAAAAACTTTTTACTAAAATGTAGTGGTGTAATGGAATTCCTGGCATTTGCATTTTTGAGGTTTAGGATGGAGTTTTTGAGGAGAAGGAAAAACTAAAATATCCACCTGGGCTAATTTGGGGATTATTGAACCATCCAACTTTACCTGCAAAATGCAAAGCCAGCTCTGCAGCTGTCCTTGCACTTCARATCCAGGAGTAATTTAATGTGAGCCAAGGATCCGACATTGGAGGCTGTGTTCTTGGGACATGGCCAGACCTTCCAGGAGGGAGGTATTCCAAGCTGGGTTGGTTCTGGACCAAAATTAAGTTTCACCCATGCTGAAATGAGTAGAATTTCTCCTGGGCTACAYTTGGCCCAGTCCATGGAGCACATGGGTGTTTAATGGTGTTCTTTAGGAAGGGTTGGAAGATGGGGACAGTACTGGTTTGTACTGGTTTGTTCATACCTGAGAGCATCAAACACCTGAAATAGGAAAGGACATTTGAAATCAAAGTGCTTTTTCTCCTCTGCTGCTGCTGCTGAGCACTGAATGTGTGGAGGGCAAATGTTTTCCTTTGCTCTTGCAGGCTCAGGGAGAAGGAAAATGTCAGTTTTGGGAAAACATTGCCTCTGTGGGTTTTAATTTTCCTCTTGCAGTTCTGATGGCTCCACAGCCATCTGCAATGGCATTTGTTGATGTGCAGTGAGCATTAATTTCTGGTTTTACTGCATCCATGCTATGGAACCAGGATAAACCACAGTGCATCCTCCTCATCAGCCCTTAACTAAAGGAGATCAGTACTTTTTCATTMAAGTGAGTGACATTTTCCAGACACCAGGTTTTTTGCTGTCTCGTTGTAGAATTCCTTGTCAATTTTAAAATAYAMCAACACATTTAATAGCCAGTCAGGRGGAGCATTTAAGTGCAGCACTGCTGATGAGCAGAGCTGCTGCAGCACTGCAGCTCTCTGCAGGCAGRCTGGGAAAGGCTGCAGCAGGAGTTTTGCAACAGAGCCAGACAACTCCTTCCTGCCCTCACATCAAGCCCACTGTTTGGCTTTTGCTGTCACACTTCCTGCAAATGCTGGGTGTTTTTCATCCACAAGGAAATGTCTCTCTTTGCCACCAACACTAACTGTATAATGGTTTGTAGCATTAACTACATTTTAGTGTCTTAAGAGTCTTCTCAGATGTGGTCCTTACTGCAGATTGCATCTAAGCTGAAAAGAGCCCATTYTGTAAATTCACACCAGGCCTATTTAAATTAAAAAATAAAAGAAAATTCCAGGACAGAGGTATTTTTCTCTCAAGTAACTTGGGCTCAGTGTGGGTTCTGATGCACAGAGCTGCTCTAGTTCCTCTGACAGACATGGGACTCTCAGACAAGGACACTGGGTTATTTGTCTCAGGCCAAAGGCATTTAGGGGTTGGAATCAAAATTGTCTGAGGCTCCTGTGTTGACTCAGGCCAATGTGTCACTTCTCTCTATTTTCTAAGCTAATAAGACAGGACAGCTGGCAAACTTCTAGTCTCCTTGTCATTTATCCCCAAGAATGAAATAATCTGTTCTTTGCTTTCAAGAATTCAGAGTTATGGGGCAAAGATAAGAAATGTCTCAGCTTGCAAGCATTAGAGGCATTTTTGGCTGTTATGTTGCCCCAGGCAAAGCTTATCTAATTCCAGCTCTCTACAGACATTTGGCTGTCAATTCATCCTGAAGACTTTTGGAAGGAAGAGGATCTCTCTTAACTGTAAAGTGGGGTTTTTTTAGGTTTTAAAAGTGAGTCAAGAAAGTATTTAGCTCACTGGAAATATTGCCTAGCAAAGTGGGGTCTGTGCTGTGGCCAGCAGGTGAATGTGCATCTCCTGTGTGTTGTTTGTGACTCTTGTTCTTGTGACCCTTCTGGGTTGATTCTTGAGAAGCAAAAAGTGGTTTCCCATAGTGGTAGGAAGTAATGGGAACATTCTGCTCCTGTGCCTTTCCTAAAGAGTCTTTCTCACTTGAGTTCCTGCCTGGCTGTTCCCTTCTTTCTCCTGCCAGCATTTCAAACTTTATCTTGAGGAAGGGGAGTCAGTTGTCTCTTTTTGCAGTTGTCAGTGGGTGGAAGATGGTACAGCTTGGCACATCCAGCTGTCCTGAGGCCACTGAGGAAGAGCAGCATGCCAGATTTTTCCTGCATGGATTCCAAGGAATCCATACTTTTGTTTAAGTAGGCCCATAAGCAAGTAACCAAATAAACCAAATARCAAGTAAACCAAAGGCAGCTGATGYCTGTAACACAAGAAGTGTTTGGTTCTTTGGTCCATAAAGCTCAGGTGTTAATCAAACAATTGYTTTAYATTCTGTGAGCAAAGTGAGCTGAGATATRGYGAGAGGAAATTATTTACCCAAGGCTGAAACAAAAAGCTTGCAGAGAAGCCCTCAGTGACTTTGCTGCTCCTGGCTTGGCTGGTTGTTCAGTGTGGGCAGCACAGCTTTATTTTTACCACCAACATTTAGTGTTTTCTAAAGCCCAGCCCATTTACWGACAAGGATGTTGCCCACCATGGTCTGGAGTGTTTTCCCAGTTCCTGCTTCCTGGACTGAATGCCAACAGCGTGGTCTAAAAGCTTGAGTTTATTTCCTCCAATATTAACTTTTAATCACTCCTCTGGTGGGGAGTAGTGGTGGGAAATTCAGCTCCCAAGCACTTTCTGAGTCAAAGATGGTAAATTGCCCCATTTTAAATATTTAGCAGATGTTCCCAGAATAGAGTGAGCTAAAAAAGAAAATGTGCTACACACGTGGACTTCATGGAGGGTAAATTGTCATGAGTATGGCCTGGCAGGCTAGGACCTGGAATGGGGCTAGGTAAAAGGAATTTTCTGATGAAAGAAAGGAAATTGTTCCTGCCACACTGATTATTTTCAATCAAGTGGCTCATCCTGTGTGGATGTGAGCAAACTTTGTGCCCTCCAGCTCCTGTCCCTGCCCCTGCAGCATCTCCTGGGGCTGTGTGTGTCAGCTCACCTTGCTTTGAAGAGTGATTCCAAAATAAATTTCCTCTTGCTGCAACAATTCAGTTATTACATAAAAATGCCACTGCAATCCTCCTGCTTCGTGTTGGCCAAGTGCATGGCTTCAGGAAAAGGAAATCACAGCCAAAGTAAATGAACCCCAGTTTGTGGTCCCTGTCTTTAGGGTCTRTCATATCCCACCTTTCTGTTCTTTTAGCTCCACTCACTGCAGTTTTAAACCTGGTTCTCTTATATTTGCCACATCAGCAGGCTTGGTACTTAAATGCTGTAGCTAAATCTGGTGTTAACTGGTTTTCAGCTGGGGTAGAAATGGGGTGTCTGCTGTGGAGGAACAACATGGAGAAACACTTCAGAAGAGAGAAGAGGAAGCTGTGAAAACAAATCAGGGATTTTTCAGCCTCTTTAACTGTGGAGGAGGAGAAGGGCAACTTAAAACTATCATTCAGTGTTCAGGTCAAACTCAGACAACTTTTTCCTTTACAGATCCACGCAGGAACATCAACACCAGAATCATCAGCTACATTCTCCAGCCCTGTGGCACTGGACTTGACAGCTCCAGGGAAGACTGAGAAGCCTGGGCAGGCTGATGCTGCCCATCCTCACTCTGAGGTGTTTCCCACAGCCAGCCCTGTGCCAGTGAAAAGCACAGCAAAGGCTCAGGCAGCACCTTCTGTGCCCAGTGGAGTCCCCACAAATGGCAGTGCTCCTACAGCCCAGAGCAGCACTGCTGCAGCCCCAAGCACTGCTGCCACCACACCAGGTGAGGACTCCAGGAAATGTCACCTGCCAGGCTTTTTCAAGCTGTGGTAGTATGGAAAAATAGGAAATAATTATGGCACTTTGAGGAAAATACTGAAAACACTGTGTCAGATCCCAGTAACTCCTGAGATCTGGACTTGGGCATCAGAAATCTGCATGTGCCCATTGCATGTGAGGACAGCTGGGAACTAATGGGGATATCTTAATTCCCAAAGTGATGGCTGAGATGTGATGCAGGGCAGAGTSCTGGGAAGCATTTTTCCAGTAGCCTTGGCATGCTGCTATCCATCAAATCAGGCAGAAATCTTAATGTGTGCTCAGAAAAGGGTGTGAGTGATTCTTGTGTGTCCCTGAAGTGTCACTGCACCGTTCAGCTGTGGAGAACAGTGTACTTGGCTGGTAGCCCATGCTTTGCTTTGCAGCTTGATGATGTTGCTGTTCACACTGGTACTTCCTAAAACAGACTGTTGGAAGTGCAGAAAGGCCAGAATGCCCTTTGGCAGCTCTGTTCCCTCAGGCAGGCTGTCAGCTCTCCCTGCAGGGGTGCCTACGCACAGGGAATGGCTTGTACTGCTCTGTGCTGTCTCAGAATTCACTTAATCCACTGTGCTGAAGCATTCACTGCTGAATTTCTGCTGAATTTAGGGTTCCTTTCCCTTACAAGGCAACAAATGGAAAGTGTAAGGGAAGCACTGCTTGCAGAGATGTTTTTGGCAGGAAGATCATTGGCTGCCTGTGACAAATTAATGGTTTGGTTTTTTTTTTTTAAGGGCTTACCCCAGCTAAAACTGGAAAATATGCTTTAAACATCTTCATTGGTTTGTCTGGGAAGAATAACATAGCCAGGACCTTTTGGTTTTGCTAACCAGTGCAAAGATGATGTAAAGAGTAGTTTTTCCAAGCTACAAAGCTTTCCTAGTTCTTTTCCTCTGGGTTTTGTTTTTATTATTTCCTAATGAGATCTGATTGCTTTTTGCCTTGGAACTTTTTGCAAGTGAAAGGCTGATGGAGTATTTGAGAGGGGGAAAAAAAAGGGGGTCAATTCCACTAGCTATTAAAATTGGAAGATAGAGAAATAATAGATAATAAAGATGGGGAAATAGCTGAATGTTTAAGGTTCTTTTTTCCCATTTTTTTAAACTTGGATTTTTTGTGCATACCTCTGAAACATTGATAGGGTCAAACTAAAGAAAGGATATTTTCTATGCATAATTCTCAGGTCCAATAATAAAAAGACAAACATCAAGTAAATGGAAGGGAAGAGGGAGATGAGGAGGCCAAAAGGTGTTTTTAAGAAATGTGTTCAGCTTTGTGGTTATCTTAATGCTAATAAAAAGCAGAAAAAAATATGTCCCTGGCCACAGTTTTCAAGGTTACCCTGTAGTCTTTAAAAGCAACCTGTCAGTTTATTTGAAATGGAATGGCAAGAAAATTCTTGAGTKGGGCTGGAAAAGRAAATACAAATAAAAGGAYCAGGTTTGTATGTTGAGCTTCCATACCCGGTGTGGCAGCCATGCAGGTTAAAAAAATCCTCTTAGCCCTCAAGCAGTTTTTCAAAAAAGAAATTCTGTGGATTCTTTATATATTTGTGAAGCTCTGGAATTGCAGTTTGGAGGTAGCAGTGTTTGTCCTGCTGTGCCATGAGSCTGCAGCTGAGTTCTCTGCCAAAGAGCTGTCAGGTAAAACCCTTCCCATCCTGCTGGACCTGGGTGTAGGGCCCAAGGGCCACGTTTCAGCACAGGATCTGCAAAGACAGAGGTGACTGAGTCATTTTGGGCTTGTCTAAAAATTGTAAACCCCCATTTAGTGCTTTTGCATTGACAAGGAGAGCAAAACCTGAAATGGGAGCTCTGTTGAASAACAGGATGTTTACAAATTACATAATTTATAGCTGGGGTTTATTCCATAAACTGAAACCAAGGTGGATTTATGTACATTTTTTTCCCTCTTCCTCTCCCAATTCTGTGTTTGTCCCTTTCAGCTATGAAGGAGCTGGTGGTTTCTGCTGGAGACAGTGTGGAAGTGACCCTGCCAAATAATGAAGTTCAGCTGAATGCATTTGTGCTTCCTGAGCCACCACCTGGTAAGGCTTCCCTGGGAATGCTGCTGAGGGCTTGGGATGTGAAAAGGCAAACAGTCATTATGGATGGCATGCAATAAGGGCAGTCTTGAAAATGTCTTTTGTCAGAGAGCACTTTGCTGTGGGGATTTTTCATACTCAGCTATTACCTCGTGCTGCCTCTTAGGGAAAAGAGTGAGCCACAAAAAAATCTAAAGTGCTACAAAGCCAGTGGATTTGGGAGATTGTGGGAAGAGATGGGAGAAGAGATGGCACATTCTCAGGGTGGTGTGTAAAGACGAATTGGATTTTTAGCATCTGTTMTTGATATTTGCTGATATGAACTGAGCTGTATTAGCAAGTGATCAAAATCTGAATTGGGGTGTTTGCCTGCTGAGGAACACAGTCTGTACACTCATTTCATCATGCAAATTGTTGGCAAGTATTTTCAGAGTTCTTATCTTAACTCTGTCCACTGTGGCAGTGGGAGCTGCAGAGGCAGGTGTGCTGTGTGTTGTGTGACAGCAGGGATTGATTCATTCCTGTTCAAGAATTGGCATTCCCCTGTCTGCAGGATCTGAGGATGTGATAAGGCTTTCCTCTCTGATTATCCTAGAGCTGTGATTGTTCCAAAGCTCTTTGTTGCCTTGGAGGCTGAAAGATGGGTTTTGATTGCAGAGTAAATGAGTTTAGAAGCACAGATTGTCTCTTTTCCTGGGTATATTCCCAAAAAGCCACAGCCCAAGCTGTCTCATTGCTCCACAGTGCAGCAGAATGTGCCTTGTAAATGTTTAATACCTTTGCAGTTCTTCAGCATGGCAGAAAGACAGGCTTTGAAAACAAACATCTGGACCTTTTCTTTTTTGTTTTTTTTAAGGAACCACATATTCCTATGAGTGGGAGTTGATTACTCATCCAAAAGACTACAGTGGAGAAATGGCAGGGAAGCACTCCCAGACCCTGAAGTTGTCTAAGGTAAAGCTTTGGCTGCTTTGTATCCTGCTGTGTTAAATGCCAAGTGGAAATGGAGACCCCAACAGCCAGGAAAGACTTGTATGGGATTTCAAGATGAATAGGAAATTTCACGATGGGCAGGCAGCCAAAATGTGACTGCAAGCCCTCTTCTGGGGCTCTTAGAAAAAGGAGATTGATCTGGCAAGAGGGAAAGAAGAAATAGATTTCAGGAGTGTGACAAGGCAGACAAATGGCACACTTTAACAGCAACAAGGGCTGGGAATATTCCTGGGAATATTCCTGGAACAGTGTGGTGGTCTGGGTAGGTCTGAGCCTTGTACTGCCCACTGGAAGAGGGATTGCTGCTTCCATTAAAGAGAATCCTCCAATACCTCCTGGCATGTCCCTGGCTGCTGCTCTCAGACAGGCTCTRACAGGGAAAAGGTTGCCAGTTCCTGCACGTGGGGATTCTTAACAAGGAAATGACTCTAAGTRCTGTGAATATACAGTTCTGTACTTGAGACATTCCTTTGAGCAGCCTGGATTCTGCTGCACTCAGAAAAAAAAAATCTACAGGCTTTAGTAAGGATCTCATACAGAGCCAAAGCTTTTGAGAGGAGTGTGCAGGTCTCTGTCAGGGCTTCAGCCTTTTGGGTGTCAAGGTTGTTATCCAGCACCTGGTCCCTCACCCTCTCATTTTGGCTCAACAGTGAATGGTGAAGAGGTGGCTGTCTGACCTAGAAGGAAGAGAAGAAACACTTGCATTTATAAAAACACACAAGAAGAGATTTTCTTCTTACATGTAGCCTTTCTCACCTCAAATGCAATCTGCTAGCACAGATTCCTGTGGCCAGACAACCTGAACTAATCTCTTATCTCTCTTCTGTTTGCCTTTTGTTGCTGGAAAATAAAGCTTGACTGACAATCCTGTGGCAGAGAGAAACAGGAGTCTTTGGTTTCTGCATAGCCATTGTAAACTGAAATATGTGTAATACCATTTTGGCCTGCAAACCATCCTTTGCTGTGTATGCAGAGGCTGAGGCACAATTGCTTGGGTGCTCCTGTGCCAAAGCACAGGAACTTGACCTTCCAATAGGTGCTGACAAGGTGTCACCAACCTGTAGGTAAATAATCCTTTGTGTTTGTTTCCAGCTCACTGTTGGCCTGTACGAGTTCAAAGTCGTGGTGGATGGAGAAAATGCACATGGAGAGGGATATGTGAATGTGACAGTGAAYCCAAGTGAGTGCTGGCATTGCATTTTCCTTGACTTCACCCTTCTCTGACAAGCCAAGGCAGCTGTACCATGGGGTTAGMTTGTTTGGTTTAGTGTGGTGATAATTCATTGTGCTGTGAACTTGTGGCATGTTTTTATATATATATATGTATTAAATAATTTCCTGAGATGGGAAGCTCTTGCTAATATACAGCTATTTTTGCTGTACTGCATCAAGCCAAACACTTGATAAAATAGCTGTAATCCTGATAGGGGAGTGCTCAGCAAACACCTCACCCTGAAAGGCCACTGCTTCCATAAAAACTAACTGCAGTCTGGCAAAAAGCTTAGAGCAGCAGGAGCAAAATCTGAGGAGAAGCCAGAGCTTTGAAGCTCCTTTGGAGGTTCCTTTCTTCCYTGTCCAGTAAGGAATGTCATTCCAAACCACAGGCAGGTTAAATCARATCTCATTCTTTATTTTAAGATGTGGTTTGCAGATGAGCTGGTGGGAGATACAGCATCTTGTGCTGACTGCCTCACTTTTTAGGTGGTCTGTGTAAAGACACAACCACAGGTTTCAATAAAACCCCTTCATTTTGCTCTCTTCAGCAAGACTTCTTGCACAAGCTTTGTGGGCAGAGAAGGGCTCTTGCACTCCCTAAATTAGCAAGAGTGTGTGGCTGGTCTTCTGGGTGCTGTGTCTGATCATTTCCTTATAAGCAGTGACTTTGCAGCTGGCAGCATGCACCAAAATCCTTCACTTTTCAGAGCAGCAGCCACACTGTGGCAAAAAGCTGTAGGTGCTTGACCCAGGAGGGGAGAACTGATGCAGTGCAGCCTTCCTGGAGCACTGGTGTGCTGGCTGTTCACCTCCACCCTGTTTGAGCCCTCTTTTTGGCAGCACTGATTCCCCAAGCTGATGTAGAACGTGCTGGAAGCACAAATAACTGTTGCTGGTAGTTTTGCAGTTCCTTGGCCTGGGATTTCTGCCTGTAGTGTCGTGGTGACCGCTGGGTTTGTTGTTGCAGAGCTCCGGGTGAATCAGCCTCCTGTTGCCATCGTGTCCCCAGCATTCCAGGAGATCTCYCTGCCAACCATTTCCACTCTCATCGACGGCAGCAGTGAGTACCTGCAGGGTTCAGTGCAGCCTCCAGCAGGGCTGCTCTGTGCTTGGTCCTAGGCTGGCCTTTTGCATCGAGTTTGAGAGGAAYAGGGACACTGTCAAACACAATTCAGTGAAAAGAATTAGCCTCTCTGGCCAGGAGAGCAGAACACACACAACAGCACCTCTCCATGTTCCCTTTTGAAGGGCACTGGCCTGAGCCAATCTCCTAAAAAAGGAAAAGCTCTGGAGGTTGCTGCTTAGGATCAAAAAATAATTACTGTCAGTCAAAATTACTGGTCTCTAGGCTAAACTTCAAATGTGTAAGTTACTGACACACCACCTTCAGTGATCTTGACCTGCACTGGAGCTTTTCAGGAGTTCCTTTAAATAAAWTCAGGTTGTCTTAGCCCCAGGTAGCACTGATTTGTTACAGGTTGGGTGTCTGAGCATAGCAGAGACTCTGGGCTTGAACTAAAAATACCCACTAAGCCCAGGGCAGAAGTAGGGACTGACCATGTTGGAATCTATGAAGCAGCATTTCCCAACTCCTTGTGTGTGTGTTTTCCTCCATTGCTGCAACAGAAAGCACTGATGATGATAAAATTATCAGCTACCACTGGGAAGAGCTGAAGGGTCCCCTGAGGGAGGAGAAGGTTTCCAGTGACACTCCCATACTGACTCTGACCAACCTGGTACCTGGGAATTACACCTTCAGGTAGGTCACACCTGGGAGAGCCCAGCAGTTCTCATCCCTTRAGAGTGAGATGTATGAGATTCCTGAAGTGTTAATCTGGTTTAAAAAAAAACAACAACCAAACAACACAAAACATGGAGAGAACTCCATTTTGTGATTTTCTCTCTTTCCACTCCTACACTTTCAAGTAGTTTGGTAGCTTTGCACTTCAGGAGAGATAAGCTGTCCAGCTACTTCTTATTCYTGACTTGTAGCCCTGGTTAAGATGATGGCTGGTCTGTCAGTGCTACAAAATGTCCCTTGAAATGTCAAATCTAARCTTTCTGGGTAAAGGCTTAGGAAGAAATGCAGTCTTCAAATCCAGTTTTTAAGTGCAATGTGCTTGTCTCAGATAAGTGAATGAGGCCTAATGGTTTGATGCACAACCTGGGCAATAGGTGGTAGTTGATTTTACTTTTGAATTTGTCTTGTGTTTTTCCTCTGGCCTGTGTTCTGGTGTGATGTCCATCACTGCAACAGCAGATCTATTTAAAGTAAAATATGGGGTACCTCTTACTGAGCCCTGCTTTCTTGTTAACTGATCAGATCCTGAACTAATCAGATCCTGAATTAACCAGATCCATATTCTGATCTAGATTTAGACTGTTTAGGCTGTGGTACCAGCCTACCTGAGATGATGTGATATGTCCAGGCCACTTGTGGGTTAGTAATGCACTTCTGTTTCACCTGGGAACTGGTTGTTAGATTTCAATTGAGAGATGGATGTGACTCTTGAACTCCTTGCATCACTTTGAGGCTGATAATTTGACATTTGGGGGAAGTTTCTCTTCAGAAAAAAAGCTGTATTCAGCTCTGATCACCATCACTCTTCAGTGCTTTCACTTCTTTCTTCCCTCTTCAGTCTGACAGTCGTGGACTCAGATGGTGCCAGCAACTCCACCACTGCCAACCTGACTGTGAAGAAGGCAGTGGATTATCCTCCAGTGGCCAATGCTGGCCCAAACCAGGTGATCACCCTGCCCCAGAACTCCATCACACTCTATGGCAACCAGAGCACAGATGACCACAGCATCGTCAGCTACGAGTGGCTGCTCAGCCCCAACAGCAAGGGGAAGGTGATGGAGATGCAGGTCAGTGCAGCTCTCCAGTGTTCCACCTGCATTGCTCACTAGCTGGGTTTTTAATCTGTGATCAGACCAGTTTTAATGGACTGCTAGCAAATGTCTTTTAGAATCCTRCAGAGCAAATGTGTGATGATTAAGTATGTGCTTAAAGTTAAATGTGTGTGAGGGTGGTATTGGTTTAGTGGCTGAGCTGGTGCACCAGCCTTGCCACTGGCACCCTGTTCCTCTCTTGAGCAATGCAGTTTTAAATCCTGCTGAAGAAGGGGGATTGAGAGGGGTGGGAACTTTTGAGCTGAATCTTGGAGTCTAAATTTTGCTGATACTGGCCAGACTCTCCTCAGTGCTAAACAGTAAATGTTGGAACTTCTTTCTGTGTCATCATTTTTCTTTTAAAGATTATTAGTACTGTCAAATTTATAGAATAAGAAGGTCCATGAATCAAGTTCACAATGTGTGGGATTTGCACAGGGCTCCYCAGAGATTTTACTGGAGTTGGAAACTACTGAATCCCAAAAGGTCTGTTTGTGTGGCATTACTCTTGTTATGTCCCACAACAGTGTCCTTAYAGTGTGCATAAATTTAACAGCAGGAGCTCTGCATGCTGAAGTGGCACAGACTCCTGCTCCCATGGCAGGAGTTGCTAATAACCCCCTAGAATGTGCTGGTAATAGTTGCTTTAGATTCAAGCTTCTGGTCCATCATCATCTGCATGAGGATTGTTTTTAATCCAGGAATATCTTCTCTCACAGGGTGTGAGGACACCAGTCCTGCAGCTCTCTGCAATGCAGGAAGGGGATTACACCTACCAGCTCATAGTGACTGATTCTGCTGGGCACCAGTCCACTGCAGAGGTCACTGTGATAGTCCAGCCAGGTAAGCTGCCTTTACCTGCTGTTSTGCTTCCCTCCCAGGGCTTGGAGGTGAGCAGCAATCTGTCAGCAAGCTCTAGATCTTATGGTGACTTGCAGAAAAGCTGCTCTGATTTAGGACCATTCTGGACTGGTATATTGCTGCTAAATGAGCAAAAGAAAGTTTGTAGGAATATTGCCTTTGTAGGCCATTCTCTTATTTTACACAATGTAACCTAATTGATATTTTCCTACAATAAAGGCAGGGTTGTATTTCCAAACAGCTGTGTCTGCCCACTGTGCTGGGTCCTGGGATGGGGCAGGAAAAGTGGAGCAGTACTTAGAGAATGAGAGCAAAATTCAGAACTCTTTAGTTTTCAGTCTCATTTTATTGCAGATGTGTGAATTAAATGCTCACTGGAATTCTTAACTGSTTTTAACCTCACTTTATCTGAGTACAAGGTAGTGGGCAAGGGATGTACTGGGGATCATGGAGAAAATCTTAATGCTGGTGTTTTAAGCTTCACCTTTACGGTGTGTGTATGAGAACTCCTTCATTCTTTTCCAGAGAACAACAAGCCCCCAAAGGCAGATGCTGGTCCAGATAAAGAATTGACTCTTCCTGTGGACAGCACCACTCTAGATGGCAGCAAGAGCTCAGATGACCAGAAGATAGTCTCCTATCTTTGGGAAAAAWCACGGTGTGTATCACCTTCCATGTTCTTGTCTATCCAAACCTTTCATTTTAAACAAGTCACACCCCCTCACCTCCCTTGTGTTCTGTCATCATCACATTGGGCCTGACAAGCTTTACCAGTGACCTGAATAKAAGAAGGATTTGTGTTTGATTGGAAAGAARTGGAGTTTTCTTTGAGCATAAAAAATAGCTTTGCCTTTTTCTCTGGGCCTGACTTCCACTCTGAGCACGGTGTGGCTCAGCTTTGTTTCCATCCACAGCAGTGGAGCTTGGTCTTGGTCTCATGGAGAGACTGACCCTTGTGATCAAACAACAACAGGGCCTCCTAACTCGATGCTTTTGCAGTTTTTTTTAAAAGAGGCAGAATTCTCYTCCATCTCTMAATTCCCYGAAATGCTTTAGGGAATTCAGGAARAAGCCTGTGAGCAACTTGTTTTCTGTTTGCTAATGCAAAGTCTGTGCAAAGCCCTRGAAATGAAGGACWATTTTTRCTTTGCACYTTTTYTTTTTTTACAGAATTGGCTCATTGTGTAGTTCACAAGCCAATTTGCTGAAAGTACCACTATTTGTAAACAACACCTAAAGGCTGTTATCAGTGTTCCTCTGGTTTAAAATTAACCAAAATGTTAAACTGCCAGAAATCAGGCTTTTTGTTCTGGATCCTGCACCTACTCTTTAGATTATCTTGCTGTAACTGGAGAACATAATTTTGCTCTTTATCATGGACTCTTATTTCCAGGCTCCTGTTTGGAGTGAGGCTGCCTCCAGTGCTCTGTGCTAAGTTTAAACTGATCAAAACACCTGAAAAAGGTCAAAAACTAACCAAACCCCTTGGTGTCTTGGTTAGGGGTCCAGATGGYGTGAAGCTGGAGAATGCCAACAGCAGCATTGCCACTGTCACAGGCCTCCAGGTTGGGACATATGAGTTCACTCTGACAGTGAAAGATGAGAGGAACCTGCAGAGCCAAAGCTCCGTCAACGTCATCGTCAAAGAAGGTACAGCCAGCCAYGAGCAGAGCTGCTCAGTCACAGGTKATCCCTGAGCACTTCAGCAAAACCTGTGTTCAGAGACACAATTAAAGTAAGGAATGGAGGGAGAAAATGTGGAGAGCACTGAAGTGGCCTTGAGGTTTACCCTTTTCTGGAAGAACAGTACCTTCAGCTTAATCCTGCAGTATTTCCYTTCTCCTCCCTAGGGTTGCACAGGGATTTCTGGAGTACAGTGGAGATCTAATGCAGTAATTTTTGATTGGGCATTACAAGATCTTTCTCCAAGTGCTTTCTCTCTGTTTATTTAGAGATAAACAAGCCACCCATTGCAAAGATTGCTGGTAATGTTGTCATCACCTTGCCCACGAACACAGCGGAGCTGGATGGATCAAAGTCCTCTGATGATAAGGGGATTGTCAGCTACTTGTGGACCCGGGATGAGGGGAGCCCTGCAGCTGGGGTGAGCTTTCTTTTGTAAAGGATCACAAAAATCAGTGCAAGGTAGTGTTGACAGCTCCTGAGGAAATACAGAGCTCAGTGTTGAGCTGCTACTCTGTCATAYCCTGAAATATGATGATACGTGGTGTTACTTCAATCCTTTGTTTCCTGATACTTACTTTGTTCTGCCTTCCAGGAAGTCTTAAATAATTCAGACCATCATCCTGTCCTCCTCCTGTCCAATCTGGTAGAAGGGACCTACACATTTCACCTCAGAGTAACAGATGCCAAAGGAGAGAGTGATGTGGAAAGGACCACGGTSGAGGTCAAACCTGGTGAGTCTGAGTTTTGTGCTGTACCACATYTGCCTGCAGCCCTCTGGATACAGCATACTGGGATTAAAATGTGTCATCTAGTCCAGTTTAGAACTGTAAACAGCAGAAGTTTTGGGGGATGTGGTGGTATTTTCCTGTGGTTTTTGAGGGCTGACTCTCAYTGCTTCTGTTACCTGTGAAAGTCATACTTGTATCTCTTCCCACAGTGCCCCTCTGTCMTTCTCTGTTCAAATCAGAAACATCCTGGAAAGWCAGCTAAAACCTGCTGCTAAATAGAATCTCAAAAGATTTGTGCAATCTACATTCTCTCTAGATCCTAGGAAAAACAACCTGGTGGAGATMATCCTGGATGTGAACGTGAGCCAGCTGACGGAGCGGCAGAAGGGGATGTTCATCCGGCAGATTGGGGTGCTGCTGGGGGTCCTTGACTCAGACATCACCGTCCAAAAGATCCAGCCATACACTGAACAAAGGTAGGATTCATCTGGGAGGGTACATGGCTTGAAAGTTTGGAAAATCCAAGCCTCATGGAAAGCAGATTGGATCATCAGAACATGCACAGTTGTTGCCTAATGTCGATATTCCTGCTCGGATCAGAGTTGCCAAGCAGGTCTTGAGTGTCCTTCCCCTCTGGAGATGGTGCATTGCCCTTGAAAACTGCTGCTGCTAATGTCTTTCCACCTCAAACCTGTAAAATAAGAACAAATCTGATTTGTTATTTGAAAATTGTGGAGACTGTGTGAAGGGATGTTCTGCAGCTGTGATTTGGAACTAGAGAAGTAACGGGGCTTGGTGCAGGAGTTTGCTAAAACACACACACCAGAGTGTGTAACAATCCTCCTGACCTTAATGCCARATTGGTGGTTCATACAATCACAGACTGGTTTGGGACCTTAAAGATCAYCCAGTTCCAACCACACAGCCACAGGCAGGGACAGCTTCCACTATTTCTGCAGTAGCTTTATTGCCTACACAACTGCTTCAACTTAATGTGTAAAAAATGTTGAAAGCCAATGTAATTTCTGTTTGAAGAGATAGAAAAACTTAATTTTGATTACTAGTTGGCTTACAGAAAACTGCATTTCTCCTAAACACRTGGAAGCTGACTGCTGAGCAGGGCTGTAGGTCAGGGTGGTAATCTGTTGAAATAAGTGCAATATTGCCCTTTGTTTTTATTAAAAGGGGAATAGTTTAAGTACCTAAAGCACTGAAGAAGATTTAAGGGACATGCCTAAAGTCCTGCAGCAAGTCAGCAATAAATCTGCTGTTACTTTACACTTCCCTGAGTGCTGTGATGTATTGATCCCTTCATGTCCACGTGGCCCTGCTGTAGCAGGAAAATCAGAATTCATTGTCCATGCAAACCCAGAGAGCTGAGAACAGAGGAGCCAGCACTTTGTGTTGTAACATTAGCTCTCTGTCTCTGCCATGAACAAGCCAGTCACCCCTGAGTAAGGCAAGTAAGGGATTCTTGCCATTAATGCTTCATCTGTTTATGTGCTCAAGCAGACAAAAGAGTGGGAAGTGTTATGAAGGAGCAGAGATTGTTTCCTGACAGATGGCTTTAAGATCCCATTTTTGCTTCCACTATCAAAGTGACTTGTGCTGTTTAAAAAAGAGCTTTTTCCTCTGTTGGTTTGTTCTTTTTCACATACTCTGAGGGTTTCACTGATATCCCATTGACTCATCAGCTCACTAGTGATAATAAATCCCAAACATTCATGCATCCTTTTGTGATCCACAAAAAAGATCCACAGGGCTCTGCAAGGTGAGCAAGCCATGAGGAACAAGTTCTGTCATAAAGCTAATGCAGTAAAAGCTGCAGAATACAGAATCCTTCACACCTGGGTTGGTTTTGGGCTGTAGCTCTTGGTGCATTTGAACTCARCTCTGCAGAAGGTTAAAAAGCTCTGTGCTGAGCAGATAAATGGACCCTCAAGTTCCAGGTGTAGTAAACTTTAAGGATCCCACAGAGAGGAAGGGAGGAGAATATGAAAACAGCAGGACCTTAAAGTTTGGGGATTTGATGCTTAGCATGAACATGCAAAGATCTGCTTGATGTGCAAATTCAAGAACAGTGCAGCCCTAGCTTGGAAAASATGAATGGATCAGATATCCTGAAGGGTTTTCTGCTGTAGGACCAGGTCTGCCATTACTGTCTTCAAGCAGAGACAGAAGTCTGATCTTCAGACAAATTTGAGATTCCGAGTAAGTCCCTCTAATGACAGACTGGAGAGTGTGGCTCTCCACCTGATGTTTGCAGARGCAGCAGATAATAATTCCTGCTCTCTCTTGCAGCACGAAGATGGTGTTCTTTGTGCAGAACCAGCCTCCCCATCAGATCTTCAAAGGACGAGAGGTGGCCTGGACGCTGAAGAACGAACTGCGGAAGCAGCAGTCAGACTTCCTCATCTTCAGGGCACTGGAGATTAACACAGTCAGTAAGTGAGAGTCTCTTGGGACAGGCTCAACACCTTTTACCTTCTTTTCAGCTGCCTGACAGAATAAGAAAGCTTAAAAACACCCACATACTTACACTCACTGCAGGAGCTTTCRTGTTAATAAATGGGAAACAGAAAATTAGGTCTGTTAGACTATTCACTAATCACTTATTTACCAATTAATTCCATCTATTCACTATTCAACTTCTTATAAATAATTACTTGCAGTGTTGCTGTGAAGATAAGAGTTCACAAAACCAAAAGAAGATTGATACTTATGAATCTAAAATACAATGTTAATGGACTACAGCCACTGAAATGAGTGTCATCCTGAAAACAATAAACTGCACATCTTGGTAGCTGTGAACCCACTTGTTTCCTGTGCAGCACAAACATCAGTCTGCTGGAAATGTTCCCCTTCTATCATTATTTTACATCTTTACATTAGCACTGCTTTTCTTTTATGAGATCCATCCTGTGAGGATCATTTGCTGATCAGTTAGAGACTTGAAACTAGAATTGTGTAAAGTAATTATTTTCATTACTTCCTGATCTTACCATTTTGWGGCCTTCAGAAGCCATTTTCCAGTTCTGTTTGGTCCCTCCTAAGGATCTGTTTGTTTCTTGCCTGTCTCACAGGCAGGATTTGAACTGGAAAATCAGAGCTTTTGTTTAAAAACATTTACTAGGCAAATACACAAATTCCATMGCTTGTATATCAAAATGAGGATTTATTAGGCAAAATGTGTGTTGCTGGTGRAGTGGGATGTTTCAGTTTGGCACGAGGCCCAGATGCTTACRTTTGCACTTCTCACCTCTTGTGATCATGGCTGAGCTATGAATGAGCTACAGAGGGGCCACATCCAGGTCAGAGCCTGCAGGAAGGGTTGGCTGTACTGAACTGTTGTGTCCCATTTTTGCCTCACCTTGTGAGTCATTTACTTCACCTTGCTGGTTTTGGCCCCCAGCCTGTCAGCTGAACTGCTCTGAGCACGGGCGCTGCGACTCCTTCACCAAGCGCTGCGTGTGTGACCCCTTCTGGATGGAGAACTTCCTCAGGGTGCAGATGGGGGATGGAGAGAGCAACTGTGGTATGTGAACCCCCCAGGGATGGGCACCTTGGCAGAGAAACCCAGTTTGGARCCCAGGCTGGGCACAGGGCCAGCCACCTGCTGTGTCCTGGTTGTTCTGATGAGATGCTGGCACCAGGATGCAGTGCCTTGTTTGATAGGGGAGTGAGTCCCCTTCAGACCCTCCCAGTGAGGACTCACTGAGAGTTGAGTCCATTCTGAGTGTATGAATCACACCTCTCTTCTTCTGGCATGTCTGTACAGAGGCTTTCCTGCCATGKGAGAGGAAATTTTATAACCCAACACAGGGTGAAAATCCACACACAGGATTTTGAGCTTCCCAAGGGGATCTGGTGTTGCTGCCAGTGGAGAATGCTCTAATAGTGCAAAGGGCCAGGCCTTGCCTTTTCTTTCCCAATAATAGTCTCCTAAAATGTGCACTGTCACTTTTATGAGGTGCCAAAATGTGTTTATGTCTGGGGTTTTGCCTGCAGAGTGGAGTGTGCTGTATGTGATCATTGCATCTTTCGTCATCGTGGTTGCCTTTGGAATCTTGTCATGGATGGTGATCTGCTGCTGCAAGAGGTGGGACTGAGACCAAACCCTGCTGTATCCAGGTTTCACAGCCAAATGTCTGCAGTAGGAGGTTAAAGATTCAAATCTTTGTCCCAGCAGGTCATCTGCTGAGCCTTGGTTTGTTGGGTTTTCTCACTTAAGTGTTTCACATTAAATGTTGAAGTCCCAGAAGTCTGGATTATGTTAAGAAGCAAAATTTGGATTAACCTATAAATGCACAACTTAGCAATATTTCAGTGTTTCACTTTGTAATATGAACATAATCCTAAATAGCAAGTGCTTTAGCTTTGAAGATCAGAGTTGTTTTTCTTCWGGCTCTTTTGGAAATGGACTGTCTCTTAATTCCTTTTCCTCCCCTTTAGACGGAAAGGAAAATCCAAAAGAAAAAGCAAATACAAGATTTTGGATGCAACAGATCAAGAAAGCCTGGAGTTAAAACCAAATCCCAAAGCAGGTAAAACATGAGAGGGAAGAGCTCAGCATTTTCAGAGTGCTGACTGAGGACTCTTCCTCAGTGGAAGAGTTAAAATCACAGTGAAACAAAGGTGACTGACAAAGGGGTGCCAGAAGATCTGAGAGCTTGTCTCAGGTCTGTATTTAGTAAAGTCATCTGACTCTTAGGTTTGGAAATTGGGGCTGAAACTGGCCTGGTTCTGATGTATCCAGTTGTTACCTCAGAAGCAGAAAGTGGATGCATTAAGTTGTGCAGAGCAGCCTGACTCAGGAAGCCCAAAATAGGCTCTTGACTGTAACTTCTTCAAAGTTTTTCACTGGGTTCTGGTGGYTCCCTTCTTGCCAGTATGCAACTTTTTTGGTCATTCTCTACAGCAAAGCAGGAATTCAGTGGCACTGAACATTACACTGATCAACACCTGAAAATACTTGTGTGCTGGAGAGATTGAGGTTTATTTCTGCTCTGCTACTCACCCACCACAAACARCTGGTTCATCAACTTATTAACCTTGCTTTTGTGCACATCAGGCTGTGAAAAATTCACATTTTAGCTCATTTTCTAGTTTTCCAGTAAGCAGGTGCATTTTGGAGGGAGATCCATGAATTCCTCAGTGCTCCATGTGGCTACAGGTCTGTTGGCTCATTCCAGAAAGGCAGGATTTGTCTTCAGTGTTCTTAGCCAGCATTTTCCTGCCCAAATTGCTGTCCTGAGTGTGCTTTTCAGGTGCTYTGCAAAGATCAGGGAGTTATTTCAGGCTGMWGTGCYTTTATCTGATACATGAACCAAGCCRTGGTCACCTGCTGACTGACCARGAAAAGAGGGAAATGTTGGAAAGGATGTGCCAAGCACAACCCTGCTGAATGCCAGGGAGCTCTGCAGCTGCTGAGTGTGTGTTTCATATCACAGTGTGTSCTGGTTTTGTTTAGAGAAGGGGATGTGTTAACTGTGCATGGAAAAGAGCCCCTGATCCTTGTTTGCTAAGGGAAAACAACCACTCATCCCAGTGTTATCCCATTTAATGGTGTTCCAGCAAAGTGAGCACCATGGAGGGCATTGCAGTGACAGACTGATCAGCTGGTCCTCTGAGGACCAGGCTGTCCCAGCTGCTCAAACATGGATAGCCTTGCAGGAAACCCGGGTGTTTCCCTCCCTCAGCACCCAACTCTGCTTTAACCTGGCCATCTGTCACCTCAGAGCCCACTGTGCWATAGATGTACTCAATGTGCCTCACCATTTGCTCTCTGGTAACYAAACTCATCTTGCTGCTTCTGAGGCTGCCTGCTGACTAAAGGCTTTTTCCCTCKTAGATATGTCCAGGGAGTTTTCTGCTAACAGAGGAAATGTTGCATTTCTCCATGAAGGAAAAGCTAAATTTAAATATTTCCTCTGCTGACAATATCAGTAAATGTCTGTCTCCTGTCCTTGTGCATTAATCTAAATTCATCCTGCTAATTTATCTCTCTTYCCTTGCAGGCAGGAGTAGCAGAGAGGAGWGGAGGGAGAGGGTAGTGAGATGGCAGAGATCTCCCCTCACACACCTGCATRTTCTCTTACTCCAGTCCTGAGCCCTCCAAGCATTTTCTAGGCAATGCCCCGAGCAAGGTCAGGGAGACAGAGCTCCCTCGTGTACCCACAGCCCCTTCTGGCCACATCATTGCCTTCCTCTCTCCTTGTTGTGCTTTGTGCTGTCTTGGAGTGTTGCTGTGACCTCTGACACGCCAGAGTGTCTGAGCCAGGATCACTTTGGCTTTGGCATCAGAGGGAATAAGAGACACACAGAGCAAAGTCAGATTSTGCTGCCTGTTAGACGTGATTGGAAAAGGAGACTTGGAGGGGATGGAGCAAGTGAGGTGGTTCACTGCTGTTAAAAGCATTTCTAACCTGGCAATGTTTCTCCTTCAAGGTGGCAGACAGAAAGCCCAAGTCCTCAGCACGAGCCTGATGCACTCAGAGTCTGAGCTGGACAGTGATGAAGCCATCTTCACGTGGCCTGACCGGGAAAAAGGGAAACTGCTCCGCAGCCAGAACGGCTCCCTGCGCAACGGACAGCTGGCACTCAAAGCCAAGAACCAGAGGGAGGAAATCCTATAGCTCCCCTTGGGCAGCCTTGGCTGCAGCTCCCAGGGAAGGCCAACCCCGTCCCTGTCCTGCCAGGGCCTTTGGAGGCCTCTTGGGCTGGGACARCGCTGCTAACTCGTTTCACAGAAAATAACTTTGGTTTTTGTGSGTTTCTTTTCATTCGGTTAACACTGGTTGTACTTGAATTTGGACTTCAAGGGAAATCAAAGGGAGGAGAAGGCAACTGTGAACCCCAGGAGAAGAGTCAGAAAAGGACAGAGCTGGCATCTGGAGAGGGTAGGACAGAACCACTTGGAGCAACTGTGAATGTGCAGGACCCTCCTAAGCCACCTCAGACTGCAGTGGAGGGAGCACCTGTGGACTTCCAGCTCACTTGCCTTGGAGCTCCTCAGAGAAGGAAAGTCYAAGTCCTTGAGCTGTGCTCTGAGCTCCCTTCAAGCTCCTGTAGCCTACCACAGGTTACTTGTGCTGTCCAACAACTTTCTTCTCCTTTACTCCCACCTTCCCTAATGGTTTAAGCACTATTTTAATGTAGACTTGTCCTTTCACGTGCACTTGGCTGCTGTTGGAATGTAGAGGAGGGGGAATGTAAACACTCTGGTGACACTCTGGCAGTTTGCAGGTAGGACAGGGGTTTGTGGCTGTTCTAAATGGCTGTCAGGCTGCTCTCATGGGGAGTGTTGGGGACTTGGTGCCTGTTCATGTGTGAAAAGCTGACCTGTGGTTACTGCCCAGGCTGGGAGACCCCCTCCTGCAGCAAAGCCCTGCTGGSTACCAGAGCTGGGGGGGCACACACCCACCTTTGGTACCTGTGTCCAAYGTCTGGCTTCATTCCAAAGCTGTGACATGTTCTGTGGCCCCAGCACCTTCTGTTGGTCACCAAGGCCGTCCATGAGGCTGGACATTAACCATATCTCAGTTATGGAACACTGTGTACTGTGGGGTTTTTTTGGTTTTGTTTATTTTTTTTTGTTTGGGTCTTTTTTCCCCTTAAAATTTGCACATGCCAGGTGATGGGGATTGGTCTGTGCAGTCCCCAGCTTGGCTGCTCCCTCAGGCTGGCAGCTCACTGGCCTTGTGCTGTTGTGGCTGCAGAGCCCTGTGTGCTCCTGTCACGGTGTGAAGAGCACACGTGGTGTCCTTTGGTGGTGGAAAAGGGAACTCTGGGTGGCCAGGCCAGTGGGCAGTGCCAGCAGCACGTGGCACAGCTGTCACTGTGTCCCTGCTGCCTCAGCCCAAGGGCAGGGATCCTTTCTCATTCCCACTCCCTTTTCTCGCTGTGCTGCTGTCGTGAGTTGCACCCTGTCCTCAGACAGAACTCAGCCTCGTGCTGGCATGAAGGATGCCACTGCTTCTCTGGGGATGGGTGGGCAGTTCATTGCCTTTCTTTGTGTTTAATTTAAAAACTGGAAACTGGTTTCATTGGCTTTTGGTTTTTTTTTTTTCTTCCTCTTACTGAGCTATGAAAGCCAAAAGGCTTTAAGTTCCTCAGTTGTATTTATATTGCTGCACTACTGATTTGTGTTGAGCTAGATGAAGATTAAACACTATTGAACGTGAGGGGACGTTCCCTCACTGAATGTAGTCATGGCTGCTGCTGAGTTTATTTTTTGGGCAATCAGCTGTTCCTCAGGCCCAGCACTGGAGCCTGCAGCTCTCCCAGTGCTGAGGCCATTGCTGGCGTCACAGCACGGGCCACCCTCTGCCTGGGCTGTCTGGCACACAGCTGGGGCTTGGCTCAGGCCTCCTCTCCCTGGAGGCTCCTGCACCCCCTCTCCTTCCCTCCAGACCCACCCAGGACCACACACAGGGAGGGCTGAGCCTGGGATGCTCCTCAGAGGGCACAGCCCAGCACTGGCTGTCCCATGAACTCTTGGGTGACATCACCCTCTGTGTGTCCCTTCATTTGGATGTAAGTGAACAAACTGGGGGGATAGGAGGGTTTGGATGTGGTGTGGTCCTGAGGCTGCATCTGGGAGCACTTTTTGCTGGGAGAGGGGAGCTCTTGGGTTCTGTGTGGTTCTGGTCCTTAGGGTTTGTGCTTTTTGAGCCTCTCACTCCTGCCCATCCCAGGGTGGGCTCCCAGCAGCAGATGGGGGCTCAGCCAGTGGGCATTGGTTGCTGCAGGGGTCAGTGCCCTTCTCAACAGACACTGGGTGGGCTTTCCAGTGAGCCTGGCTGCTTGTTACAGGAGAGGGAATTTCARTCTSTGCAGCTGTCACCTCCAACACCTTTGTTCAGCTGTGGTTGTTCCCTTCAGCCCTGTGTTTCACTGTGGGGTCACAGCCCTTCAGYTGGGGGTGATGTCCTGAGGGGCTGYACCCCAACCCCAGGCTGGGCTTTGGGGAGGGCTTTGGCCTTCCCTCTGTGCCCMGCAGCTCACAGTCACTTAYTATCTCTGAGTGCAGGTTTGTGATTAGATTCCTAGCTCCCATGAGTATTCCCTGGCTGTGCAGCCTCTTCCCCCTYCATYTGTTAACCCTCAGTGCCACCAAGCCTTCAGGAATGGGGACAGGCAGCTCTGCACCCCAGCTTTGGGGGGCACAAGAACCTGCAGGGCTGAGAGAGGTGAGGAGCTCCCCAGGCTGAAGGTGGAAACTTCTGGCCCAAGGTAAGAGCAGGGTGGGCTGTCTGCTGTAGTGCCCCAGGAGCACAGCCCTTCCCAGGAGCCTCCCTGGGGTTTTGGAATCCCTTTCCCTGCTCTCCTCCTCCCCCAGTGTCACTCATCTTGCTGCTGGTTTGTTGCCGTGAGCGTGACCTTGCTCAGGAAGGTTTCTGCAGTGCTATGCTTTATGATTTCACAATTAGACACTGGCTACAAGTTGCCCACGTGTGGAAGTTAAAGGCTGAGACATCTGTCAGATGAACCAGCACCTTCATTCAGTTTTGTTTCCTTTAACATATTCACGTGCTGGTGGAGATGTTTGAGCCAATTCTAATTTTGAAGTAGTTTGCTCTTAAATCTTTTCCTTACCCTGCTGCGTAGCTGGGGGTGTCCAACCTGTCTGCACTTTGGTTAATGATGTTTGGTGATTCCAGTGTTACTTGGGTCAAGATTAAAAGTAATTTTTTTAAACAAAAYGTTTCCTGCAAATGGGGAGGTGTTTCTTGCGAATGGGAAGTTGTTTTGCTTCTTTCTCCAGTTCCAGCTGTGGGACAGTTCTCACCAAAATTTGATTTTGCAGGAAAGCAAAAGAGCAGCTGCCCCACGCCTGAATAGCAGCATCTCCTTATGCAGCAGAGGAACATTTGTTAATTAGTGGAGTCCTTGATGGAGATGTCTGTGGCCCCCCAGCTCTCCCTGGGGCTGCCTGTGTAGGGAACACACTTTAGCAGCCGGGAGGGGCCCGGTGGCGCTCTGGGACACGGATTTTTCGGGAAGGGGAGGAGATTCACCTTCAGAGTTGCCCTTCGGTCCGTGCACAGTTCACGTGGTCCATGGGGTGGGCTGGAGCCCTCAGAGTTCACTTCCCTCAATGTCACCTAAGGACAGAAGAAGCCAAATCTGCTGAGCTGCCCAGCTGCGGGCTCGGCTGGGTGGGTGGGTGGGGAGAACTTGCAGCAGCCCCGGCAGAGCAGAATGGGGTTTCTCACTGCCCTGAGGGCAAAGAGCTGCTCCTGCCTCCAGCAGTTTTTGGTCTGTCACATCCYCAGGGGSATCATCAGGGCCTGGGCTGGAGSCTCAGAGCAGCCCCAGGCTCTGCAGTCTGTGAAATGGGTTTTATTGCTAGAATTTCACAGCTCAGGAAACTGAGGCAGCTGTGACGGTGGCCAAGGCAGCAGCTCGAGGACTCTGCCCGTGCTGCCCCGGTGTTCTGGTGGTTCAGCAGCCCRGGGAAGCCCCGCAGTCCCTGGGGTGCGGGGATTTGGCCGAGGCCAGGACCAGGCGCCTTTGGGGCCGTGATAGAGCCGGGGAGATCGGGCTTGCAGTCGCAGCTACACCACTTGTGCCTCCCTAAGCAGCACCCGCGGCTACGAAGAGTTAAAAAAACCCAAAAGGCTCTTTCTGGAGCCRGAGGAGCACGGTTTTTCCTCTCTTTGTACTCATCCTGCTGCATGTGCTGTCCTTGCTCCGACCGTGTGGATTTGGCGCTGCTCCCCAGCGCCTTCCTGTCATTAGGATTCCCYGGATTGCTGCTGCTTTCCTTCTTCCAGCCGGGCTCTCCCTGTCCTCGGCACTGACAGGAGCTCCCTCAGCTCGCCCGGGTCCCCCGCAGCCACGGGGAGGACACAGTTACAGTAAYGATGTGCTCCTTAAATGATCCTGTGCCGAGGGTGTGGGCACAACTGCAGGGGTGCTGCCGGCTCCCTGCGAGCTGGGGACGCATTGTGGCACCGCTGGCASCCTGCAGCAGCGCCTCCGGCTGCGGGAGATGTCCCCGGGGCTGTTCCCGAGCCGGGCAGGAGCGTTGGGAGAGGCCGGGATTTGCAGGGGGCTCAGCTGGGAGGACCGACCCTGTGCCGGCCATGTCCCAGTGGGACACACCACAACCACAGCACAGCCCACCTGCTCCCCGCCASCAGCACCCCTCCCGTCCCTCCTGACCGGGCACACACCCAGCCTCACTCCCCGGGCCGCTGCTGGCCCAGTGTGGGGKTTGTTACGGGCATTTTGGGGCGAGCGTGGCTGGAGTTCGCGGAGCATCCCCGCTCCTGCCTCATTTCTCCCGCTGCTCCTCCTGCTGAGGCAGAGCCCCGAGGGGCCTCGGGGGCGATGCGGGTCCTGTCGTGGGGTCGGTCGGTCCACGCGGGGCCCCGTGCGCCGGGTGAGTCCGTCTTTCCATTGTTCAAACAATCCCTTTTCCACACGCGGTGCCAAAGGCTCCCCGCTCGCTCCCGCACGCGCCAGTATATTTAGCTGCCTCTAAGCCTCTACCTTTCCTTATATAGGAGAGGCCAAACGAATTTCTCACTCTCATTATTAATAGCCTGAGAGGAGCTCTTAGGAGGCTGCCAAAAATAGCAGGCAAACAGAGCGCACCCGGGGTGGGGAGGGTGTCGTGGCAGGCAGGGAGCCGCCGGGACCGCCGCGGGAGGGATGCCACGCTGCTGGCCCCGGCTTTTCCCTTTGGGAACCACACTAAGGTGTCTCCCAGCATCCTGCCCCGGGCACGGGGTCCCCCTCGCCCCGCCAGCTCTCCGCAGGTAGGACCGGCGGGGCTCCGGGTGGGCAGAGCAGCCCTGGACCCCCGGACTTGGCGGCTGGGGATGCTGGAACAACCGCCCCGCGGGTGTTGGGGACACCCCARGCGGGTGGCCTGGGACAACCCAGGGATCCCCATCCCCACGGGGATCTCCTGTGGCTGAAGTGGTGACAGGCTTTACCCTTCTGTGCACTCCACGAGTTCGATTTTGCCCTCGAGCTGCCCTGGGCTGCTGCTGGGCCCAGTGGTGTGTGCCTGCTCCCCCCACGACACGGCTTTGGGACCCCCGGGGGACGTGGGGCAGGTGACAGAGCTGGCCGGCTGTCTGCGTGCTGGTGGCAGCCCTGGCTGCCCCGGCCCGGGAGGGAGAGCAGAGATCACCCACACAGCATCCCCAGAACYGGGCAAGTGTGCCGGGACACCGAGACCAGGATGGGGCGAGCGAGGAGGGAGCTTCGGGGTGCCCAGCGAGCTAGGGGTCTTCAACTGCAGCCGTAGGCTGCATCCCAGGCAGGGTCTGCCTTAAATCCCTCCCTCCTCCCTCCCTCCCTGGCGAGGAACTTCTCCCGCTGAACTGGAGGATGCTGCAAGCTCCTGCGGACGAGCCGGAGGAGTCCTGTGGCAAAGTCAAGGCGAGCGGGGAAGCGGCGTGCCGGTGCCGGGTGTCACCGCAGCTCGCTGCCGCCAGCCCAGCCAGCTGCGGCCGGTGTCACCTCCAGGACCGTGAGTGGCCTTGCGGGCGGGAGGTGCGGGGTCTGCGGGGGACAGCGGGGCTTTCCCCGCCGCCAAGGTTTAACCTTCAGCGAGCCCGGCCGGTGCTGAGCCCGCCGGGGCCGGGGATGCTGCTGCTGCTGCTGCTGCTGCTGGGCGCCGGCAGCGGCTCGGCGTGGGCGGGGAGGGGACACCCCGAGGAGGGGACACCCCGGGAAGGGGGTCACCGCAGCCCCCCTGCTTGGGGCCAGCCCGGGGGAGGCGGAGGAGTGGGGGGTAACAGCAAGTCTCTGTGTGGCTGGGGGGACAATGAGCTCCCCCGGCAAGTCCCGGCTGCAGAGGGGTCCTGGCTGGTGAGTGCTCGGGCTCTGCTGGCAGCCCCCGGCCCTTCTGCCTGCGGGTGTCCCCCCGCACCGGGGCCGGTCACCCCTCCCCGGGGAGCGGAGGTGCCCTCAGCTACACAAAGTGGGGACACTCCACGCCTGTGGGATAAGGTGGGAAGGGAAACCCAACTTCTGGGCACCTCGGCATCGCATTTTGGACTCGCAGAGAGGGAAGTGCTGACCACCACGGGCGGGTGCACCCGGGTCATGCGCCCACYGCCCCGACACGGGCAATGCCGCGGGCGGAGGGACGGCAGGACGGGAGCGGGGTGCTCCTGTGCCAGCGCTCCCCTTGCACCCACCTTGCTGGGCCTCTTGGTATTTTATAAGYCACCCAGCAGCTGCTGCAGTGGGTTTGCCGGGGATGGATGAGCCGGGGGAAGCCGGCTGGGGGGGCAGCGCCGAATGGGAAAACTTGGAAAGGCCCCTGCGGGGCAGCGGCTGCAGAGCTCGGCCAGGGACGCGGCGCTGGCGGAGCCGGGAAAAAAAAAAAGACTCTTCCTTTTATAGCCAAGCTGGGGTTGTTGGGTGCCTGCGGACGCCTGGGTGCCGCTACGGCCGGCCCCGGCAGCCCCCCGGCTCCTCCGCCTCCCCCTGCAAAGCCGTCTGGGGCCCACAAACCACCCTGCCCGGGCAGGGAGCTGCTCTCGGGGCAGGCGGAGAACACGGGGGGCTGCCCTGGCCTGGGACTCACAGCCGCTCTGCGGGCATGGAGAATCCGTGGAAGAGGGGCTGCCACAGGCCACAGCTCCCTGGTGGGTTTCGCTTCGGGGTCTACAGCTGCCAAAGGCTGGGCTGGGGCTGGGGAGGGCTCAGGGATGCCTACGGGGGTGGAGGCACGCCCAGGGCTGCAGAGGGGTTGTTGGTGGGCACAGAGAGGGCAGTGGGGTAGAGCCGGTCTGTGGAACAGGGCAGGGGCAAGGAGGGGTGGTGGGAACAGGCAGGGGTGGCCTGGGCTGGAGCTGGGGGACACGAGGTGCCCCCGATGCAAGGAGCATCCCGCGGAGCTGGGTGCAGCCCTCCAAGGTCACTGGGAGAGCCGGGCCGAGGGCTGYGGGAGCCGTGCCAGGGGATGGGGCTGTGTGGGCTGCTCGGGCTGGGGTGTCTCTAATACCCAGTCCTGGGAGGCTGCCCAAGGTCAGCCGAGGTGACTGGAGATGAACTCGGCGGCGATGTGAGAGCCCAGACTCCGCGCCCAGGCTTTGCAGTTYCAGGGTGGGTGCAGCCACAAGCCTTTGGCTCCCACTGAGCCCTGACAGTCCTGGCAGTCCCTGGGACCCCGGCAGTGCTACAGCAAATCCTCACGGCAGCATCGCCCTGCCCTGCAGGGCCGGCAGAGCCCCCGGGGTGAGGTGGCTGCATCTCTGCAGCCTCGGGCTCA
>CADDXX010000429.1:372457-411897 GCA_902810485.1 Alauda arvensis | reverse complement strand
TTGTCTTGGGTCCTGGGAGCCGTGTGTGGGATCCTCAGGGTGGGATCCCTGGGGACGAGCCWTGCGGGAGCTCCTGGGGTGGTGGCAGAGCACCCTGGGGGGAGCATGGCTGTGTCATGCYGTGCCCCAGAGCAGTGCTTGGTGTCTTGGGGCTCCAGTGAGCAGCGACTCTGCTGCCTGTGGGTGCAGTGAGCTGGGCTGGTGATGTGAGGCTGCACTTGGCACCCACGGGCTCCTTGCAGGGAGCTCCTTGCTGTGGCCACAGCTCCCCGGTGCTGAGTCACGGCCACGCCGTGTCTGRCCAGCCCCTCCTGCCCACAGCCAGACCCCCACGCACCTCTGGCTCCTCTGTCCTGAGAGGGGCAGCTCTGGGAASCCAGGAACACTCCCTGTACCTGCCATTGTCCCGTTCCAGCTGCAGATTCAGGGCTGGGAAGGTCACTGAAGTCAAGGTGCGTCCCCTCTGTCACCCTGCCGTGGCCAAGATGTGCTGGGTATTGGAAGCCCCACCTCAGAGTCTCAAGCCTCTGAGCTCTCAGCTGAATCCCTCCTCCCAATGGCAAAGACACCTCCAGCCTTCCCTGTCCAGAGCTGCTGCCTGGGGAGGGGGTGGCCAGGGCCCAGACCCCCGTGTCCTTCTCCTGGCCCTGCAAAGGAGGTGGGCAGGGGCACAGGGCTGTGGAAGGTGGGTGCCCCCCTATGCTGGCTCCATGTGCACCAGCCTGAACCACTGCTCTGGCACAYGGGCAGATGTGGGGATGTGGAGTTTGGGGATCCTGGGGGTGCAGGGGGTCAGGGGAACGAGTTGGTGCATCCTGASCCAGTGCAGCAGCAGCAGGGGTGACCCCTGCCAAGCCAAGAGCCAGGGCCGAGGGGGATTCCCCTTTGGAAGAGCTCCAAGCACAGTCACCCACCTCTGCCACCCATGTGGGCTCACAGGACGTGTCCCTTGCCTGAGCCCCCATCTCCTCACAGGTGCAGCTTTCCAGGTGCCCCCACAGCCCAAACTGCTGCATCCCAGAGCATCCCATCACCCACAAAGRGCAGCCAAAACCCTCCAAAACACCAGAGCCCCCCTCCAGCCTCCCAGGGGCTCTGGGTCCGAGGTACACACGGGGTTGGCCACGGCTCCCAACACGAGGAGCTCTGCGGTGGCTGCGGTGGCAGTGCCTCTGCCTGGGCTGCACCGGGCAGAGGCCGATGATGGGACTGGGGTTGGACAGGAGGTGCTCCCCACAGCCTCTGCCCAGTCTCGGCTTCCAGATTCCTTCCAGGATCTCAGCGGAGCTGGAGGACACGGCCGGGAGAGGGACAGCCCCGTGCCCTGCTCCCCCAGCCCCGCGGCGCCCGCCTCTCCCTCCCAACCCTACATACTTCTTCATATGCCCATATGGAGCTGGCC
Organism: Alauda arvensis; assembly: GCA_902810485.1. Lineage (NCBI taxonomy): Eukaryota > Metazoa > Chordata > Aves > Passeriformes > Alaudidae > Alauda > Alauda arvensis. Next base: position 410,495 of record CADDXX010000429.1, on the reverse strand, counting down.
GGCGTTATGGAATGTTAAGAAGTATGTATCTTTGGGCTGGGACCCCCACGCCGGGAACCCCCCATCGCCAGCACCGTCCAGAAGGCGCCTCCGGAGAGACGATGCGTCCCCTGGGGCTGGTAAAAAGGAACCAGATCAACTTGCAACTGGATTTGGTCCCCTTCAACCAGCTGCAGCGGGCGCATGAGCTACGGCACCCGCTGTCCCTCACCGCCGCCGCCGCGCTGCCCTGAGCGGGCTCGGGCTGAGGGCGCAGGGACACGGAGAAAGGGGGTGCACAGTGGGCCTTTAGATGGTTTTTGAGGCTGCCCGGTGGGTTGGAGGCAGGCGGAGCGGCTGTAGCTCTGCTCTCCAGCCTGCCGGGGGCCCTCGCCACAGAACCTCGGAGTTTTAGCCGTCCGGAAAAGCCCCGTGAGGCCCCCGGAGCTCTGGCGCAGGCCTGAGGAGCCCGCGGCCCTCAGGCGCCTCCTCCCTCCGCTCCCGCGGTCGGTGCCGAAGGGTTTTCTGCAGGGACACTCCCAGGGTCCCACCCCGAGCACGGGACAGCCCCAGTGCCGCTCTAGCAGAGACAGCAAGGTCGAGAGTTAAAGAGAAAGTGAAACCGAGCGAGGAGTTTCGTAGCTTCTAGAAAAGCAGCTGGACCACCCCTCCCTGGCGGGACCCTTCCGGCAGACTTTGGCCGAGTCTCAGAGATCGAGACGCACAAAAGGTTGGTCCCGCGGTGGGTTTTTGGGGACAGCGCCCTTTCTCTGAGGTGGGGACAATAACGGGGGGCTGCTCACCTCGCTATAGCGAGCCCTGGGCCGGGCAGGAGCCTGGGCTGGGGCTGGGTCTGGGTCTCTGCTTTTAAGGGCCGGGGGCGTTCTGCTGGGTGGGAGAGGGGTGGCTGGGCTCGATCGTGCAGGGCAGCAGAGCCCCCCTGACCCCACCTGTATGGAAAAAAAAATCTTGTTCTTGCTTCCCAAAGACCCGGCTTAAGGCAGACTCATTGCAGCTCTTGGTCCCACCCARCCCACCATGGGTAAGTTGGGGGTTCGAGGGGTTGGGGGCACAGACCCTGATGTGGGACGGATCGGGGGTGGGTGACCCTGGGGTTTGTCCCTTCTCCCCTCTCCTCTCGGGAATCTGCAGGGCTGAGGAGGGTGGGGCTGGGAGAGCTGCTGCTGCTGCCACCGGGCCCCTGCCCTGCCGGGCACAGGGTGCTGGGCTCCAGCCAGGAGGAGCTTCAGTCCTCACTCCTGACCTTCTGCTATTTTCCTTCGTATTTGCAGTCGTCGTTGCTATCGCAGGTGCCGTTGTACTTGTTGCACTCATCGCTGGATTTGTAATTGTAGGTGAGTGTCTGGCACGGGATGAGCAGCGTTTGGGTTCATTTTGGTGCTGCTGAGAGGAAAGGGCTGGAATTCTGCCCGCCCCTGCAGCCCTGCACGCTGTTCCTCTCCTGCCACCCTTGGGGTGTCCCTGGCCCTGCASCCCCGGCCCTCGCTCCCTGCTCTGGTCCCTGGGTGCTTTGGGGAGGCCGTTTCTGGTGCTGGTGGCAGGGGGAGATGTGGGTCACAGAGAGCACCCTAACGCTGCTCTGTCCYCYCTGCAGCGGTGAAAAATGGTCARGGGATGTCCTTCCATGTAAGGAAGTCTAAGGATGGATCTTTTTGCTGCTCTTTCGACGTTGGTGAGTGGGAAGGGCAGGAGAGCTGGGCTGTGCTGGGTGGGAACATGGGGCTGTAACCTGGCCTTACTCTGAAGCCCAACCAGCCCTTCAACTCCTCAGTGCTCTGAATGTGCCCAAACTGTGGCAAAGGGATTAATCCCAATGTGTTGGGCAGAGCCAGGACCTGCTGGGGTAGGGGTCAGGCCTGAGGGCATGAGGGGCTGTGCAGGCAGGTGTCTGCTCTGAGGTAAGAACAACTCCTGTGTCCACAGTAGCCAGAGGCAGACAGGGAGAGCAGAAAGGGGTTGGATGTGCTCAGGGAGCAGAGCTCACTGTGGGCCAACTCTCAGGCACAGACTGAGGAGACCCTTGCCTCTCCTGCCCAGGGGAAGTCATTGGCTGTCCCTGCCTTGTGCTTGTTCCTCAGCAGGCAGCCTCGATGCTCCTAGAACATCACACTTCTGTCTTTGCAGGGGGAGGGAAGAAAACGGCCTGACTCTTCCCTCTGAGCAGCGGCCGATTGCAAGCTGGCACAGAAACAACTTCCTATGTTCAATGCAAGCAAGCAAATGCAAGATTCCTTCCATGCAAGCTGATTTGTCTTCAAACAGCAGATGCTGGAAAGCCCAATCTCTGCCACAGCTTATGCTTTAAATTATTTGGATTAATTTTACTCATAAAAGCATGTTAAACAATAAATGAACAGTGCCAGCATGTGTGTGTGGTGATGCTTGGTGTGCGTCCTGGCCCAGGTACCTGCCYTGCACCTGGGGATTTGCCGTGCTCCAGGAAGGCAGTGTTTCCAGCCTTGCTCCCTGTCCCCCAGCACAGCCAGTGGCTGGCTCCCACTGAGCCCTGACAGTCCTGGCAGTCCCTGGGACCCCGGCAATGCTACAGCAAATCCTCACGGCAGCATCGCCCTGCCCTGCAGGGCCGGCAGAGCCCCCGGSGTGAGGTGGCTGCATCTCTGCAGCCTCGGGCTCAGGACACCCACTCCGTGTGACCTGGGGTGGGACAGGGCTGCTGCTCCTGCCAGGCACGCCCTGCCCCACTGCTCCTGCCGGGCTGGGGACTTGTCTTGGGTCCTGGGAGCCRTGTGTGGGATCCTCTGAGGCACACATGGGTTGGCCATGGTTGGAGCTTCAAAGACGAGGAGCTCCGTTGGTGGCCTTGGGCACAGGGGCCATATGGGCAGTGCCTCTGCCTGCGCTGCACTGGGACTGGGGATGGGCAGGAGGTGCTCCCCACAGCCCCTGTACAACCTCTGGCTTCACCATGGCCTCTGCCTCCCATCTAGGCACTGGATGGCTTTGTTATAAACCATGTTTTTTATAAATTATGTCCCTTGTGCCAGTGACAGACTGGGTTGACAAGTGCTGTGTGTCCTGTGCTGTGCCCCATGTGTGACCTCAGGGCACACCCCACACTCGGCTGAGTTTCAATTCCTGTATTCTCTTTATTATTTGTCTCAAATGCATGCATTATGCAACAGTGTTGGTAAACAAGGCAGCATAGCATTTCCCCAGCACCCTGAGCTTTGGTGTCCCAGGGTGGTGCCAGCAGCATGTCCACGTCCTGAGGTGGCCATGGGAGCAGGCTCCAGGCCCAGGGGTGCCCTGTGTGGCCCCGCTSCCTGCACTGCCCTGGCTGTGGGGACACCTGATGGCAGCAGGGAGGTGAGATCTGGGGGATCTGCTCCTCCGTGGGGTGCTCCCCCTTGCTAGGGGTGATGGTGGGGGGCCCTATGCTTAGGTCGGGCCAGCTGCRGGGGCCCTGGGCTGATTTCCTCAGGACTCCTCACACCTGTTGGTCATTGTGCTGGGGCTGGGGTAGAGGYGATTTTCCTCCCAGGGGCTGCTCTGGGGCTGTGCTTTGGGTTTGTGCCGAAYAMGGGGTTGATGATACAGAAGTGTTTYGTTAGYGCTGAGCTTGMCCAGAGTCAAGGCCCTTCCTGCCCCTCGATGGCCATGCTGGGCAGGGATTTGGGAGTGTGTGGGAGGAGACCTGGCAGGGACAGGTGACCCCAACTGACCAATGGGATATCTCAGACTGCGTGACATACAATGAATGGACAAAGGAGGGGGCATTTGCTGTGATGGTTTCTCCTCCTRCGGRGCYCTGCTCTCCTGGAGGTGCTGAACCMCGCCCTGGCCCCGGGAAGCAGGGAATGAATTCCCGGGTTTGCTTTGCTTGCGTGCACGGCTTTTGCTTTCCCCATTAAGCTGTTTATTTCAACCCACGAGTTTTCTGGCTTTTACCTTTCCGCTCTCTCCCTGATCCCGACGGTGAATAGAGGGGTGGAGGTGATGAGCAAGCGGCTGCGAGGTGCTCGGGGCTGGCTGGGGTTAAGCTACTTCAGCCTCCAGGGCTCCCAAAAGCTCTGGTTTGGCTGCCGTGCCGTGACCCCCCCGCTACACACCGGGACCCTGGCAGTTGTCTGCCGTGACCCCGCACTCTGGAACCCTCCTGATGCCCCGGCTGGGACCCCCACCTCTGTCCCGTGCCCTCCTTGCTGTATCTGACCCCTCCSGAATAAAGGCTCACGCTCAGCCCTCTGCCTCCTTCCCGGGCGTGGCTGGGACGGGGCGGCCCCAGAGCGAGGATCGGGACCGGTCCAGTGCACCGGGCACTGCACACAGGTGAGCAGCTCTGCGGACAGGTGAGCAGCTCTGCGGACAGGTGAGCAGCTCTGCGGACAGGTGAGCACTGCACACAGGTGAGCAGCGCTGTGGGCAGGTGAGCGCTGTGGACAGGTAAGCAACGCTGCGGGCAAGGTGAGCAGCGCTGCTCCCTTCCCTCTTCCCACCTTTCCTGTCCTCTTCCTCTTTGTTTTCCTTTTCCTCTTCGTTTTCTTTTTCCTCTTCCTCTGCTCCCTCCTGCCTCTTCCCCTCTTAGCCGTGAGACAGAGGCACAGGAGCTGCCACTGGAGCAGTTGCTGAAGAGGGTAAAGGTCTGGCACTCGGGTTCCCTGCCAGGCTGCGAGTGCTGGGGCCAGGGAGACTCYGGGTGCTGCTGTGAGGGAGGGGCAGCACTGAACCAGAGCTGCAGGTTTCTCTCGTGGTGCCGAAACTGGGCTGACATCTACCCTGCTGTCACTCGGTGCAGGAGACTCTACCAAGATGTCCAAGAAGAAGCCAGCTCCAGGTGAGGAACCCAAGAAGGAGACAATTTCAGATGAAGAATCTGGGGATGAGGCAGCTCCAGATGAGGAACCCACAAAGGAGACAATTTCAGATGAAGAATCTGGGGATGAGGCAGCTCCAGATGAGGAACCCACAAAGGAGACAATTTCAGATGAGAAATCTGGGGATGAGGCAGCTCCAGATGAGGAACCCAAGGAGACAAGTTCATATGGGGGATCCGGGAATGGCCCAAATCCTGGTGGTCCACCCAACAATAACTCTGGCCCAGGTAAAGTGCAGGGGGAATTTAGGTTAGACATCAGGAAAAAATTCTTCGCTGAAAGACTGATTGGGCACTGGAATCATCTGCCCAGGGAGGGGATGGAGTCACCATCCCCTGGAGGTGTTTAGAAAGAGACAGGACATGGCCCTCAGTGCCATGGTTTAGTTGATGAGGTTGGTCGTGGGTTGGATTAGATGTCAGAGGTTTTTTCCAGTCTAGTTCAGTCTGTGATTCTTTGTGACTTCTCAAGAGAAGCCAAGCAGATGCCTGATCCCAAGATGTCTGCCAGGCAGCCTGGTAGGCACTGGGAAGCCCCAGCAGCTTGGCCACCCTCTGAAGAGCTGGGGCTGTGCTGGAGTGATAGGTGCCCCAAAAGCCAAAGTGCACTGCAGGTGGGGCTGCAGTGGTGGTGGGTGTGCAGTCAGGGCCTGGGTACCTGCTCAGTGCCTTGGGATTTGCTGTGCTCCAGGAAGGGATTCCAGTGGGCAGTGTCTCCAGCCCTGCTCTCTCCTCCTGCATAGGGACGGGCTGGCAAGGCAGTGGGTGGGTTTGTTATGAACCCTGATTCATCTTGTGCWGGTGGCAGGTCACAGACTGGGCTGACTCATGCCCTGTGTCCCAGCAGCGTGGCTGAGCACTCTGGGCTGTGCCCCTTGTCCCTTTTCCTCCCAGCCTGGGGGGGCAGTGGGACCCACCCCACCAGTGGCCTCTTCCCGGGGGTCTTCAGGGGCTGGGGGCAGAGGCTGGAGGAGCTGCTGTTGGCTCTGGGATCCTGCTCTGCCTGGCACAAGAGTGCTCAGCACTGCTCAGGGGAGCTTTGCTGTCCGTGCTCCTGTCCTTCCTGCCCTTCTGCCATTTTCCTTCTCAGGGAATAATGGGAAAGCCATTGGAGCTGTCGTTGGAGGCGCACTGGGAGCAGGTGAGGGTCTGGCTGGATTGTCATCTGTCTGGATGMGCAGCACTCGGGTTCACTGCCTGATCCCAGCCCTGTGTGGGGCTGGGGGCTGCAAGTACCAGGGCTGGGGAGAACTGGGGTGCAAGGTGGGGTGGAGTGGCAGCACTGGCCGCTGCCTGGAATTCTGCCCGCCCCTGCTGCTGCAGCCCTRCACGCTGTTCCTCTCCTGCCACCCTTGGGGTGTCCCCGTCCCTGCACCCCTGGCCCCCACTCCCTGCTCTGGTCCCTGGGTGCTTTGGGGWGGCTGTTTCTGGTGCAGGTGGCAGGGGGAGATGTGGGTCACAGAGAGCACCCTAACGCTGCTCTGTCCTCCCTGCAGGATTGGCACTGGTTGGCCTCCCGGTGGTCATTGGCGCGATGGGGTTCACAGGAGCTGGCATCGCCGCCGGCTCCATCGCTGCCAAGATGATGTCAGCGGCTGCCATCGCCAACGGCGGCGGGGTGGCTGCAGGCAGCACCGTGGCCGTGCTGCAGTCCATTGGTGAGTGGGGAAGGCAGAGAGCTGGGCTTCATCCGCGTGGCAGGGAACACAGGCTTGTGTCCTGGGCTTGCTCTAGAGCCAAACCAGCCCTTGAACTCCTCACTGGTCTGAGTTGCTCCAAACTCTCTGGGTTCTCGCTGCTCAGGGGGGTCCTTGGCTGRCTGTGCCCAGTGCTCGGTCCCTGAGCAGGCAGCCTGGGTGCTCCTGGGACTTCACATCATGATGGGTCTTTGCAGGAGCTGCAGGTTTCTCTCTTGGTACCAAAATTGGGCTGACATCTGCACTGACCTCAGCTGGTGCAGCAAGTGGTGGCTGGCTTGCCTCGGGGAAGAAACCTCCGAGTGACAAACCTCCGAGTGACAAACCTCCGAGTGACAAACCTCCAAGTGGCAAACCTCCAAATAAGAAACCTCCAAGTTACAAACCGAGTGCATTAAAAATCCAAGTGACAAAGCCATGAAAAAAGTAACTCAGGTGACAAACACGAGGAGGACACAACTCCAGACGAGGAACCCAAGAGAAGCCAAGCAGGTGCCTGATCCCGAGGCCTTGCCATGCACAATGGCAGAATCTGGATAATCCCCACAGACCCCTCAGAGCTTTTAAAAGCTTTGGATYCTCTTGAGCAGGGGGTGCCCTGAARCCAATAAAGAYGCTTTGCTTGCAGCARAGATGGTGTTTCTGTGTCACTGCAGCTCTTGGGTGATGGTGGCATTAGAGGGTGACAGAGCACAGGGGATGCCCAGTCTCCAGAAATGATGGTGCCCCCAGGTCCCCTGCACTTGGATTGGGGCAGGTGTGGAGCCCAAGCCAGAGGAACAAAACTGAGTGTGAGTGGGAGCACCACGTGGGAAGCACCAAGTGTTGCTGTGCAGGTGATCAGCTGCAATTTTAACTGTGGCTTAAAAGCCACTGAGCCCTCCCCACGTGAAATCTGGGAGATTCTGCTTTTAAACTGTGTATTGGTTTTTCAAACTGCTTTTAGATTCCAACATCATACAAGAAAGGAGGATGGATGCACTCTTTTATTAAGGTTAAAGGTTTTTAATCACTTTTCCAGGATACAGATACGATTGGAACAAAAACTATTTTGAGGGTCTCAATAAATCACTGGTTATTACCATACATTGAACTCTATAAACTCTCATATAAGAAAATGTCTGTTTAATATAGGTTATGATGCACTGGTGACCTAGTTACATCTTCTGAAGTAACACTTTGCAGTTATATAGCACCTTTCAACATGGGGCTGCAAAGCATCCTGTGGAATTCTGCCTCATCATGCCCAAACGAGGTAGGAAAGTCTGGCCAATTTTCAGAGGGTACAGCCGAGGTACAGRTTGGAAGGGACAAGACAAGAGGTGTCATTGATCCTCAGGAGTGACAGGAAGTGTGGGCTGGGCTGGGGCCTCACCCTTCTCTCCAAAGCTGCAGCCTGGCTCCCAGCAGGTCAAAGACCTTTTCAAATGGCTCTGGCTGTTTGTGGTGTAAATATGCAGAAGAAAGGATAAAAAGCCCAGGACTCACAGGCCCAAGCCCCTCTATTGACATGTCCAAAGGCCAAGAATGAAGAGAACCAAGCTGGGGTGTGTGGCTTGTGCTGCCCACATCCACYTGGATCATTTTAACAATCCTGTTCTTGGGATTCATTTTGAGATTTGGGGTGTAAAGCTCTGACTAACTTCACTGTTTCATGGTAATAAATTCCCTTCTCCCACCTGGCAGGTGGAAGTCAGGCATCCCAGGTCTTGTTTCTTTAATAAAAGAATCTCTGCTGAAAATCCATCAGCTTAGGGAATGTGATGTCTAATGAACATTTCAATTCTGTGGCCAGAGGAATCCAATCTRCCCGAGTTCCTTTGAGCCTTTATGACTTTTAAAACCATTCTGCATCTGTGCAACACTCCTTGGAGCAGAGCCAGCACTGGTGCCAGTGGCTGAGCATCAAGGACCTCCTCAGTGAGATGTTTTGAATATAAAACCATAGATCTTAAGGACTTTATATTTATATTAATGTTTTGCCATGTACCATCAATTACCTGCCTCCCCAAAGCACCTTCCCAGCACCTTGCAACAGCTCTTCTGCCACTTGCTCCTCCTGGCACGTCCAAAATTGTTCCCTCTGAAAGCACAACACAACAGAAAACTTCTGGAATGCTCCTTGGGATTGTGGTGGGGAAACTGGAGATAAAAAGGYAAGTTCTTACAGCTCTGCTGCTGGAAGAAGTTGGTGCCAGTGATCAGACTGAATGATTTCTTCCTTAGTTTAAAAAAAATCCACCTAAAAAAGGGCTGGGGTCAACTTCATAACAAATACAGTAATATTGTGCAAAACCATTTGACTTCCCCCATCCTTTCCAAGCCAGTTGTTTCCTCCTGGGGAAGATGCAAAAGCAGAGTCAGTCCTACCTGCCCAGCTCTGTGGTGCTGGACCAAAGGGATTTCCCTGTAAGGCAAAGGAGGGGATCCCATGGGGACTCCTCTGTCACATCTTCACAGATTTGGCCACATGAGACAAGGCCTGCAGCTCTCAGAGGCACAACACACCCATTTCCTTCTAGCCTTTCTCCTCAGCAATGGTCCTGATTGTGATTTTTACATACTTTTGGTGCTCATACACAGGTAAAAAAAACCAAAATCCAACAGTTAATGGAGCTCAACAGCTCAAAACTTATTTCTTACATATCATCTTAAAATGATGATGCTACAGGGGAAGTACTGCCAGGGAGCAGCCCTTTAATGGAGGCAGCAAATCTTTGTTTTGCCTCTGGAATGTTTAAAATGGATGAGAGGTCAAGGAAGAGTGGGGAGGAACCTGTTGTGCTGAGGGGAGCAAAGCTGCAGCCGTGCCAGGGGGTTCCAAGCACAGTGAGCATTTGGTGCAGAGCATTTGTTCAGGGTTCTTTGGTTGTTAAGGCAACAGGGACTGGGGAGTTACTGAGATTGTTACCASGAAAACCAATGACTTTATTGCACATTCCTCTGAGTCACACCTGTGAGCCCTGGCACTGCACCAGCAGCACATCCAGGGACACCTGACAAGGGACTTTGCTGCTGTTTTAAGTCTCCAAGGAGCTGGAAACTATTCCAGAGAAATTCTGGGGTGGGTTTTTTAGCAGTAGTTGGCAAATAATTCCCAAGGTAATTTAACTTAATTTTGCACCTGGTTCTGTGGCTTTCAAGGTGYCCCAAGTTCCCTTCTTCAGTGAACTGAAGCCAGGATGGAGCTCCTGCACTGGGAGCTGCTGGGATCTGGTAGCAGGAAGTTTCTATTTTTCCTCCTCACACCCATCTTTATTGCTCCTGTGTCCACACTGAGACTACAGTTCAAGWAAAGACTGGATGTGGCACTCAGTGCCATGGTCTGGTTGACAAGCTGGTGTTAGGTCTGAGGCTGGACTCAATGATCTCAAAGGTCTTTTCCAGCCYAGTTAACTCTGATTCAGCAGTACACAACATGATTTTTCTGTTTAAAAGARTATCTCCATAAATCTTGTGTGCTCAGCAGTCAGAAATGTTGATTATAAACAAATTTATGTTCAGAACTTTGAGCCTGTGTGCATAATCTACAAATACACTTTAATCTTTCAAGGTAATGCTTCTTGTGTATTAGTATGAACTTCAGCTGGGCTGACAAGAAATCTCTCAGGAAGCAAAAACAGCCCAGGAAGACCTTGGGAAAARTAGACCATTGCCAGAGGGCCTCTAAGCAGAAACGAAATTGAAACTAAAACTACTTCCTGTGTTAATGATTACCATGGAACTGCAGTGAAATGCCTCTCATGTCACAGCCACCACGCCAAAGATTGCACAATGTTTAACAACTCTGCTCTCAGCCAGTAAAAGTTAAAGAGATTTCACTTGCCTTGCTGAGAGAAAGGCAAGSATCTTTCATACTAAGGGCCTGCAAAAAATTGACTCCAGTGAAAGTGTTCCCAGACAAGAAAAATGAGGATKTTCAGAGAAAGAAAAGTGCTTTTTCATAGTACAAATATCCCATGTTTGTCTATGGGAATACTTCTGTTAATGTCTATTGAGGAACACTCAATTCTGGGATTCTTTTGATTCTTTTTCACACCACCCAAGCAAGGAAAGGCTGCCCTCCCTTGCTCATTCCCAGGGGGGTGAGGGAAGGAGGGAGCAGGCAGGGACAGTGAGCTGCACCCCCAGCAGTGCCCAGGACACAGGGATTGCTGGAGCCTCCCCTGCTGCAGCCACCGAGGCTCTGAGCACACCTCAGACATTCTTAACCCCCTACAAACTGATCTTTCCAGAGTGATTCTGTTTTCCCTGAACCTTCCCAATCCAAACCACTCTGCCTGCAATTTCATTATTCAGTGTAACAACGAGGAGGGGCAGGTTGGTGTTCATGGAGCAAGAACTGAGCCTGCAGGAGCTCAAAACATCTCCCCTGGGAATGCCAGGCCCTGGAGAAAGCAGAACCTTTGCTCAGAAATGACAGACACAGATGGGCTTTGGTCAGACAGAATCAGGGGCAGGTTTTACTTTTCACATAATTTTCTGTATTAAAAAATACATCAGTGAAATCTGTTACAGGCAGGGACAGGACTACCGAGTACACAACGTCAATAGACTACTTTCTGATTTTATTTTTGTTAAATTACTTTTGTAACTGCTAAAAAAATAATAATAATAAAAAAAAAACCCAACCAAACAAAACAGAACAAAAAACCTGAAATATTATTCAAGGCTGTTGATTTTCATCTCTTGAAATTTTAGTGACAAGCTCAAATATCAGACTCCTGTTACAGAAGATGGATAACTGACCAGAGCTAGATAAAAACCATACAATTCTCCTCTTTAAAAATAGTTTCCAATGAATTTGTGACCACTGATCATCAGAAACACACACCTAGAGCTTGATAAAACAGAGATACAGACAGTATCTGATAATGTCCTGTCCTCTAAACACCACATGGGAGCTTTTCTCTTCCAAAAGACTCAGTAACAGCCAAACCTTAAAAAAAAAAACCTCTTTCAATTTCCAACACTATGACTAAAATCTCTTTGGGTGGGGTGGGATAAAAACACACATGGTCATTTTCTACCACAGTTCTGTTGTCAGAAGTAATACTGCATCCTTTATACAACACTGCCCATGTTGCAAAGGTGGAAAGAGAAAGAGTGTGTGTGTGTGTGTATTTCTGTTTGAAATGACAAAGCCCTCTCTAGATTKAACCTTACAAAAGAATCAAAACCATAGGAGTAGGGAAAGAGGAGAAAGGAAAGCTGCCTTAAGGGAAATAAACTTTCCACGCACCACAGTATTTGCTGGGTTATATGGACAGACTGCAGAGCTACTGGGCTGGGGGGAAGGAATTCTGCACTGAGCCCAGGCCATCCCCTCCTGGAAATTCCCAGAAAGGTCACTCASAAGTTTGACCTACAGCACCTCTTCCAACAGAGCCAGAGCTGGCGTGAGCACAGAGCTGGAGCCTGGCCTTGTGTGACCAGTGACAGCAGCCAGAGTTGTCCCTTGGGATGCCCAGTGGCTCCTGCCTTCCTAACATTTGATCCCAGTTTCCACAAAAAATAAAAAAAAAATTATAAAAGTGTAGGTGGAGGTGTATTTATAACGGAAGGTGTCTGCTTGTCTAAACCTCACCCCTTTCTCTTGTATCCTCTGGAAGAGCTCGAGGATCTCCACGTGTTCCTTGGCAGCAGGCTGGAAAGTCACCTGAGCCACCATCCAGCTCTCCATGCCCAACAGTGTGAGGGTAGATTTTTACACAACCATTTTTCCTTAAAAATAGCTCACAACTTTTAAAAAATCCTAAACAGAGAAAGGATTTGTGCACCAATCCAATAGGTGAGTTCCACTTGGATTTGTTCTGAGGATTGAGCGGTGCCACAGGACGTTGGGATTTGCAGCTTACACAGCTTGCTTCCTTTCCAGTTCCAGTTTGTACATCCACTGTGGTACAAAATCTGCCTGTAGGTGACATTATCTTGGCTTATTTGATAGACATTTTCCAAAGGCTGGACGTATTCACATTTTGGTACTTCTGATGTGTATTGAAAAGAAAATACCCCTCTGCAGTTAGTCTGATAACTCAATATCAGAGTCCTCTGATTTGACTTTGGCAAGTTCTTCGTGTACCTCCCTCACCATTAGAATCCTTGTTAACATGATGTCCAAGGTTCCTGGGTCTATTGGCAATGTGGAGTACCACATGGGGCTGTTGGGRACACAGGAGCGCTCGGGCTGCAGGTAGAACACATCACTCCTCTGCTTCACACTTTCAGAACTGCCAACAGAAAGGAGACAAGCTTCAGGAACAAGGTTTAAGAGAGAATCAGCAAAGTTTCATTAGGATAGCAACACAGTTTCCCCTTTCTCCTAAGGAATCAGCAAAGTTTCATTAGGATAGCAACACAGTTTCCCCTTTTTCCTAAGGAGCAGTTAAGTTGTTGTCAGGTCACTCAGCATTAGTTGCTTATAAAGAAACAAAAAAAATCAAAGTCACTTTTTTACAGCAGTGCTCCCTCAATGTCATCCAATTAATGGTRAAGTGATAAATGCATTTGACATGCAATCTCTGAGTGAAACTGSTTCTGGGCTTCCAGAATTGCTGCATCATGTGGACAAGTGGAAATGGCCTCAAGGCTCTGACTGGATTTCAGTGAAAATTTCTTCACTGAGAGGGTKGTGCAGCCCTGGCACAGCTGCCCAGGGCAGTGGGGGAGTCCCTGTCCCTGGAGGGGTTTAACAGATGTGGATGTGGCACTKGGGGACATGGGCTGGAGTGCCCTGGGCAGTGCTGGGGGAACACTGAATTTGATGAGCTTAGAGCCCTTTTTGAACCTAAATGACTCGGAGGTGTTTAAGAGCAAGTCAAACTAAATCCCAGCTTGCCTGGCCATGCTGCAATGCTAAACCCATCTGCCTGAAAGTCTGACTGACTCCAAGGCAGCTCCCAGGTCCTGGCAGGGTTCTAAAGCCTCTAGAGCCAGGATCCCTCCTGCCTGSCTTTGGGAGAATCACACCAAAACAGCAAAGGGAATTTGTGCTGCTGCCTGCACCACTGCAGAGGCTCAGCTATGAAATATGATGGGGAGCATGAAAATAGAATAACTAAAAGCTTCTAATAATGTGCCAGTGAAGACAAGGAGAGGGAGAGTCTGGACAGCTGCATGCCTGTCTCTGCCTCAGTAATGGGATATTTGTAGTAAGCTCAGTAGGTACATTTCTGAGGGTGATTTATCTGAGTTTCAGCTGACACTAATGAGATGCTGTTTCATTTTGCATGTGTRTTTTCTTTGAAGAGAGAGGAACATCATCTTCCACCTGCTCAAGGATCTGACTGAAGTTTATACAGAAACAGGAGAGAAAAATGATTTGTATCTCTGTCCTTGCTAGAGTCTCCTTTCTAACTCCTAAACACAAGTTAATCTCACATCTCAGCAGGCAAAATTTATCAGGAGTTTTACCTAATTCACACTTCTACACTCTTTCACAAGGAACATGATGTTCCTCAGGTATTAGTTATAATCCCACAACAAGGATGGAGTATGGGARTTAAGGGAGATGAGAATGCAATGGGTACTTTAGTAATGTCTCACATTTATATCAAAGAATTTAGTTATTTTAGGAATACATCTTTCTCTGTAACTCAACACCAGTAATTAAAAAAAACCTGTTTGGGGGTCTCACAGCAGTGCTGCTGTTGGAATTCCTGTTCTGCTCCCACTGAGGGATTGGGAACTGGAGAGAGGAACCAAACACAGGCACAGAAAGTCTGAGGGGGCTCCTTGCCCAAATCCCTGCTCTAGTCTGCACACAGACCAAAACTCAAGTTCTGTCACTCACCATTTTGATAAGTAAAACTCATAAAGTCGGACTGGACAGCGCAGGGGRTTATCTGTGTTCTCAGCCATTTCCACTGCTGTTGGAACCTCCTCATCTTCACTGCGTTTCCTTTTGCCTACTGATAATTTATCTGGATACACAAAAATGGCATCACAGGAGTTCAGTGAAAAGCAGCACCTTCAGGAACAGAGCCTGGTGTCCCAGGCCAGCACCCAGTGGTGGCTGTGCATGACCCAAACCCACTCCTGGAACTGCTTCCAACCATGGGCACCTGGTGTGATCTGCTGGGTGGGAAAAGGACTGCACATCCTACAGGCCAGTCCACAGCCCATTCCTCATCTAAAAACCCACAAGGACTAGCAGGAAAATACAGAGGATATAATTTTACCTATTAAAGATGAATTAATATAATGCACTGGACTTAAGAAGCCAAAAGGGTCAAAGATTTCCCTTTCCCAAATGTCAAAATTAACTGAGAACAAAAATCTGTTTGTCTTTGCCTCTGAGCAAGCCCCATATTGTTGYTCTCCACAGAGGCTGCCTGGTCTGTTCCCCACAGAAACCCAGGACAAAGATGGGAAATAAAAAGGAACAATAAARGTCTGGACCTGCAAAACCCAAGATTATGAAGTGCTGAGAAAAGGACTTCAGCAAAGTCTTGCAGTATTCAGACAGCTTTATGCAAGCTGAGGATGTTATGAAAGACTATTAAACAAATTTGCAGCCAAATCTGTGACACCTCCTTTCTAAGTTTTTCCTGGGTGCCTTGGCTCATTCAGAATTTCTCTTTAAAACAGTGAAAAATACTGCAAATGTATTCAGGACAACAGCACATGCTTAGCTCTGCTTACTGCAGAACATATTTCTCCCCAGCTCTTTTTAAAAGAGAAGCAGACAACACAAAATCACWGAATTCTCTTGATTCTGTAATTCAGACCACACAGATGTGACTGCCCAAAKAGCAATGATCAGAGAGCACTCACCTGATTCTACCTCTTGTTTTTGAAAGGGTGGGAAAAAACGTAAATATGTCATCTTAGTATTATACTTGAGAGTCCTGGTGCGCCTCATGACGTGGGCAAAGGACAGCTTCAGGTGCTCACTGACATTCTTGAGCTGGAAATATTTGGTGTTGAAGAACAGAAGGGTGTTCAAYAAAACGATGGGGGAATATGCACCAAGCTGCTTGCACTCCCACAAGTGTTCCTCTTCAATTCTTGAGAACATGTAACCTGCAAAGAACAGGCAAAGAAAAAATGGAATAGTTGTTGTATGTGTATAAATCCTCTTCCAGCTAACCTCTGTTAATGARCCACACATGTCAAATCAAATTCACACCTATCATCAGCAACTGTAATCCAATAAAACCAGAACAGGGAGCATGGAGAACCAAGCTGTGGAACAGCAGGATCTTCCAGTACCTGAGGAGAAGGATAAAAAGGAACTGCAGACACCAGCAGGTTCTCACTAAGTTCTAATTTCACTGCATTAAACCACAGTCAGCCAAGTGCAACAATGTGTAATTCCTACAATGTGAAGAATGAGTTTARAATGTCTCATTTTGTGTATAAATAGCCCATTGTGATTAGCATAAGTCAGTGAGGAAAGGGAGATATGGGGGCTTAGAAGAAAATAYTACTGTGTGCAGCAAGCTATAGGTAATTGGTTTATTTCTGTATTAAATAAAAAGTTCATTTTTCTAAATGAAAAGGCAGTTGTGGAGCTGCCAATCAAATTTCACTGATACTCCAAAGATGTTGTATTTCACTGATACTCCAAAGATGTAGGGCTGATGTCCAGCTCTATAAACCACATAATCAGGCTTAAAAATATCTGCAGAATTTGGGAAGTCTTCATTTGGAATTGAGACAAGATTCCAATGATTTGGTAAAGTGATCCCCAAACTCACCAGGAGTATTTCCAGCACTAATAGGGAAATATCAGTACACAGATTTTGCAGTACCTCATTTCAAATATAGTATTAAATCCTGGCTACTTGTATTAAAAAAGAGCTAAAACTTGAAGGGAAGAAGAAATCTAATGTGTTGAGTGCCAGAATGGGAATCCTTTCTYTCCAAGGATTGATCAGAGGCAAAGATATATTTATGTGTAATCAAAACTGGTAGAAACAGACATAAAATCCATGGTGTAGAGAGGGGAGACTAATGTGAGATCACATTCTCTTCCTGGCCCTGAGAAARTATTAATTTATGATACATCTTTGCCATGCAGCTACATAARACAGAAGAATTCTCCTACCATTTGGAAGAATTGTAGGTTCCCAGATTTTCAAAAGCTTTGTGAGTTCAATCATAAAYCTGGAATAGGGCTCGGTGAAAATGTTGTCTATTCTACCATTCTCAAACAGGTACTGCAAGAGAAAAAACAGGAAATAAACAGTTTATGATTATATAAAACTGTAGAGAAGATAGAGCACACCAAATTCTTTTCCTTTCTTATGTCCCAGTGYCTTATGGGGCTGAACACTTTGGTGAAGTCTCCAGTAAAACAGCAAATCAAATTGTCTGCAGGGATTGGGACCACTCCAGTGTGAAAGGAGAGATCTAGGCAAGAACTGTGGTTACTATTTCAAGCTCTAGAGGTGTTTGCTGCAAAATCACYTTCCTCTTAATATTCCTRGAACAGTCTGCCTACAAAAAYCAGAATAACTAKTGAGTATTTTTCTGTTGAAARGAACTTTACATGTTAATACCTCCTSACAAGAGMCACAGGCTGCTGGAATTGCTCAAATGCAGCACCAAGGAAGAAAAGTTCCTTAAACTTGTCAAGGAGCAGTTTAAAAAAGTTTTCTAAAAGTCAGGAGTTTGTATCAATAAATAAGTCAAAACTGTGACACAAAAATCCCTGATACTCCTAGAATTTATCAATGGCACTCTGAATTTTAACTCTTTCTATATTTTCTCCAAGCATAGCAAGGAAAAAAATTAAGATAATTCCATATTTAATAAAATAGGTTTTATGTCAAAAAAGCTTGTGCAGTTATTTCAGATCTAAACCACTCCATCTTAAAACAAGGATTTCTGAGGAGCAAATCTTTCCTCCACATAAAAAAATGATCAAAAAAGTTCCAAATCCAAGTACTTGTGTCTAGGTAGAAACACTCAGCCCACATTCCTACAAGGACAGAAGGACTTGGTCACTGTGACCATGAGAAAGTCCCGAACAATGGGTCAGAATGGGATTAAGGCAAACAACAAAACCCAAAAAGAGACATTCTTGCCTCCTCTATAAAGCCCAAACTGCTCTGTGGGATTGTGGATGTCCCATAAGTAACCAGAGCAAGCCCAGTGTGCCCTGAGCAGTGCCCCAGCTGCCAGAGTTACCTGCTGAATTCCAAGGCACAAGTACAAGATGCTGTCAGGGTCGTATTTTTCTCCGTTTGGTCTCCGCACCTCTTGGATAAACTGGCACAAGCCAAAGCTCAGCTCAGCAAATGTGCATGAGAGAATGTCCTCCTTGAGCTTCACAGGATGAACTGGGGCCAAGGAAATGATGAGGAGAAGAATTAATTCAGCACATTCAGTCTTCCCACATTCCTCATTATTTCATGTAGGCAGAGCTCCTAAATTCCTGTCTCACACATGAATTACCCTGCATGACTAAATGGTGAATTCCTTCCTATCTGCTGGCTGAGAACTGAATGATTTGGCCAATAAAACCCAGAGCAGCTGCATGTGTAATGAGTAGAAATGTTACAATGAGTACTGAGGCTGCAGGAATTCAGAGCCCAGATATGGAAATGTTTGGGTGTCTGCTGAACCCAAAATGTGGGACAGCAATGGCTGCAATGAGCTCCAGGCAGCCTGGGGCTGATAAATTGGTTTTACCCCTCCAGCTGCACTCAGGRGAGTGAGAGACTCACCAGAGTCAGAGAAACACCCTCTATTTCTGGATATGAGTGCAGCATATCCCACTTCTTACAGGAAGAAGGAAGGAAGAGTTCAATGGGACATGCAGGGGGTTGGGAAAAGGAAGCAGCACAATCAGGAATTGATTATCAAATGATCTGCAATGAAATTACCAGGCTTGGCTGCTCCACACCTCAGAAGTGCCTGCTTGGGAATAAGCAGGGAATCTTTCTGGGAGTGGGCACAGTTTCTTGGAAATGACTGGAATATTTATTTCCTTGGCCTCAAGAAGAAAACATAGTAACTCATGTGAATACTTCTCTTCTGGGAAATAAACCCCAGCTGTTCTCATGCAGTGACAACAAAAATTCCAAGTAAGAGATGAAAAAGCAGATCTCATATTAACTAGAATTTTTCCCTTTGGTGGTCTTTCTTATCTAAGTCCTGCCATGCTTAGTTCTTTAAATTGCAAAAGTATTTGTTGTGGTTTGCTCTCTTTCCCACCATTCCCAAAGAGCTCAGTCCTATTCCTAATTTACATTCTCTGCTTGACTCTTTCTGAAAATTTGCCCACAAAACTCAGTGCAATGATGCAGGATCTGAGACCAGGGAAAAGGGGAGTTAGACACTGCCAAATCCCAGTTCTGCTGGGCTTTTGTAAAAAAAAATAAAATAATTCATCACTGGAAAAATGAACAAAATTGTATTTAATTGCTATTATTATCTATCACCCATGAGGAGGAATAAAGTTAGTTTCAGGCAGGTTGCAGCACAGAATGGGCAGGCTTTTGAAATGTTTCTTTCCAGCTGTGAAGCCTAGAAATAAGGTGTTAAGATTTTGATSTTGGATCACACAATTTTTTTACAGCAAACTGTTCTGCTGACCAACAAATACTTTGGGAATGTGCCAGCTACAGATAAAATGGATGGGGCCAAGGTGGTGTTGTCAACTTAGAATTATGGCCTGATAAATCTGTAATTTCATGGTTCTATAATAGCTCAGAAAAGCTCTGCAGCTGCATAAAACATCTGTGCTACAAATGAAGAACTACTGCATGCAAAGGAAGGCAAAGTGGAGATTTCTAATGCTTTAGAGACTTTTTTTAAAGGAAACAGATCAATTAGGAATGTAATAGCTATGATTTTTAAAWGCATGGAAAGATGCAAGACAGAATTCTATCAAATCTGTTCTCCACTCATGGGTAYTGCAAAACTCAGTGATATCTAATCCTAATTTTCACYTGAAMAAYRARCCAAGTGCTCTTCAACTAAGYATTTCTGTTTGCACTGAGAGACAAATTTACCTGAAAACTTCAGGTCCCCTTGTTCCTCCTGTGCATTTTTCCATTGGACCCAGTTTTTCCAGGCATTGACCCCATACATGTACTTTAGGGTCATCCCAGAAACAGAGCAGCCAGGGTAGGAGCCCTGCACCAGATTCCGGGGCTCCACAGCCACCACAGACTTCTTCCTTCCCTGCAGGCAGGCAAAGACACCCAAACAGAGCAGCATTTAATCCATGGGGGGTTAGATGAGGGCACAGAGTGTTGTTACTTCAAAATGTTAAGGGATTTTTGTTCCAGAAGTGTAGGATTTTGCTGGTGAGCTGGCAATGAGGGATCTCAGGAGTCCAAGACAGTTCTTAGAACCTGCAGTTTATTATTTGGGTGGTGGGTAACAAAGGGGGCTTTTGCTCAAGCTGCCAGCCACAGCTAAAAGCATGCCCCAGAGAGCTTTACAAGTTCTTGTTCCAATACTTTATATCTTTTTCTGTGTTGAATATTCTAATTTACAGTAACCAACCAGAACAAGACACAAATCCTACAGAATTCATGTACTACATTACCATATTGTGTTACGTTTTAAACCCTAAAATCCAATTCCTAAACTCTTTTTTCTTCCCTGCCACGTTGCCAGGGTCCCTCAGACCTTTGGAGCTGTGGCATCCCTTTAGTTTCTAAGGGTATTTATGGTTCTGTCAGAGGAGATTCTCCTTCAGCTGGCTAAACCATTGTCTGCTCCAGTTATTCAGTAACTGGATTATCTTAGATATCAAAGCTGGCTTTCACTTCTACTTCTCTTACCACCTCTAAATTCAAAGAGCCTTCTGCTAAGCATTCATATCTAGAAAGTYTTCCTGTTAAACTTCCATCCTTGCCAAACACAGAAGTTGTTCCTTACCCTTCTCTTTGGCTGTGGGAAGCCATCCCTGTGTCTCCTCCTTGCCCGGGAACGTGAATGCAAACCAGGTCCTTTACTGAGAGGGTCAAATGAGTCTGAAGTCAAATCAACACCATGAAGAGTTTAATCACATGATTTAGCAGCCCAGGTAGAAGTGTCACTGTCATTGAGATACTGTGGAATATCTTACAGCTGGCAATCACACCTCTATATTCAAATAATCCTGATATTTGACTAATTAATTAAGTAATCTGTGCACTTGTTGTATAAAGATAGKAAATTCTCAATAGGACAAAAAAGGCCCCAAAACAGTGGGTGTATTTATTCAGGCAAATAGGATCTTAGCTGCCACTCACATGGGTTAYAGCCAGGGACACAGAACTGATGAATTCAAAGCAGGCAAGCAAGAACCTCCTGCTACTCTTGTCAGGGGCTCTGCAGAGTGCAGTAATATTCTAAAAATGGTAATTTTTTTTGTTGAGTTGATCAACTACTGCAGCTTTAAACATCCACTGTCACTACATGAAAACACACAAGCAGGCTGCTGGGACAACACTCATGCAGAAAATTGTGTGTGCTTTTACAAACCAACGAGTTTTYCTTCACATGACACCGACCTGATGGGAAATCTGCCTCCAGGTCCTGCTCCACATCACCTTTGGAGAACTGCTTGAGCTCTGGGTCAGGYTCTGGCAGGGCATTGGAGCGTAAGGCGTAGTGATTGAGCTCCTCCTCCCAGCTGTGTGGGGTGGACACAGCTTCTGATTCCAGATCTCCACTGTAGGTGCTGCCCTGGTCTGCAAAGAGAGGGAGCACAGGCACCATGTGCTACAGGAAAGGCAGAAGCAGGAGTTTGCAAGAAAAGATGCAGCAGGATCCAAATCTATTTGGAAAATCAAAAAATATCGGACTGACCTTTCTCAAAAATCTTGGGGTCCAGGAATAGCTCGTGCTCAGATGTTTGAGATCCTTTAGAAAAAGAAGGAAATCTGTATCTACACATGACTGACAGCTTGCACAACTGATATAAAATACTTTGAACAGCAAAAATCTATGTATTAGGTCATAACATGAACACACATGCTGTGCCTTCTCCTCACTGGAGTTCTCCTAACAGCTTTCTACCTYGGTCATGCTATTGCAGGGGAAACAGAAATGCAGAACTAATGCAGGTTTACTTTTCCAAAGGCTTCCATTCCTCCCTGTTTGTTATTTGAGCCATCTGTAGACCAGTAGGATATTTTATTTATCTCTTTCCAGCTTGTTTCACTTTCCTTTCATGGACTGGTCACTCTCCAACAAACACTGACCAGCCTCACCCTTCAATAATCCCCCATAAAAAGCCTGACAGGGAAATTTTCTTTTAAGACAGCTGCTCTGTCTTCTTGATTTTGACTCCTCCTTCTAACACATGATGTACTCATCTGGAGGTTTCTACCTCTGGTAATCTATTCCTGTCACCACAAGTCAAATCAGCATCTAGAATCAGGGAAAGGGAAATTCCTGTGGTGAGAGGACCTTCCTGCATTTCATATCCTCCTTAAAGCCACCACCTACCACCATGAGAGTGTGTTTTTTCTCTCTCTGCATCTTCTGCAATCATTTCAGCCATCTGAAGGAGATCAGCTTCAAATGGATTCATGGAAATCTTTTCCTTGTTTTCCTGAATATTTTCAATGTTCTTATCAGCATTATCTGGGTTAGTTGGGATGAACATGGGAACTGGTACCTATGGAAAATATCAGAACACACTTAGGGGTGAAGGGAAACAGCAAATGCACAAGGGAGGTCCCTCCCATTTAACCTTATATATATTTATATATATATATATAACCTTATATATATTTTAGGACTACTAAAATGAAATTAAAARTAACTCCAGACTGCACAGCTCTGTACTCTCCCCACAATTTGGCAGTTTTGTGTGACAATGTTTAACCAAATATGATGTAAGAAGGAGGGAAATGGCTYCAAGGACTCCAAACACCACTGCCATGACCAGACACAAGACCCAGTGCTGGGTGTGCTGGAGCCTGCAAAACCACAGCCTTCTGTAGTGAACTGCAGCATAACTTACAGGAACTGGCATCCCCAGGGGAACTGGTGTGTACTGGGTGTAGAGGTGGAGGGGCACTGGCACAAACACTGGTACAGGAACAGGTACCACAATGATCTGAGGGGATGGAGCAGGTACTTCTTCTGTTAGACCAAAAAACAGAACAAACCAAAAATCATTGGAAAATACCATACATACATACAATGTGAAAACCAGTTAAGGTTTTATAATACATTCAAAAAATCTTTTTTTTTTTTACATAAATCATGAATTACTCCCTCAACTGCAGTACAGACAATTCCAACAGGGGCAAGAGATCAGACACCCACCTGTCTGGCATTCTTTGTTTTGTGTGTGAGGTTTGCACGAGGTGGCCTTAGTCTGGGTGATTGGCTTACACAATAAAGCTTTGTTTTTCAGAAGT
Source organism: Alauda arvensis (assembly GCA_902810485.1). NCBI lineage: Eukaryota > Metazoa > Chordata > Aves > Passeriformes > Alaudidae > Alauda > Alauda arvensis. The sequence goes on along the minus strand of CADDXX010000429.1, from coordinate 387,642 downwards.
CTGGGTGGTTTTGATGATGGGAGCTTTAGGGCATCTGTCTGGGTACTTGCCTGGTTGGAAAACACAAACAAGGGTCGAGTCAGTATTGGTTTGAAGGATAACAYAAGACTAGAGTTTGTTCTCTACTAGGGAAAGCTGAACAATTTAAAGCTGTATTTGCTGATAAAAATGATCATTTAAAAACTAAGCAAATTAGCTTGCTTATTTGGTGCTTTCTGGTCTCCATCTCAATTTACTTTGATCCAACAATAATGTTGTTTAAAGCTAATTTTGCTAATACAGCTAATTTTGTTAACAGTGCAGTGAACAAATCTGCAAGAATATTTGGTTTCTGTAGTCAAATAACAGCTATAAACTTTTGACCTTGGAATTTTACTGATGGCAGAGATATAAAGAGGAATTATGTTAAGATCCTTTTGATGACTGAAAGTCTGGCTGATACAGACACCACTAAAACTGAGYGAACTAATGTGAAACCACTAAAAACAAATAAATGTAAAAAATGAAGAGCAATGCTGGCAGCAGCAGCATCATTTCCTGATACACACAGACTGACTATTCATGCTTGCACTAATTCCATGTCCTGCTAACTGTAATTTTCAGTCATGCATTCAAATAACAGGATCTATTTCAAGAGGGAAAACTCACACTCTAATCYATAAGTGACACTCCAGCTAAAAGCAAAGCTGTCAATCTTCCACAGCCTAAAGCTGCATAAAAGCATCTCTGTGTTTTAGGAGAGTTGCAGGATGTCACACCACATCCCTCCAAGAGCTCAAGCACAGGAACTCTCAGAGTTATCTCCAGGTAAGTGGTGGCAGTGGCTCCCCACAGCTCTTACCACACTGCCAGGGGGTGGGCAAGGAAAATGAAGCTGCAGGAGCTTGGTCATGTCAGTCCCAGCAGCCCAGGCTGGTCCTTTTGCCATCCCATCCCACTTCTGGGCACAAAAGGCAGCCTCAAGTGCAGAAGCCACACTTGAATTACTTGGGAATCACAAAGCACCTCAAGAGCTACAGTCTGACAGGTTTTGCCTTTAAATATCCAATCTGTCAGTGGACACAACAAGACTTTTGTACAATATCTATTCATTTTTTAAAAAGCAGCTGCAAACTGGATGAATTTTAAATCCCAATCAAAAATTAGTTACAAAATGATGGTGCCAAATCCTTGGATACTTTACTTTTTATTGACACAATCTGAGCAAAACTGAGAAAAGTCTCTTGTAAAACTTACATCTCCTATTGTTTTTGCTGTCACAGTAGGGACTGCACCTGTGAAAGAAAAAAACCATACAGTAACATGTCTACTTATCATCAAGAACCACAATCCATATTCTGCCAAGGTCAAGAAAAAGAATTCCAATTAAAACTCATTTCCTGATGTATGTACATAAATTTAAGTCATTATTTATACCTAGATAAAGGAAGGACAAATGCAAACACCTGCACTGATGTGAAGCATAATGAAGGAGTGGCCTTTGTTCTCAGGACAAAATGAAATCCCTGAGCAAATATGAATGTTCAGGAATAGATATGTAAAAGCACAGGCATGGTATTCAGCTGCCTTACCCTGTAAAACATTGTTGGAGTTAACAGTAGGCTGGGCAGCTGGGGTGCTTGCAAGGGACACCACGTTTGCTATGACAGGGGTTGAGTCCTTTCTTAAAGAAGGAGGGCCTGAGGAGGAGGCTGGTGCCATGGAAAGGTTTGCTGGACACAGTGGACAGAAGAAAATGAGAATAAGCAGTAAGATATAATCGAGAAAAAAAAGCATTTGTGAAACAACACCCACCCTTTCAGATCTGTCTCCAGATGAAAGAGGCTGCTGTGTGAGAAGGGGATGTAGGTGTGAAGCTGCAGAATTTCAGTTTAAACAGGAGCTGGTTCCACAAGTAAATCAAGCAAGAAAGGAAAAGAGCTCCCACCACCAAATTGAAACAATGTGCAGCAAGCTGAACACGGCCTGGTGCACACTAAAAACTTCCAGTGAGTGTTTTATTGGTTTTGGATACCTTACTCTTGCAGTTACCATCACTCAGTGGGAAATTATGCCCCTGTTTAGCATCAGTGATATTCCTGCCTTTTGTTTCCCTTTCTCTTCCTGTCTTTGTGGGCCTTTCATYCCTTTGTGTCTCATTCCCTACAGAAACTCACAGTTCCTGTTCCTGTGGGCTCCATTCCTACCTTCATTCCCATTCCACCTGCTCARGGAAACAGCTACAGCACTTGCTCACCTTGGGATTGAGACTTCCCAAGAATCAACACTTAATAACAGAAATGAGAACTCTTCATATGCCTACAGACTGCACAGAAATGCCTGGTTTAAGTGCATGTATAGGAGTCTATATTTAAAACCATGAAGTCTACTAATTTCACCACTTGAYTGTTAAAAGAATATTATTCTACCATATCTTCTAGGTAGATATTTAACATGTCTGCACTAGGTATCAGGACATTTTTATTTCATGCAAGTGACTGAAAGCAAGAGCTTTTGCTTCACCTTCTTTAAAATTTGTTTGGCACACRAAGCAATTGCATTTCATACCTACAGAAGTTTTGAAACAGTCTCAAGTAAGAGCAATCTAAACCTGAGCCCACTCAACAGCAACAGACAAACTCCCCAGGAGAAGACAGATCTTAAAGAGTTCACTGAAGTGAGTTTGCAGATAAGCATCCATCTCACTACCCCACACATCAAAAGGCAGCACCATCCCCAGCCTGCTTTACCTGTGTTGTTTGGGAGTGCAGGGTCAGAAGCACCTTGCTGCTTACAGAACAACAGAATACAAAGCAGATTGCAAAAATGCTTCATCTCCCCTTGCCATTTTATGGACTCGTTGAGTTTACCTTGTCTCTTACAACCATCACACTTTGCCATCTAGGAAAACAGAGAGAGGGAGAAATTGGAACACACTTGGAAACACCAACAAAGGGTTTATGTATAAAAACCCTAGAGGATGTGAGAATATTGCTTACCTGGTAAAACAAAACTGTGAATTTAGACATGCACTCCTCTGAGCAAAATTCCTCAGTTTTGCCCCCAAAGTGATTCTGGACCAGTTTGGGGGAGGTCTGTAAACAGTAACTGCACATTTTACAGTGGGTTCCCCAGCGTTTAGACAGGTCGTGTTTATAGAGCAGTTTACAAACTAAAAGAAAACAGCAAAAACAATCTTTAATACCAATGTGACAATCCCTCAGCACTCCTAATCCCTGTATTTAGTGATGTCTGTAATAATTAATTGAAACATACCATTAAAATGTTAAGTGTGAACAGGGTTCTGTGTTCTTAAACCTAAAAATCGGATTCCTAACTTAAAAATATTAGATTTCTTTTAGTATTACTGATAATTTTAAGGAAAACACTTGTGATTTGATTTCTCTGAGGCAGGGTTTTGCCCTTTCTTACCTTCACTACAGAATGTTCTATCTATGCCTGAGAATCTCACTGTCTCCTTGATAATTTTCTCAAACCTGCAGTATTCACACAAAGCTGTCATATTGCTCTTCTTCTTATACTCATCACAGCAGGTCTTCCCACAGAACTGGAACATTTTACCCTGCAACACAGCCAGAATGTTTTGGTTTCAGTGTTTGAATGAGTCACATCCCAGATAATACATTTAAATTGTTAATAGAAATGCAGAAGAGTATTTATACCCTTAGAAATCAGCAACAGAGCACCAGCAAATGAGTCTCCCCATTTAGTTTTATAATAAAGCAAAATTTCCTGCAGAAAGCCCTCACCAATGTGCTTTGTCCTTGGATTAAAAGGAACATTCCTGGTTCCAAGAGACAGGGATGGGTTTATCTAGACAAGCAATCATTTGGTTTGGGGTTTTTTTTTCTTTTCTGGTTTTAAGACCACAGAGCTAATACCACTATTAATTTGATACTGGTTAAACCAAATCAGTTTCAAAACCCACCACAGCAGATCTTTGCAAGCAACAAAGCACTACTGACAGACCATAAACCACAATTTTTGGGGTTTCTCTTGTGAAAAAAAGAACTTTGAAAGCCCTGATYTTTCTTTACCTTGTAGTCAAGCAATTCTGGCTTGGTGGCAAACGATTTGTTACAGTGCTGACACTTGATTTTCACCACAGAACGGGTAAAGGTGACCTGCTGGCACTGGGCAGCCAACCTCTGGAGCCCTGCAGCAGCTGGGGTGCTGCTGGTGGAGCTGGGGGACACAGTTGAGGTGGTGCCACTGGCTGAGACCACTGTCCCCGAGGAGATGCTCACAATGACCTGGCCCTGAGACAGGGGCACCACCGAGGAGTTCAGCCCTGCAGGCTTGTTGAACAGATTCTGGGGGAAAGCAAAGAGACAAGCTTTACTTTTACAGGYTTCCATCTTGCACCTGGCTATTTCCACCATCAATTTAAGCATTCTGTTAAYTCAGCTAAGAAGAAATCCTAGATGTCACACCTGAAAAGCTACTACACAACTGTAGCTGCAGAAATTTCGTATGCTCCCATCTGACATAGCCAAGTGATACTGAGGGTTTGCTGAGGTTTTACAGCTGTTGCACTGAACTTGAACACCTGAGGGTGAAACAGAGAAGAAAAAGTGATTTATGCAACATCAAGTTGTACTGCAGCTGATTTTGCACACAAAAGCAGAGTGTGAGTGATGAGCCAAGGCACAGACAGAAGCCCGAGACGTTTGCACAGATTCAGAAGCAGACACTGCAGCTGCTGTGCCTGTTGCTTGCCAGAAATTTAATTAATCTCCCAGTATCCCTAGGATGTCAGTAAGCATTTTTCTATTTCCACATGAAAAATAGCTGAGAATGTCTGCCTAGCTCCATGCAACACTGGGCAGAGGTAACAAAGCTGATCAGCCCAGGGAACAAGGGGGCAGAAGAGCCCCAGCAGTGGTGTGGCACATGTCCACACAAGAGGTTTGTCTAGCTGGGAAACCCACCARCTGCCCTTGCAAGAGCAAAAAAAATATAGATTTAAGATTGGTTATCATGTTTAAGCTCCCTAAAACCAAAACTGGAATAGCTGTACTGTCATTGCTATGTTTATCCACAATAGAATGCCCTTTAATCCCCATCTCATCCCTTAAAAAAAAAAAAAAAGCCCCTTCTCATCCTCCCAAAAAAATACTATCAGCCTTAAATTTCAAGACAAATGAAGTTGGGATATGAGCCACATGAAATGAAGTTTGTATAGAAGTAAAAGGATAAGCTTACCTGAAGAAGTGACCATTTTTACTCTGTAKGCTGACAAACAGTTAACAGAACAAAACAGCTCCATCTTCCCCAAGCTATTTGCACCCTCCACCATCTCAGCTGAAGATCTCAGAGATTTACACAGTGTGCAGGGTGTAATTTTAGCTGACTTCTGTGGAAACATGGAAATTGGTTGTTCATTTGAAGCTTGGCATTTTTGATTAACCTGGAAATTGTCGCTGATATACGAAATATTTATAAAATGTGCTGGTGTGCTTGAAACAGCACTTGTTTTACAGCTGTGYTATTTATGGTGCAGATTTGAGCTGATTTGTGCTGATTTGAGCACCTTCCCAGGCCACTTTAACCAGTACAGGCTGTGTAGGTACTGCAAACACTCCTACAGGTGGTGCTAGCACAGAGCAGCACCTTGTATCACACAACTTCCAACATCTTGCTGAGGATTGMCATTTTGCTCATGGTTTTTAAWGCATCAGCTGTGCATGTRAACAAYATTYCCACTGAAGAGAKGAGGAAACAAGGGCCAGGGAGAAGYAGGTCCCCTGATGAGATGTTCAATGGCAAAATGGGGAAGAGATCCAACTGCTATAATCACAGTTTTCAGTGTGTCTCCAAACTTCTTTTGAAGAGAGACACAGGAAAAAGCCTGACTTTCAGAGACACATTTTCTGTGTTTAAGGTTTTKTTCAGGTTTTTAAGAATTTTAAGAATTAGTGCACCAGATTGCTTTATTATGACAGCCTTAAAAATGCACTTTGTTCTATCACCAGCCATTCCAGCTCTTCACAGGACAGAACAGAGTATAAGCTTTTAGAGATTTAAAAACACCCACAAACCTCCAGAAACTATCAGAATGTACCTGACAATTGAGCTGAATGCTGYTTAAAAATCAATTAAAAATAGATTTGACTTAACCTTATAAGCTTTAAATATACTGTATTTTCAAGGGAACTATCACATATGGCATTTTGATGYGATACAAAAGCAGCATGAAAATGTTTCCAGCTTATTTAATTTTATTTCCAGATTTGTTTCAGAGGACAACTAATTCTGAAGGTAATTTTCTGGATGAAATACATTTACCATTTTTTTTTTAATTCATTTGGCCTTTCCTGACCTAAGTGGCCTGGATAATGGGACAGCAGAGTCAAGTCACAAAATGAAGTTCCATTCTTTTATCAGAGGGCAATTTTTCCTGAAGTAATTGCATTAGAATAAATCATTCAAAAATAATTGAGCTATTATAATAAATTAAGGTTCTCTTAAATGCTCAGGTCTTCAATAATGAAAAATAAATATGAAAAGTTTAAAAGTTAAAATMATAATTATCAACTAATTATTACTTTTCCTCTCCACTTAATTCAAAGGCTACAATTTAATAAAGAATACTCTTAAAGGAGCATCTCAAGGCTGAAAACAGTCACAGGGGGCTGCTGCTGGGGGGTCTCACTGTGTTCTCCCACACTGGAATTCTGTGGTAGCTGGTCCAGTTGTGAGGAAAAAACAGAGCAACGAGTTTGGGCAAGTTTAAGCAGCAAATTATCATCCCTGGAAGTGTTCAAAACCCACTTTGACCTGTGAGACWYTGTGATATGGTTTAGTGGGCATTGGGGTATTTGGTTGAAAATTGGACTTGATGAYCTTGGAGGGCTTTTCCAACCTTAATSATTCTGTTATTCYTGAAATGGCAAATGCAGTTACCTTTAGACCAATACAGTAACTGGAATAATCAACCAGTAAATTGGGTGTTTCTTAAAACACTTAAAATCTAATAAAAAAATTAGATGGATTCTATTTTTAGTATTTTGTCCAAATACAGAATCATGGAATCCCAGAATGTTTTGGGTTGGAGAGGATCTTAAATCCCATCCTGTTCCATCCCTTGTCATGGGAAGGGACACCTTCCACTATCCCAGACTGCTCCAAGCCCTGTCCAACCTGGCCTTGGACACTTCCAGGGATGGAGCAACCTGTTTGAGCAACCTGTTTCAGGACCTCCCCACCCTCACAGGGAAGAATTCCTTCCCAATCTCCCACCTAACAGTGGAAATGTTCCCTCTGGCAATGGCAATCCATTCCCCCCTTGCCCCACCACATGTACCTGCTTGTAAGTTGTTGCACAAACAGGACTGCAGAACTTTTTGGACTGTCCCTCTATCTGCAGGATGTGACACTGGCCAGAGCCACTGTAGCAGTACCCCCCACAATATTCACAGCAGTTCATGGTCAGGTTGTTGGCCGAGCGGAACTGGGAGAAGCAGGCATCACTGCAGAGCTTGTGCACCACGTTCTGGTAATTCACCTCGTGCCTGATCTGCAGGGAAAGGAAAACACAGCAAGGACAGAAAGAATTTGTGTGTTCCTCTCTGAGACAGCAGGTTGTGCTGTGCTAAATKCAAATTCTGGAAATGGCCATACCACTGCGTTCTTCTGGCACATGCTGCACTTGCTGGAAATGCTGTTGGTGTGGATAGTGACAATGGGTTTCCTTTTCAGTTCATATGTGGACAGACAAGACTGGCTGCAGAAATCCTTACTGGAGTCTGTGTTGTCAAACTGGGCAGTGATTACATCCTTTGGATTTAGAATTTCTCTATGGGAAAAGAAAAACAAACACAGAGGKAAGGATTAATATCGGTTTCATGTCAATGTTTTTCATGTTTTTCTTGCTTATTCTGGAGGCTAAACATTCTCCAGGAGAGGGTGGATCCACTTAATTTAAACCTTTGTTTTTTGCTGTCTAWGTATCTGACTTCATTTTTGCTTTCCCATTAGGAAAACAAGTAGGAAGTACAATTCTTAAGCAGGTATTTTGTGAAACATTTTGTACCTGGACTTAGGTGTGGCCTATAAGAAGAAGTATTATTATATATATAAGAAGAAGTATTATACTATAAGTTCTAGCATTAAATCTTTTCTAAAGGAATTTGGAAAAGTAAATGCTTTGCACAATTTTATTAACAAAAAATTTAGAAAGCAGGATATGTTGAATAATTCCTTTTAGAAAATAATGGGGTGGGGAAAAAACGTGAAAATGAAAGGCCACAATTTCTAATCACCATTAGTTCCACCATGGTCTGATGAGTATCTAAACTTTCTTCCATCCAGAATTTTGTTGCTGGATTTAACACACTTTTGGCTCATTTAAAWCAACAAAAGAGAAGATGCATTCTGCACCACAGAGGCTTTTAAATCTATGTGTATAGAAAACCCAATTAAGGAAATGGAACTGCAAGCAGACAGACCMTTTAACAAGGGACAGCATCAGGCACCAATTTTTGAAGGGAAGCAGCGCTACTGACACAGCAAGGGGCACAAGAACAGAACTGAAGCCTTTCATTATCTGCTTGAATATCAACTATTGGTGGAACAAATGAAAGCACTGTCTCCTACTTTGAGCAGCTGGAGCAGATTTTCTTGGTAGAAGCTGGTGGGCGAGAAGCTGGAATGGTGTATCCAGTGAGGCACAGTGTGGAGCAGAAGAGCTGGGTTGAGCCTTTCCTCTGGTAGGCAGTTTGCCCCTTCTGCAGGATTTTTTTACAGCCAGAACAGGAAACCCGAACAGCTGTGCTTGGAACTGAGGGAAGCATTTTACTCATGCCAGAGGATGCCACAGCAGGCTGGAAACCTGATGACAGCTGTGGAACTAAAAAAAAAAAACCACACAGAGAAAACACAGAGTAAGTGTTACAGATCTATTACACAGAACTCRCTGCAGAGGCAAGCACAAAGCTCATGGCTTTATTTGGGTTGTCAGGGTCTASAGGAGAATCAAATAGCAGATGAACTCTCCACAAATACATGCCCTGTGCTGCTTTTCTGCATAGCAGATTTTTATAACTACTCTGATGGTGGAGAATGCACTATTAACATCCCTTTCATGGTATCACAGAATGGTTTAGGTGGGAAGGGACTTTAAAGATCATCCCATATTCCACCCCAGGGACATCTTCCACTATCCCAGGGTGCTCCAAGCCCCARTGTCCAACCTGGCCTTGGRCACTTCCAGGGATGGGGCAGCCACAGCTTCTYTGGGCACCCTGTGCCAGGGCCTMCCCACCCTCACAGGGAASAATTGTTTTCTAAGACCTAATCTAAATCTGCCCTCCTTCAYCTTAAGACTATTTAACACATTCAGTTCTCCTATGCATTTCACATTCAATTTTCCTATGCCTCAAAACCACAATTATTTTATARTATCAATTTCATTCTCTCTAACTAGTTCTTCATTCCTACTGGGATCAGACACAGTCAAAGAAATGCAGAGTGACCTGCAAGACTATTTGCAAAGGTGACACATTTAACAGATTGAAATGAAATTAGTCTTGCCTATTCCTTACCAAGAGGAGTGCCACTGACTGAAAATACAGCACTGATTTTCAGCTCCCCTTCCTGAGATTTTGGCTGTTGGCCGTACTCCTAAAAGAAAGGGAAAGGAAAAGGAGAACAAATACACACATGTGATAACAGGTTACATGATTCCAYTCTTACACAACACTGCACTGAACCTCAGGGAACAGAGGGTGTCCTAAGCCTGCTCCAAAGGCTGGGTGACAAGTGAGTATCACACAGCTCCTGCTCAGAGCTCCACAGCAAACCACACCTGAGGGGGCACAAATGGACAGGTGGGGCTGCCTGCTGCATCCCCCTCTCCAGCTGCACTCCAAGACACCACCTCAGAATTCAGCCAAAGCTTCAGGAAATCTCTGCTTGCCATTSAAACTTTCCAGCTGAAAGTGTTTTTGCAGCCCTTGCCCCTGTTCTGGTACAGAAGAAGAAGTGAAATAGAGCTGGGACCCTGCATTAAGCAGGAGTTAGGACCTTGGAGCAGCCTAAGGTGAAGCTTTGCAGCAGCCCTGGCACCAGCAGGGCCAGACCATCACAGTCCCAGCTCCAGCACRAGGGGAATCCCTTCCCATTTGGTCCAGGATGAGAAAATCCCTGGACAGCTGCTGGTGGAATAGCTGACATGCTCTAAATGACTGGCTTAGTCCCCAGCAGCTATTCACACTGACACCAGGCTTCCTGCCCCTGCTCTCCCTGGAAATCTGAGCCAGAAAGCAGCTTGGAACACTCCCCATGGAAATCTCAACAGKCTGAACAGCATAATCTCCTGGAACTACAGAGATGATAAGATTTAGCCTACTTACAGTGGTTTGGGAGTAGTGAGGCATGATGTCATGTTATGACTGAGCTAAATTCAYAGTTGCTGCCTGGCTGCCAAGGAAACCAATTCAGAATCACTAAGCAAAAGGAAGCTCTTCCCTTCCCAGTGGCAGTGAGATGCTCCCCCAGCTTCTGCCAGCTCCCAAAATCCCACAACAACCTCCACTGAGCACGTGCTCAAACTGAGCAATCCTCTCACTCCTGTGGGAAAATTGGAAGTTTCTATGCTAGACAACCAAACTGTTTCTCAGCATGTTTCCCAGGAGACARGCAGTGGTATTCCTTGATCATGTGAACAATCAGACTGAAACAATCAAATCCCAGGTAGAGRAGCTCTAAGCTGGGAATGGGCATGCTATGAGGAAGAGTCTTAAGCACCATTTTTAATATTATTACTTAAAAAATAATCATACTTTTAAAGCATTTTTAAGCTTTTTAAGCATTTTAACTGCAATTGTATCCTTAGTCAAGAGGAGGAAAAGAAATGGAGGCAAATCCTGACATCAACTGTGCATGATTAAGCAGTTTCACAGCAGTGTAACAGTGCTGAAAGCCAAAATCCTTCAGCTCCAACTATTGGTTACAGCAAGAAATGCTCTTATCTTTCAGGAAATATTTAAAAAAATCCATTAAATCCCCCCCATAATAATTCCAATCTAAAGCAAAACAAAATGAACTCAGTTCTCCTACTTTTCCAGTATCAGGCAGAGTTGATAATCACAGGATTTTACTCCAGGAAGGAATATTTTGAACCATACGATATTTGACATTTAAATTCTTCAAGTCTTCATTTTTACTTATAAATATGATCTTTGATAACCACAGACATCTYGCCTTGCATTCCACACAAATCCACACAGCAGATGCCATCTTGGGAGGACAAAAGAAGAGACAGATTTAACTAATCTACACGTGGCTTGACATTCCATAGGTTCAAGGAAAAATAAACCCAAACAATCCCACAGAGACTGAACAAATCAGAAGGACAGTAAAATCTGAAGTTGTGAATATTTTAAATTGAGAGTGTTATGGGAAAAGAAGAAGAAGTGCTGGGAAGACAGGCCCAGAGAGCAGAGGAGATTCAGCAGAAGGACAAAGACTGATGCTAAAAACTAACACCTGCACAGGAACACCAACACTCACATGTTGGTGCAAAGGGATGSATCACCTTGGGACATTTTGGACACATTTAACATATAAAGCCTGACCTGTAACCCAGATATGAGCAGTGAGGAGACAGGAACTGCAGCACAGCTCATTTCCCTGGTGYCACACAGCAAAGCAGTGGCACAGAGATTGGCTGGAGCTCAGCAATCCTGGCCCCAGCACTGCTCAATCCATAGGTCAGACCCTCTCCAGGTTGCAATTACTGAGTTTTACCTCTATCATCATAAAAAGTGTCAGTCTTGAATGAGAAAGTCACTTAAACACATACTTAAATTGACTTCACTGATGTGTAAGTCCTTAAATATTTTGCTAAGACTTTTAAGTGTTAATTTAAAACAAGAACAAACTATTGTGCTTGCTAAGGCAACTTTTAAGAAGGGAGTAGCAGCAATARCACTGCTTTAATTCATATCTCTTATTGTGACTACTCATAAGTTATTTAACACAATGCGATTTACAGTTTATTTCCTAGTTAGATAAAATGCCTATGTTGCCACAGATTTAGTTACAGAAGTTTTAGAGCACTTGACTTTCTAACTGAAAAGAAAAACATTTKCAGAGACAAGGTAACAAGACATCAAAAAAGTTGAGGGGGGGATGGGTTTCATAGTAGTGTAAGAGGGAAAAATCCTTCTACTRAACTAYGTTCTTCAAGTTAAATTTCGGTCAACAAACCAAAGAAATTGCRGAATTTATGTTCAGCTTAAGAGGTCAGCTGTCAGACCAAAATGAGAAATGCAATGGGAAACTTACCTCAGAATTACCAGGTTCATCTTTAATTTTGTCTAATAGTCCCTGCTGTGGGGCCATAGCTTTAGCATATTCGTCATCCAAAGGCTCCTTCTTAATTCTAATATTTGGTGCAAAGGAATTCCCCAGCTCTTGTCCAATAGATTCCTTACTAGAAAATAGGTAGCTAGACTCCTGAAACAATATGAAAAAGAATTCACCCTCCTGCATCTGCCATGAGGAGTTGGGCTGCTGCCAAGGGGAGTTTGTGCTGCAGACCAAGAGAATTTGGGTCCTGCCAAGGTGGGAGAAATGCYGGGCAGCAGCTGCTGCCTCAACCTCCCTGCAGCCCCCTCTCTCATCCCACCCCCAATGCCTTCCACTCCTCTGGCCAAAGCAGAAGACACCCAGCTGTGTAAGTTGGTTGTTTGGGAGTGTCTCCTGTGCATACAGCTGTTCCCTGGCTCATGTGGAAAAAAGGCAGCAGGTCAGGTGGATGCATCCAGCTGTAGGTTCGGCTCACCGCTCACTCCAACCATGCTGAGCAGGAAAAGTGGCTACCAAAAGAATCCTCAATCCAAAGAGAGGGTCAGGAAAATTTTACAAAATTATATGTACTGTTTTAAGTAGCAAAGATGTCTAAGAGTCAGAAGATCAGTTTTTTCCTTAACACTCAAATTTACACTCAAATACAAAAAAAAATACGTATTTTGAATTATTCCAGCATATTGCTGCACTTGCAAAAGTGGTTGAAAGATCTATAGCTTACCCTGAAGTTAGTTTCTGGAGTTTGTGGAGCTAACTGCGTCCGTAATGTTTCTTCTACTTGATTATGAACTGAGGAAAACATATACATTAAATAGAAATGAATACAGGTTCCAATGCATTTCCTTTAAAACTATCAGAGTCTCATCCTGCTCCCCAACCCCAGTGTCTGACAGCACCTCACCACTATTAAACTACTCCCTTTCTCCTCCCTGCAAGCAAAGAGTAATCCTTCAAGTAATTTAAGGTAATCCCTAAAGAGAATTGACTCTTTTTAAATTATTCTATTGGATCATTATTTTCCCATTCCAGCAAAATAATTGTGAACTTCCGATGCAAATCGTTCATTCAGWGTTTTCCACACCCCAGCAGGTTCTGAATTCTCCTGTTTTGACATTTAAATCAGAAAATATTTTTCAGAGCAACATCTTCCAGCTTTTTCTTTGCTGTTTTGATCTTTTGCCTTTYCCCCTCTTCTCAGGAAACAGCATCTTCTGCTTTTTTAGAATATATCATTTAGARACTTTGGATTTGCCTAGATACTGGATGCTACCATGAACATTGATCATTCTGGTTTCAGCTACTATCTCATCTTTTAACTGTAGAGATTTACAGCTTTCTGAAATACATTTTATGTACAGAAACATTCTTTTCTTGATTTCTAATTAAAAGTAGAGATACATCTGTAATTTTTTAAATTTTTTTTTAATTTTTATTGCTTCTCTATCATTGGTGCCACCTAGAAGCACTGATTTTAAGGTGCTGTTGCTGAACATCTGAAGTTTAAACCACAGCAAGCTGTGAATGTGAACAAGCAGCCAGGAGTCCCTCACGTGCTGGCTCAGCCTCCCTCTGCTGAATAAGATTAAATCATGTGTTCCTGCTTGGTTATTCTTAACTCCTTCATTCACTTTCTGCTGTAACTTTCAGAGCTTGGGAAGTCAAAAATAARTGTGTGGGCAGCAAGATTATGGTGACTGTCAAATGAGAAAGAGATTTTAGGCATCTTTGCTTCTCTCCATGTTGGCTGGATGAAGTCCAAGACACAAGTATTTGAGGAAGAAGGGCAGCAGTTTCCCAGGAAAAGCAGATTTCAAGCTATGTTCTGGCTTAGTTCCTGCAGACACTAACTCCTTCCTAGCAAGCCTTTCCCTGATACTATCAAATCCATGCTGCTTTAAGTGCCTAGACATTAGTGAAGAATTGGTGCTTCACTCAAAAAATCTTTACTGGCCATCAACTTAACCTAAACTTCATCACATTTTTTTTTAAGAAGTTTCATGGTCTATAAAAAACAGTGAGAAAAACCAAAAGGAAGCTTGAATTGTCACCCAGCTTGGTTTAGGAAACCACAACAACAAAGGATGTGTTGAGGCTCTGTAACAAGCTGTGGAGGATGAGACCTCCCTGACACTGTCAAGCCCTTTGCAAATTTTTCTAACAGAGAGTTCATTGGATKTCAGGGCTCTTCATAAAATGCTCCCCTACACACAGCTCTGCCTGTTCTCTTCAAGGTGATGTTTTTAATAATTAGCCCTACTGCTGATTTCTCTCTGGTTCTTTCTTCCTCTTTGCTGGGCAGCCARGTCTATGATGTCAACAGTTACCTGTTTTGTCAAGAAAACTGCTTTTCAATCTAGAATCCATATCTTTAGGGATTTTTTCCAACCGTTTTTCACGTTCTTGAAAATGTCCTTCTCTATTCTTGTCCTTKGCTGAAAAAGTCTCTTTACCATTATCTCGTGTTATGCTAAAATCTTTTTGAAGTGATTTAAATACAGGGCCCTGCTCAAAGGGGAAAGTGAGATCCTTCTGGACTGAATTCTGAACCTGAATTTCTTTTTCACTGTCCAGTTCGTGATCTGGAACTCTCTTGCCCTCTTCCAGATGATCTTCCTCAAGAATTGCTGAGGAAAGAGTGTCTTTTGGAGTGAAATTCTGATCATCTTCGTTGTCACTCCCAACAACAGGTATGCCTGCAAGATCCCCAGAGTTCAGAAAATAATCATGATCATCACCCTGCAGTGAGTTCTCAGCTCCTGCTCGATTCGGTGCTCCGTAGGACAAGCTCTCCAGGCTGGGTGTTAAGCTGTGGTCAGCATCCTCAGACATCTCTGCATCCAGAATTTCACCACCTAGGGAGAAAAAAAAAA
>CADDXX010000429.1:333651-361898 GCA_902810485.1 Alauda arvensis | reverse complement strand
CCGGGATCCCGCGGAGACAGCGGCCCGGGAGCCTCCGGCGCCGTCACGGGGCTGCTGGTGCTGCCGGCGGCGGCACGAGGGGCGGGAAACCTCGTGGCGTGGCTGCCGKGGCGGCAGGTGGTCGGTGGGCTCCCGGCTCCTCAGACGGGGTGAGGGCCCGGCCTRCCCACAGCGCCGCCCTCACGGCGCCCACCTCAGGTGTTGTGTCTCTTGTGGCTCTGCTGCGTCATTGGTGAATTAATTCATTTTCAATTAATTTATTTTTTTAACGGAATTTAACAACAGTTTGTTGGTACTGTTGCAAAATGTGGAATGTGTAAAAATTTCCTTAAGGTGTTCTGTGATGTTTGATGCGTGTGTGGTTTCAAGGCTCATCAGCAAGAAGGGAGGTCTAATCCGTGCAACGAATAAGCTCTAGGTGATGTTCAGGTGTTAGAAAAACAAGTTGTTGCTGGTAAAGTTGCCTCGGTAAGGTTGAGGCCTGGACGTGCTTCATGATCTCAGAGCTAGAGGGAGTTTAACAAAGCCTGGGGAGAAGAACGTGCCAGGGATGGTGGGCACAGGAAATGCACAATTGATGGGCCACAAAGACACCTGGCAGAACGGCCAAGCTGAGGAACGAACGAATAAACCCAACCTGGCTGAATCAACTGCTGGGTGAAAGGTAATTCTGGCAGGGGGAGATCACAACCACCAACTCATGGACCACTGACCCAAAAAATCACCAACCCAAGAGAAGAGAAACACTGAGCATGGCACTAATTAGCATGAGAARCAAGAGAATCATTAACCAGTAGAAGATAGAACACTAATTRAAAGAGAACTATGTAAYGTGTAGCCAATGRACASYGATGGCTTATTAAGAAAACCTTTGAAACCGTGTGTGAGATACAGATTATGGAGGTTTTTTTATTGTGAGCAAAGTCGGGCATTGCCAGCACCCAGAAGTTGATAAGGACACTGTGTTCCTGTCTCTTTGATAATTAAATAATCTATCTGCTAATTAAAACTTGGTCTTAAAGGAAATCTCCACTTCCCAGTTTATCTGATTTGCACAATTATAGGCTGGAGCTGCATTTCAGTGGTGACTAAAGTGATCCTTATATAAACACTGTCCTTCAGCTGGCCTGAAATGCTGGATACAGAATATTGGGATTCAGGAAATCCTGTTAGGTCTCTCTAAGAAATCATGCCATTCTTGGGACAGAGAGATAATTAATGTGATAGTTTAATAATTAATGCTTTTCACTTATGCAATAATCCTCATCCTCAAGTCTAAATTAAAATAATCCTTATCCTGAAGTCTAAAATAATTCTAGTTGATGAGTTGTTTTGTGAAACTTCTCAAAGAATTTGGGGTATTTTAATGGCAAGAGATGTTTTATGTGAACTGTGAGCCTGATGTGAAATTTTATAGTAATTTTAAAAAATAATTTTATCTTTAGATAGCTACAAATGAAAAGAATATTTTAATCTTTTTTTAACAGGGACAAAATACAATAACAATAAAAAAATTAATATTTATATTTAATTTTTTAAGGGTTAGAAATTCTAATACAGTCTCAATATAGGGCTGCAGATGTCAGGGTTCTCCAGGTGTTGTGCACAAAAGTCCACTGTGAASACACAGGTGTCCCAAAARCATGTGGGTCACAGCACAGGTGTGYTCYACATGTGTGGACCAGCTGAAAMTGCACAGATTTCTCWGTGGGATTTTSTRGGAAGACAGAAAATAGAGAAATAAATTTACTACGTAATAAATACAGTAAAGAATAAATATTTATTAATGAAAATGCYGAGAAATTCAATATGAGGAAGACCTTAAAAGTTTGAGTTTGGTTTAGGAATTAAGATAYTGAGGAAAATAACYTTGCTTTTTSTTTTTGCCCTCTGATTTCTGAGGCTTTGCAAAAGCTGCCTTCTCATTTTCAGGCTGAAGTTTARAAATTGTGGGTGTTTTTGTGTTGACTAAACCTCTGTTTTCATGCCATCCCAGTGCCAAATGCTCAGCCACTCAGGATAACCTCAGGATACCAGGAGAACTCCAGTAACATCACAAGACTCCACAAAACTGCTGTAAGTTCTTGGGGCTACATTGTAAATTTTCATAGTATGGTATAAAATGAAGCATTTTAAGGGGAACAGACATCTTTGTGTCACTGCATGATTCTCCTGAGTAAATCAGAGAGTGATGGAAAGATCTGAACTTTCAATATCCAACAGAAAATGCTTTCAGAGCACTGTATGAAGTGTTCAGTGAGAAATAGATCCTCTCACAATGATAGGTGATAGATCAGCCACGTGCTGTTGAAATCTCAGCCTGCTGCAGATTGCTGATGCTACAATGGACACATGAGGAGGTGACAGAGCCACCACTTAAAGCCAGATCGACCCTGCTGTGGTCTGAGACATCTGAGCCTGTTCTCTGTGGGCTGTTGGAACCAGAGCAGGACATCCTTCAGCTTGTTCAGACTCTTGAATGTTGTTGGCTCAGCTTTGGCAAGACCAGACTGTGGCCTTCCAGTGCCTGAAGGGGACAAAAGAAAGATGGAGAGAAACTCCAAGGGCCTGGAGTGACAGGACAAGGGGAAAAGGCTCCCCACTGCCAGAGGCAGGGTTAGATGAGATGTTTGGAGGGAGTGGTTCCCTGTGAGGGAACAGGGGGCCCTGTGTGTTCACAGGAGACCCTGGCACAGGTTGAAGCTGTGGCTGCCCCTGGAAGTGTCCAAGGCCAGGTTGGACAGGGCTTGGAACAACCTGGAATCGTGGAAGGTGTCCCTGCCCATGGCAGGGTTTGGAACAAGATGATCTTTAAGGTTCCTTCCAACCCAAACAATTCCATGATTCTGTGATTCTACATGAATTGCCTGTGCACTACTGTGGCTAAAAAAGACACTGCAGAATAGGTAGATAATGTGGTGATGACTCCAGCAGAACAGACCAAGATAAATGCCTGGAAAAGGCAGGGAAAARATAAGATTGTTCCACACTATTGTTTTTGAATTGCTTTTTAATTCACCCCTRGAGTGCCCATATTCCAATCTGCTGCACAAATCCTGCGTGAGACTATTCCTCTTTAAACCAGTGACATTTAGAAAGAAACCCCCTCCACACGCAGGCTGCAGTTCAGTGAACTGGATGAATGATCTTTGCACATCCCCASGGGCATGCACAGCTGAATATAGATCACCCAGAAAACCTGCCAGCTGTGTGGAGTGGGGCTGGGCACTCCTGAAAACCTGCCAGCCCTGTGGGCTGGGCACTCCTGCCTCTGCTCCAGCTCAGGGTCTCTGCAGAGAATTCCAGCTGCAGGTGGAACAGCCCTGCTGCGTGTCTCGGGCCAAACACAAATTAATARCAACAAATAATCTTGTTTCCTTTCCAGTGAGCATCCAAACAGGACAGCTTTGGGAGATGAGCAGAGGAAAACATGGCTGTTGCAGRTGTTRYAMTCAAAGAATCATGRAACTGTTAATGTTGGGAARGACCTCTAAGATCACCCAATCCAACCATCAASAYAGCACCACCACCACATTMAYCACTAAAYCATGTGGTGTTTTGGGCACCCCTTTGTCCTTGTTGTTGTCATGAACTGATGTGCAGATGAGCATCCAGTGGCCTTTTCTGTCCCAGAGATGGGCAAAACTGTGGACACCTTTAAATTTTAGATGCTCTCATGCAGCAGACTCTTCCGAGGCAGGGCTGCAATGCTGTAAGAAAATACAGGGAATATTTCAGTGGARAAACAATYGCAGTAGTGTTTCCTCTGGAGCCCTGAGCAGACAGGAGAGACCCGGGGGCACTGAGGACGTGGGTTTGTGTCCCAGCTCWGGGGCTGCTCTGGCTTTGTCCCTCCACGTGCTGGGTGGGATTTGCGTTTCCCTGGCGCTGGTGATGTCAGGAGCTTCCAGGACAAAGGGGAACAGGAGGCTTGGAAACAACAAGGACCAAGGAAAGAGAAAAGCCAAGTTTTAAAAAGCGAACGCTTAGTCATAGAGACACAGACGTGGGAGGGCTGGCAGGGGCCTATTTCCATCCTGAAACTCCCCCTCATTCCCAGACTTGCTCTGGCTGTGTTTGCTGTTGAGATAACATCCCCTTCCCCCACCACCCACAGATAACTGAAGGAGCAGCCGTTGAAAAAGGAAAAAAAAAAAAAAAAAGAAAAGGCAGTTGCCTTGCTCTGCCTGCAGGAGGAATGTCAGGAAGTGTCTGGTGGTGGGTGGGATGAAAGGAGGAAGCTGAACTCTAAAGAGAATATTCTAGCTCTGCTCGTGCAAACAAATGCCCCTGTGTATTCTGCTTGATAAGAACATCCAGGAGCAGGTCCTCCTGCGTGCAGGACTGTGGAGTAACTTACACACCTCTGAGTGATTTATTTATACATGCTGCATTACCCTCAGCACTCCATGAACTGGAGGGGAAGAGATGGAAACAGCTCGGGGAAAGCACRAGCATCATCAATAATTAATAGTGCCTTTTTTGTAACAGGAATGATCCAATATTAATTATGAAGTTAATTTCTGTTTGGCTGGTTTGTTCWTGTGTATGAAATTTGGACCAGGATYTAAGTTCAGTGTAATCATGCTTTTATTCTAATTACAATAATTATAAATCTATTTTGCATCCTCTTTTTAAGTCTCAACAACACAGGCTTTTGTTTCCAAACATGCCAGGCAGCACTTTTTGCACACCAAATATGGCAGCTCTCAGCTCCCCAAAGTGAATCTGGTTATAAATACAAAGAAATTGTTTTGATTCGTTGTCAGTGTGCAAATGTGAAAATAAGCCCACAACATGGGTCAAGATAAGTACTTTGGATTTCTAAAGTCACTGAGTCAACAAGGAGGAAAGAACTTAATTGCACACATCATGAAATATTTAAACAGACAGTGACCAACATGCAGATGTGGGMTGCAGACTGGTACAGCTAATTCTGTGTTACAAACAGCTGATGCTGCTCTGTGTCAGGGTCTCTGTATCTTTCCTACTCTGGAGCTTTAAAAATCATCAGTGCACCATTTTGAAGCTTATTTTTTGTACTGGGTGATCTGTTGGGAAAAATTCTACAGCAGAAGCACAAAACCCAGATGGAGAGCTGAGTTTCTTATTTACCTGAGAAACACCAGCTCGATGTCCTCTTGGGACATGGGTGCMTCTCATCCACAGCAGATTGGTGGTGGAGGTTGCTATAAGAGCAAGCAGAAAGGTTCTCTTGGTTGCACTGGGTTTTCTTATACAGTCATTATCTGTTTTCCAGCTATATTCATGCCTGTCTTGTGCTGYCAGGACAGACTTATTGGAAAGTTTATCTAATGGAAATCCAGTTTATAGTCACAAAAGTTTTGTAGCGGGTTCATGGCAGATTSTTTTGTTGAAGCAGAAGGAAATGTGACTTTTCTCTTTGCTTTTGGGTCTTTCCTTTTGTTTTTCTATCTGCTCTTGTCTCCCTGCAGAAAATYCAAACTCCCACCCCAAATAAACCTCCTCCCTGCAGAGGATCCTCCCTGTGTGACATCCCCATGGTCCTGTGGCAGTGGGAGAGTTCGTGCTGGCACCAAGCTCACCCTGTGAKCCCCTGGAGTAAAACAGGGTGAGATCAGTAAAACCTGCATGAGACATTTCAGACTGCTTGCAGGCTCTGCTAGCCATCATGTTACCATGGTGTTCAGATCTTATTATTTGCCATAATRAGATGCCAAAACTAATTTTCAAAAGGGGTACTGTTAGACTTTTGCAAAATCTGATTGTGCTCAAGGTTTGGGATAGGTGTCAGGTTGTCAGAGCAGTAATCCYCTGGGAAGTCTCTTCAAGTGCCTGATGCTACAGCAGGATTAATTTTATCTTTGTGTKCTGAGAGTCACTGAAGAATGACAGGAATAACCTCTGCAGTTCTTTGGCCATTTGTGTTGTTTGGAGACCTCCTCTTGAATCTTTATTGGAAATTACAGCCCACTCAGAAATCCTGGTTGCTGCTTTTTAGTATCATCCTGAATTCGTGCTGTGACAACATCAATTTTTCTAAATGCAGAATAAAACTTTATTTTAATATTTCCACCATTTTTGTGTTTTGAAAAAAAAGGTTTTATTTTCTGTTCCCTCTTTTGTGCTTGTCTTTTGGAAATAGCAGTGGATTAKAAAAATATATACAGAGAAGGCATTGCCAGTCTTCAGATTTTTGAGAAAGTCATGGCAGCCTGATGAAATACAGCATTGTGAGTCTACTCCCTTCTGCCCCACTGACATTCCATGCATACCCAAACATGAACCAGAGCTCAGCTCAGAACTGCTGGGCTTTTGCTGAGTTGATGTATCTGTTTCCCTGCTTGTCTCAGTGAGGTGGAAGAACAGGATTCTCTGTAACAGTTACATCCCATTCTTGCCACATATTTGTTGTCACAGAATCCCACACTGGTTTGGGTTTGAAGGGACCTTAAAGCCCRTCCAATTCCAYGCCCTGCCATGGGCAGGGACACCTTCCACTATCCCAGGGTGCTCCAAGCCCTGTCCAGCCTGGCTTTGGATAATTCCAGGGATMCAGGGGCAGTCACAGCTTCTCTGGGCACCSCTCACAASRGRKAATTYCTTCCATATATCAAGCCTAAATTTCCCCTCTTCAATGGSAAGCCATTCCTCCTTGTCCTGTCACTCCAATTTCTGATGCARAGTCCCTCTCCAGCTTTCCTGGAGCCCCCTGCAGATTCTGGAAGATGCTGTGGGGTCTCTAAAAAACTTTCTCTTCTCCAGCTGAAGAGCCCCAGCTCTCTCAGGTGATCTCCATAGGGAAGGTGCTGGAGTCCCTTTATAAAATTCATGTCCCTCCCCTGGGYTTGCTCCAATAATTCCATGTTCCCCTTATGCTGGGGGCACCAGAAATGGATGCAGCATTCCCGGGTAGTCTGGGAATCCCCTCCCTCAAGCTGCTGGCCTTGCTCCTTTGGATGCAGCTCAGGGCCCAGCTGGCTTTCTGGGCTGCATCTGAAGGACTGTGGCCAGCAGGTGACAAAGTGTGACAGAGTTTTAAATTCTCCGAATCGAAGAAATACAATATTAAATTCATTATAGTAGAAAACCATGGAAAATTAAATTATCTTAATAGAAGACATGGATGGTGTTAACTGTAGGGAAGTGAGATAAATTCTAGTTATGTCTATCTCATTTCTCTCCACAGCTCAAGGACATGTCTGGATYGACAGCTTTGTTGTACAACTGTGCTGAGTGTTCCTGCAAGGCACTGAGCACCCTTAACTCCAATTAACATCACTGGSAATGGAGGGCTCTTGGAGCCTCTTGGAAGACAGTCTTGGCATGCTCAACTGTCCAAGGATCACTCTGCCCACTGGCAGAGCAGCTACTGCTGAGAGAGGAGACACAGGCAGCAAGAGGAGGGAAGGACCAGTTTATTCCAGACTCTGTGATCTTGTCAAGTCACAGAACTTCCCAACCTCAGAGCTCTCTATTTTTAAGCCTACAGGCATATTTTTCATGGTATGGAGGAAAAAGCTCTTGGAGAGCAGATTTAATCCATGCTCAAGGACAGGTGAAAACAGCASTGGAGGGAGAGGAGAGCCCTCATCACTGAGTGCCAAGGAAAGTTGCTGTGAGCTGAAGAGCCACTCCAGCAGCTCCTGGCCACTCCTGCCATCCTGCCTCAGCTTCAGGTACCAGCTGATGCTGTCAGCATTTTGCTTCTTCCTTTATTCTATCAAAGATCACACTCCTTTATGACATTGTGCTGAGCCCCAGAATGATGAAATGGTCTGCAGGAATCCCTACTCTTCCAGGCAGGTTTATCCCAGTGCACAGCCTGCAGCAGRACAAGGACTCTACCCAGCACCTTCKGGGTGCCTCCCTGCTCTGCTCTCCCTTCCCACTCCTCCCTTTGCTTCCTGATTCTTAAAATTCCTGAGCATTTCTAGTTCTGGGACATACTGGAATTTGTGCAYACAACCCTTAAACTGTTTTCTTTTGGTCAAAATAGTCCAGGGAATGCCTAGGGAGTGCAGACATGGCATCTTCTCCCAATGTTTAATTGCTTCTTCAGTGGGAAGGGATGTTAGTGGGATTCTTGTTTGTTTGTACTTGGGACACTTACAGAACCTCATGGGGTAATTATTCCTAATTAGCAGCTTGGACACACGCTGCTCCTTCCTCCTACAATCTGCAATTAATAATACAGACATAATTCAAATTTCTCCTTGCCAGTCATGTGTTTATGTTTATAACAGGAGGAAACAGTTTAGGGCAAAAAATTTTATCTGAATCAATCACCTGCTGAGATCTACACAGGGATTACCTGAGGATTATCCTGTGCTTGTGGCAGCTGAGATATTCAGAACTTTGGGCACCTCTGTGTCAGCCTGATTCCCCCTGTCATATTCCTCTAAGGTCTTTTCCTCATTAGTCACGGACTGCTTCTTACCATGGCTTAATTCAATTTTTAGATCAGCTGTAGAGTATGAAAAATCCTCAGAAGTAGTAACACTAGTGTTATTTTTAAATAGATTAATATTTTGAGGGCAAGAAGGACCTGGAGTTCTTCCATTTTTGCTTCTCTCAATGGCCCCTATTAAACTGAACGAATGAAATGTTTAATACATCCCAGTAAACAGATCARTGTGAAGGATGGAGAAATACTTTAACTCTTACCCCAGGTGTCACAGAGAATTTCCAGTCTCAGATATATTTGTTTACAGTGGAACATTCTGGGAATAACATCCCAAGCTTTCTTCCTCAGTGTGTTTTTATATGAAACCAGCCAACTACCCAGCACGAACACTTACAAAACTGGTGATTGTTAACAGAGGTTGTTTTTACTTCRAGTCCTGCTCAGACATCAGTTTTTCTTTGATTTGAAAACCAGGATAAACACTCATTGCAGCTGCAAAACGTGGACTCTTACCCTGGCCTCTACTATATCTGGAGAAATTCAAAGCCACTTTGCAGACTTCAGATAAATTCTACAGATTTTTGTTGTACAGGTTTTTCATAGATTCATAGAATCACAGAATATCTCGAGTTGGAAGGGACCCAGAGGGGTCACTGASTCCAACTCCTGGTCCTGCACAGGRCACCCCAASMATTCCACCYCAYKCCTGAGCATTGTCCAAATGCTTCTGGAGCTCTGGCAGCCTTGGGGMTGGGACCATTCCCAGCTCYGGGGAAAGAATTTTTCCTAATATCCAACCTAACCTACTCCTATCACAACTCCAGCCCTTCCCTTTGGTCTGTCCCTGGTCAAACAGAGCAGAGCTCTGAGCTCCTCCTCCCATTTCTGTTCTGATTTTTGTCATGCAGATTTTTGCAGAATTAGAAGGAGAATTATACTCTTTATTTCTTTTGAAGAATGATAAGAATTAGTAGCTCCCAAAAATACAGTTCATTTATACTTAAGACACAACAAAGGCAAACTCAACCCTTTCCCACTCAATATTATTTGTCTCCTGAAGAGACAGAACCAGATGTGACAGCGAGGTGAAGCCAGTTGTTTGTGTGTGATAAGAGCCAGCCCCAAATTTGTTCTTGCAGTGATTTAACCTCTGAGACACCTCGTGGTGGAAGCACTCACTGCCGGCAGCAGGGCCACAGCCAGAATCCATTTTRAAACACTCTGGAGTTTCCATCCTGCAGTGCTTGGAAGTGGCTGAAGTCCCACAGCCAATGTAACCCTGATTCGGGGCTAGGATCAATCTGTGGCTCCTTTTTATTTAAAAAATATAAAGCCACAGGGACATTTCTTTTGTTGCTCTTCTACAACGAAAGACTGGAAGAATTGGGATTGTTCAGCTGGGACAAAAGACTTTGGGAACACCTAATTCTTTCCAGTGTCTAAAGGAACTGACAAGAAAGATGGAGAGAGGCAATTTAAAAGGATAGGGGGAATGGCTTCTGACTGCCAGAGGGCAGGACTAGAATGATATTGGAAAGAAATTGTTCCCTGTGAGGGTGGGGAAGCCCTTGGCACAGGGTACCCAGAGAAGCTGTGGCTGCTCCATCCCTGGAAGTGTCCAAGGCCAGGTTGGATGGGGCTTGGAGCAACTTGGGATAGTGGAAGGTGTCCCTGCCCATCACAGGATGGGCTTTAAGGTCCTTTTCAACCTAAAGTACTCTGTGGTTCCATGATTCARTGAAGAATGAAACTGGCCTTTTACTTCCCCATAATGAGATTGATGATGTTCTATCACACCACTGCCACTGTCTGTGCAATTAACGTGGGACTTTCCCTTGGGTTTCCCACGGGCTTTGATTTTGTTTCTCTCAGACCTGAAACTGGATGTGAAACATTCCTGGGAGCTTGAGAGGGGGACGGACTGAAACACTGCTGAAGGTATAAAAACGTCGTGCTGGTGTCATGTTGCGTCTTCTGCGTGGCGCCGCTGAAAACAGGGACACTAAAAAGATAAAATGTGCCTTTAACCTGTTTTCTGTAAGGTGGCATGGAATGTTGGGGCTGTAACCACCACGGTCTTGGAACAGCTGCTTTATTTTGTACCTCAGAATGCACCGTGTACATTTTGGGGAACTGGCGTCGCTGTTTGTTCGCACCAAGCCGTGTCCTGCTTTCCTAGGGCGTCTGGAAAGAAGCTGCAGATCGCAGTTCCCAGATCAGGGTTTTTTTGGTGCTTCCCTGTCCGACTTTTCACACAAAACAAACCGAACGGGACTCCCCAGGTTGGCGCCGGGGTTCCACTACCACCCTTGAATGAACAAATAGGACATTTTTTTATCCCAGATTTGGTTTCAAAGCAGAAGCGAARGCTCCGGCCGCGCTGAAACGGCGCACTGTAATTGAAAATACGTTTATTTGACATTTTTCCAGCCGCAGCCAGCGTCGAGCGCGCCCTGAGGCGCCGCGCTGCCGGGCCCGAGCCGCGCCTCCGCCTGACTGACAGCCCAGCCAACCAATCACGAGCCGCGCTTCCGCCGCGGCTTCGCCTCCCGCCGCTCAAACTGCCCAATCAGCACGCGGGGGGTTAACGGACCGGCCCGTGCCAACGTCGGCGGTCAAACGCGCCAATGGACAGAGGGCAGGCTCGTTACCAATGAGATCAAAGAGTTAGCGGAATTGCGGCACGCTATTGGCGGCTTTGCTCGTCAGTCACTGCCGCCGCTGCCGGTGGTTGGCTGGYGGGAAGGCGGGGGCTTCCGGGGGCGGGGACACTATATTAGGGGCGGACAAAGGCGGCGGCGAGGCCGTGCAGTTCGCCGCCATTTTGCGCAGCGGGCGCTGAGCAGCAGCAGCCACCGCGGCCGGAGCTCTCTTGCCATCTCCGCCTCTTTCCTCCGGTACACCATGTCGCGGGATCGCTTCCGTAGCCGTGGCGGCGGTGGCGGTGGCTTTCATCGGCGCGGCGGCGGTGGCGGCCGCGGCGGCCCCAATCACGATTTCCGCTCGCCGCCGCCCGGCATGGGCATGGGACAGAACCGCGGTCCGATGGCGGGCGGCCCGCAAGGCCCGGGCGGTCCGCCGGGAGGAGGCCCGAAGCCCGAACCGCCGAAGCCGCCCACGTCGACCTCTGCTCCGCCTTCTTCATCCTCCGCAGCCTCCGCCACCACGGCGGGACCTACCGGCAGCCAGGCGGGAGCGCCTCCATCCTCTGCGCTTCCCGCGGGGCAGCAGCCACAGCAGCAGCCGCCGGTTTCGGCTCCTTCCTCGTCTTCCTCCGGCCCACAGCCGCAATCCAAGCCTAGTCCCAGCCCCACGCCGGCCGGCGGCCCTAAGAAAGGACAAGGACAGTCTCCCGGCGGCGGCCCCAAGGGGCCGGGCGGCCCGCCTCAGGGGCCGCACAAGGGTGGCCCAGGGCACCGCGGCGGGCCGGGCGGAGAGCCGCGGGGCCGCGGGCAGCAGCACCAGGGCCCGCAGAGCCTCGGGACACAGCAGGGCTCGGGAGAAAGGAGCGAAAAGCTGTCGGACGAGGTGAGTCACGGCCCCCCCACCTCCCTCAGGCACAAGATGGCGGCGGCTCCGCGCGCCCGCGCCGCCATCTTGAGGGGAGGAGCGGGGGAGAGGCGGCGGCGGCTCCGCGGGGTCCGAGCGCTCCCCGGTGTCGGGGCGCTCCCGGGGCGGGATCCGAGCGCTCCCCGGTGTCACGGCGCTCCCGGGGCGGGATCCGAGCGTTTCCCGGTGTCACGGCGCTCCCGGGGCCGCGCTTTGCGTCCCGTTTGGGTTCCCTCGAGGTGTCCCTTGCGTTGTGATGTGCATCTGCTCGCGGTGCCCCCAGCGGTGCCGGGGCTGCGGTTTGGGTCTCTTGGCGGTGGCACGGAGCTGTGATTTGGGTCCTCTCGCGGTTCCGGAGGTGCGGTTTGGGTCTCTTGGCGGTGGCACGGGGGCTGCGGTTCGGATCCCTTCGCAGTGCCTGGGCGGTCCTGGGTTGCGGTTTGTGTTCTTCGGGGGTCCTCRGGGCTCCCCGCAGTTTTGTGTGCGGCACTCAGTGGTGGCTCGAACTGGTCTGATTCTTTGTAGGGGTTTAAAGCGAACCTCTCTCTGCTGAGGCGGCCCGGGGAGAAGACGTACACACAGCGCTGCCGGTTATTTGTTGGGAATTTACCTGCCGATATCACAGATGAAGACTTTAAAAGACTGTTTGCCAAATATGGGGAGCCAGGAGAGGTTTTTATCAACAAGGGGAAAGGCTTTGGATTCATTAAATTGGTAGGCATTCATGTTGTGTGTATATCCCTTTCGTYCTCGCCATGTGGTGATGTACAAGTTAGTTTTCTAAAACTGGGTTTTGCGCTTCCCCCAGGAATCTAGAGCTCTTGCAGAAATCGCAAAGGCAGAGTTGGACGATACCCCCATGAGGGGCCGGCAGCTCCGCGTTCGCTTTGCCACTCACGCCGCTGCCCTGTCGGTGCGGAACCTCTCACCCTACGTGTCCAACGAGTTGCTCGAGGAAGCTTTTTCCCAGTTCGGTCCAGTGGAAAGAGCTGTTGTGATTGTAGATGATCGAGGTAGATCAACAGGAAAAGGCATTGTTGAGTTTGCATCAAAGCCAGCTGCAAGGAAAGCATTTGAACGGTGTACTGAGGGGGTGTTTTTATTGACAACGTAAGTACTTTGCCAGGATCTTTTTAGTTTTAAGCTGAATAAAGACTGTAGGATTCTAGTTTTKCAGAATCAAAGCTTTTAGAGGAGTAAAACGAGTATTTTCTGTCCAGTACTCCCAGGCCAGTTATTGTGGAACCCTTGGAACAACTGGATGATGAAGATGGTCTTCCAGAAAAGCTTGCTCAGAAGAACCCGATGTATCAAAAGTAGGCACTGTCTTTTGATATAAAGAGGGTGTTAGTGATGTTTTAAGTAATATTGTCCCTGGCACTGAGAAGTATGGAAAATTTTTTATTTCCAGTTCTTGGGGGGTTTTTTTTGGGTGGTTTTTTTTTGTTCATAGTTCAAAGTAGCATCATGATTTGTTTAGTGTATTCTCTGAGTGTTACACAAGAAGTTTTCTACATTGTATTACAAAGAAATAGCAGCTCAACAGATGGTTTTGGTGTATGYAGAAACTTGAAAAATGAGACTTGAAGTGTTTCATGCTATTGTTGAGAGCTGTCATCTCCCTTAAAGTATGTCTTGGGTTGATGATCCCATGGGGAACTTGGAAATTTAMATTCATGGTTTGAAATGAGAAATAAAGTAAAATTTTAACTCATTCCATGATTAGTAGAAACTTGTTGCATGTGGATTATGCCTTATGAGCTGACTACTGGCATAAAGGAACAAAGAGTYCAGAGGAGTATTAAAGAGTCAAGAGAAATCTTTTCTGAAACAGCAGTTTCGTGTTAGAATATAAACAGGTATATTAAACCTGTTTGTTGTAGGAATTTTATATTTTCCCAGATTACAAAAGGGAGTGCAGGGAGGAAGATCCAGTCAGTCTTGCTTGGCTTAGAAAGGGTTCAAAATTCCTTGCTTTGATCAAAAATTGTAAGTGGTTTAGAGGCAGCTTTGAGAAGAATGTGGATTAATAATGTTCCAAAATGTTGAAATACTTTATATTGGTAATGTGTGGAAAGCTTTTGAACTYGGTAGTTTTGTTCCGTAAATTACTGAATTTTAAATTCGAGTTTATTTATATTGCAAAACAAACTGTTGGCCCTCAGGCATTTTTAGAACTAATTAAGTGAAAGTGAAGGCTGTTATTTGCCTTTGACACAGAATGCTTTGGCACTGGAAAAATCCACCTTGGACAAAGACCTGTGTTGTGTGAGGATTTTGCAGCTGCAGTTGTCAGCAGTGAAGTGTCTAAAGACAGTTAAGAACGAGGCAAACAAGCAGTAGGAGTCTGAAGATTTGCTTGGATGTGATAGTGCAGGGGTTTCCACACGTGCTGTGATAATTGTTTGTGTTCAGTGCTGTTGTCTGAGTGTGTGAGATGCAGCACTTCCCTCACTGTTCTCTCTCCCGTGGTTGTGAGGTATTTCAGGGTGCCCTTGATGTTCCCTGCTWATTCAGTTACTTTGTGATCTTGTGTTGACCTTGAGTTTCCAGGCTTGCCCATTCTGAGTATCTTCCTTTCTCCAGGGAGAGAGAGACTCCTCCCCGTTTTGCTCAGCCTGGCAGTTTTGAATTTGAATATTCCCAGAGATGGAAATCTTTAGATGAAATGGAAAAGCAGCAAAGAGAACAAGTGGCAAAAAACATGAAAGATGCCAAGGACAAACTTGAAAGTGAGATGGAAGATGCTTATCATGAGCATCAGGCAAACCTTCTACGTCAAGGTAAYTGGTTCTGAATTCTTAGTATCTCTTWGCTTTAAATGYTGGCTTWAATATATGGCTCTTAAAGGTTTAGTGACTAAATTAATGCTTCTGACTACAAATTTGAGAATTTCAGAGSTAAAGARAAACTGGTAGTKTTTGATACTTATTTCAGTGGTGTATTGGTAAGAAC
Organism: Alauda arvensis; assembly: GCA_902810485.1. NCBI lineage: Eukaryota > Metazoa > Chordata > Aves > Passeriformes > Alaudidae > Alauda > Alauda arvensis. The sequence continues at coordinate 347,005 of CADDXX010000429.1, read as the reverse complement.
AGTGCCACTGAAAGGTACTTCTCTGCCACAGTGCAGCCGAGGCAGATGTAATTCAGATATGGTTAGGATGTGACATTTTGTGAAAAAGCTGCTCACAAGTTAAATTTCTGCAGACCTCATGAGGCGCCAGGAGGAGCTGAGGCGTATGGAAGAACTCCATAACCAGGAAATGCAGAAACGCAAGGAAATTCAGCTGAGGTTAGTTTGGCTTCCATGGGATTTTATTCAAAACTACATTTACATTTTAATTTTCACGATTACTTACATAYAAAAGTTTTTATTTTTCAAGACACACCATTGCTGCTTCAGTTTGTGTTTGCGAAATTGAACTGCTGTGTAAGTTTCTCCTCAAATATTTGAGCCATAGCATATGGGGTTTTTTTCTGAAGTGCAATCATTCAGTGCCTTATTATGCTGAAGCAGGTGATGTTGGTGTGTGTGTGTGCTCCACTCCTGGGGTTTAACAGTCTGCTTTGGGGTGACCAGGCAGGAGGAGGAGCGCCGCCGGCGGGAGGAGGAGATGATGATCCGTCAGCGGGAGATGGAGGAGCAGATGAGAAGACAGAGGGAAGAGAATTATAGTAGAATGGGTTACATGGATCCAGTAAGTGACATCGTGGTGGGTTTGGGTTGCATTACCACGTGCAGGARTTTTGTTGATGTATTTTCAACATCACTGTGTTTTGCTTCCTTTGGGTTGGCGATTGCACCCTGTTTGTGTGTGGGTAGTGGCTGTAGTTGGCTTTACATGTGCTTTGTCTCCTGAAAACTTTGGATTTTGGTGGTTGATYATCCAAATTAAAAGTTATTTCTTCTACGCAGAGGGAGCGAGACATGAGAATGGGTGGTGCTGCCACAATGAACATGGGAGGTAAAGAACCTTTTAAGTAATTACTTCATGTGGCTAACTTAAAAATTATCAGAATATGATTATGTATTTCTCTCTCTTAGATCCTTATGCTTCAGCAGCCCAGAAATTCCCACCTCTGGGAGGTGGTGGCGGCATAGGTTATGAAGCTAATCCAGGAGTTGGCCAAGCAGCCATGAGTGGTTCTATGATGGGAAGTGACATGGTAACGTATCCTGTGGTGGCTTTAGCTTAGCACAAGGGAGTTGTTGTGGTTGGGAATGAGTTCTCCAGTGTTTGGATGGTTGTGGAAATGTCACTGTTAACTGCTGACTCTCTTGTCAGGTGTTTAACACAGGACAACGTGGCAGTGTGTAGCACTAGARTAGTTGATAACCTTTATGGTAGCTTACACACTCAGAAATTGTTTGTAAGTGAATTCAAATGTGCTCTTAAGCATATTTGCAATTAACTGACTTCATTGGACTTTGGAAATTCTGCGTCACTGTTAGGCTTGGAAGGATTTTTTATGAATTCTAGAGAATCTGACAAATTTCATCAAAATRCTTAACGTGGTAGCTTTTCAGTAATTTGATGTTCTGTATTGATGGACAAGAGAGATTTTTTTGTTCTCCTTCCCACTGTGTAACACTGTTTGTTTGGGCCCTTCCAAGCCTAGGTGGGCTGGATGCATGTTGGTCTGGGTGTGCTGCTCAGTCCAAAATGTGCCCTCAGGTCTGTTCCAGCAGCAAATTAACTTAAGTAATCAATGGTAAACAGCATATTCCTTAGTCTGTGCTGATGTTGCTGTAGAAGGGCAGAAATGCTGGTTTTTAGCTTCAGACATGTTCCAGCTATCCTGGACTGTAGCCATTTGTGGTTCCTGTCTCCCAAAGGAATGATAGCCCAGTCTGTTTTCCTGTGTTGGGCATGACACAAAGGTAGARCCTGTTAAAGCTACAGCATATCTCCTGTTCCGAGGTATGTTTCCAAACTACTAATTTGTGGCACACTACATGTGTGACTGGGCTTGGAGCCTGCTTGGTGTTCCTACACTGAAGCACCATGGATGTAGATTACAGAAGTGCTTAATGGGCAGGATGGGAATCTGTTGGCTTAGGTGGCAATACCCAGTGTGCTTTCACCCTCCTGCAAGGGAGTACACTTGTAGCACAAGCTGAACTAAATGATTTTTGGGTGGGTTTAGGCCTCTGGCTTAATGAGCTGAGCTACCATAGTAGCTTGTCAGATACCTTCTGTTTTATCATTTTGGGGAACATATCTTTGGAATGGTAACTTCACAGAGCATCATTGATTCAGTAGACAGTGCTGTTGGCCTTAAGGTATCTCAATAACCTACTGATATCTAAGCAGTTCCTGAGCTTCCTGTGAGCAGTTAGGCAGTGTGTGGTGGATACTATGTACATTTTTCTCCTGAAAATCATCGTACAGGTGCATGCTGAACTTGTGTAATACCTGAAATGTGATCTGGTCAAAAGATGTGACAGTGAGGTGGATTAACTGCCTGGAGTTTCTTAGGCTGGGGATCTCTGCCACGCAATGCTGTCACAGTTYCTGGGCTGATGCTTTTAAACAGAACTGGAGATGAGCTGAAGCTGCCAYGAATCAGGCAGAAATAACCTAAGTAATACTAGTGAAACTCCTTTCTTGGAAGGATTGATGCTGACTTTCAGAAGTCAGRAGCTCTGAAGTGTGCATTTTCARTTGCAGATACTTTTTGTAACAAACCACCTACCATTGTTTTGTGACTCGGTAGTGGGACCCTTGGTTGAAATGAAAATTTAAAGCTCTCTTAGACCTCATAATGTGTAAGTTCTGTAGGTTGAATGCTGATCACACCTAGTAATACAGTAACTGAACAAAGTACATGCAACTAGAGGTACTAGTAAATAGACCTGAAGYCTCTGCTTTACTGCAGAGTAACTTAGCTGTTACACCTTGGTGTGAAACCTTTCAATTGCTGTGAAGCTGTGAATTTTCCAAGAGCTTGTGGTGAAGGTGGGGCGGGAAGGGAGATACTGCCTGGATGCACACAACCCTCTGTGCATAGCTCTAACTGGAAACACTGAGTGCTTGGAACACGTTTTGCATCTGATGCAGCACCAGCAGCTCCGGAGTACGTTGGGTTTGAGCAGTGCCAGTCTTTGCTCGAGCAGTTGCGTTGGTTAGGTGAAGCACTGGTCAGTAGCTTTTTTCACTTTTTTTTTTTTTTTCCTTCTTGCAATGCAGTAGTGCTCACAATGAGTTTTGGTACTGCCAAAGGCCTCTGCAGTTTAGTCAGCAGACCGTAGTCTTAACCCCATCTTGAAAAGCACATGGTCTCTAGACAGCACATGCCAGTCCTGGTGAGTAGGCATTCTGTTACATTTGATGAATGTCAGCTCCCGCTTCAGCCAACCGGAGCTGCATTCTCTCATTAGGCTTATTTGGAAATGACAGTGATGTAATCTCAGCTTTTACTGCACTAAAGGTGAGAAGTTTGCAAGCTATTTGCATTAACTTGGTTGAAAATTTTGCTAGAGCTCATTTGGAAAAGTTGTTAATTCACATCTGCACTAATGCTTACATTTCTAGCACTGCAGGGAGGATCTGTTCTTTGTAACAGATGTATGAGAATGCATCAAGTGGGAACATACCTCAAGGCATGTATTACAATAAACTAATTTTTAAATTACCCTTTTTTCCTTTCTATGTTCCCGGTACCTGTGGATCGGCTCAATGGTGATTGTATCGACGAACCTTGACTACGGAACCTTCTAAAAATATATACTTAACACACATGGACATCAACTACTTATAATGAACTGTTAATTCTGTTCCAATAGCGTCCTGAACGCTTTGGGCAGGGAGGTGCGGGGCCCGTGGGTGGCCAGGGTCCTAGAGGAATGGGGCCTGGAACACCAGCAGGATATGGTAGAGGGAGAGAAGAATATGAAGCCCCAAACAAAAAGCCCCGATTTTAGATGTGACCTGTAGTTTCATTCCAGTTTGTTTTTGTCTGTCTTGTTTAGACACCGACTTCTTAATTCTTGCATTTTAGTAAGAAAGCTACGTTTTTATGGATGTTAGAAAACTTACTGACCTAATATTTGTAAGTGGTCTGTTTGGGCGAGTACAATTTAATTATGTAATGCAGTGTTTCAAAATCAAATTTAGCTGTTTTTTTGATGTATAACGTCCCTAACTTGATGGCAGTGTACCTTGTGCCACTGAATTCCCAAAGTGTACCAACCTTTTTTTTACTGTGCTTCAAATAAATAGAAAACTAAATGTAGTAACTCTTCTTGCCAGTCGTGGTTAAACAAAGGAGGCTGAATACCACACCTGCCACAGTAACCTGAGAGCCTCGAGCTGAGGTCGGACCTAGACCAGGGTGTGGAACTGCAGTGAAGAGTGAGATCTCTTCCCACAGTGCCTCTCTAGCCAAAGATTGGGTTAAATTGTAGCYGAACTTTGTAGTAGGTGCAGATTTTTTGAGCAGTGATTGTGCTGCAATAAGGAAGCAAATGGAAATCTTACAAATGCTGTAAGATAACGTTATTTAAAGCTTCACTGCAAGCAGTGCAGTAATGAATTCCATATTTTAGCTATGGGTGGTGGGATGGTAGCACTTACCACCCTGGCAGTTACTGCTTGGAATCTTTCAAAGACTTTAAGCAGAAGACTAGCAATGGTTATTTTAAAATAAATTCATAGAATGCCTTGTATTGGCTGACTTCCTCACTAAAGGATTGTTAATGTGATATTTATATGCTCTTAAGCTGTCTTGAGATTACAGGATCTGGCCTTGCTCCATATTGTACACCTGCCTGAAATTGCGTGGCAAAAAGACCAGAAGTGTTACTCGAGTGATTAAGGTTAACTTGCTTATGTCCTCATGCTAACAGTGGACTAATCTGCCTAGTTCAGAATACAATCATTTGTATTATGGGGACTGCAGGAACTATTCTTAAATTGTGTAGCTGGTGGGCAAATCCTAAAATCCTGTATGTAAAATACAGCAATCAGCTTGCTTGCATGATGGTTATCGCTCTTTTATTATTGATGTTTGGAGATAATGCTTCAAAAGTAGTATCTGAATCTGGAGTTTTAAGAGTTAATACTACACAGTGCAAATAAACTCCCTTTAAGGTTCTTTTTGTAGAAGATCTGATGAATTCGTTAGTTTGCTGTTCATTTTATTAAGCCCCAGAAGAATTTCAAAGCATTCTGGACTCATTGGTAAGGTAGTTGCTTTGCATTATTATTACAATGTACCAGGTAAACTGGGAACGTGACTTCCCAGTGTCAAAYACCTCGGTGTTAATGCAGGATACATCAACCTGCTTGGCACAAAGTAGGTAAACTTAGCTTGGCTGTACCTTCACATGATCCCCAACCACCAGAGTTCTGTGAATAGTTTTTTAATCTTCCCAATAACCTTCCATTCCTTGTGCTAAGCATTGGCTAATTCTAAATTTTCTGCTAAATTTTCACTTTGGTAAAAACTTAAGTGTCAGATTGCAGGGTTTTAGGGTACAGATGTCTGATCCCTCTTGAAGTATTGTTACCCCTTAAATGACAGAATAGCAAGTGGGGAAATGCTGATACAGATAACACTGATGTGGAACATGAAGCTCACTAAAGAGTGATTCAGCTTGTTTGGTGAATGCTTTTTGTTTACCCAGAAAAGTTTGGGGGTTGATAATATGCTACAACAACGAATTGCTCTTGAGGAGGAAATCCCAAATTGGCAGTTCCTAAACAGCAGAACCAAGTATTTGGAAGTTACTTGTATTGGATAGTTTACAAATGAGCAGTATTGATGCAATTTGCATTATTGAAGCTGTTTGAAACAATATCTTTTCTGGAGGGTGTTCGTGGGACACCCTCAAAAGGTGAAGGTGTCCGAGGTGGGGAATTCTGAACGTGAACATTAAATTAATTTTTTCAGTTTATTTTTCAGATTACATGTCATTCTTTATTAAAAGAGATGCTGGTGCATATCCTAAAGTATGTTCTTTTGTAGTTCTGTAACTTGGAAGAGTGAAGGATGCTGCTGTCTTTGTACCTTACAGAGCTTTTCTTTGGGTATCCCTGTTTTGTAYGTAAGCTACTGTTGCTAGGTATTCAAATAGCTGAGCTGCAAAACCATGATTAGYAAACATATTTGAAAGATTTGGCAGTTTTCAAAACATCTGAAAGTTTGGTTAAATCTGGCTTTGTTGTAGCTGCATAAGCAGAATTTCTAAAATAAGTTCTGCTTTGAGTTGCATGTACTAAACAGGCATGTGATGAACTAGCCAACTTCTTTTCAAGACCTTTTAAAGATGGTGTCTTAAAAGCTGGCAAACATGTCAACTTTAAAATCTGATAAAAGTTACTAAATGTGGGAGGCAAGAAAGTGACATTCCTTTGATCTATTCCTATGAGGTTTTGGACTTCTTTCATAAACTCAGATTTATATAATTGAATCTTCTAAAATSATTCAGAAAAGTGCTTTGCTGGTCAGACCTGTTTTTGGATGGTCTGGATCACATAACATTTTTGTACTGGACTTGGAGGACATTGGCTGTTGCAATTTAGCTTGTTTTATCAAAATTGAGCCCATTTTGACACTTGGAGCTCTAAAAACTGCAGCAAGTAGAAACTGGTATCGTTACACATATGTCTTCACACTTTCTCAGAAATGAATACAGAATAATCTTACCTTCTGGCGTAGATACATTACACTAATCATTTATACAGCTGATGAGAAATTGAAAATGCTTTTGAGATTTTGTGGTATTTTTGTGGTAGACAAATTCTTGGCTTCTCCTTGGCAACCATTTACTGTGGCAGCAAGTTCTTGCTGGAGTTTTGAGACTGCAATTTACACTTTAAACTAGTGGCCTGCTACATAACTGCACTTAGCCAGCATTTCTGCAGTTCATAACTGTGAGGAACGTAGTACCACAAATGGCAATGGACATTAGGACCCGGATGTAGTATTCCTGCTTGCTCCAAGATTCTCATTGCCGACTGCGTCCAGGTAGGTAACAAGCAATATCATATAACTTGGTGACTTTCTATGTAATCTTATACTGTGGGTATTCTGACATCACACTTCTGACTGTGGAATTACAGTGCAGCACTCCATACCTGTAATGCTGAGCTTGCATCAAAGCTGCGTGGTTTTCGGTTGGAAGCTTTGGTCTCATTCAGAGACAAAAATAACTTACTGTGGTTCTTAGATGAGCATTTCCAGACCCGATTCCTCTGTACATACAACTTGGCTTGGGTGGATTTTTCTTAGTTCTGATGTAATGAAGATATTCTTAAATGAGCACTGTGGGGAAGAGGGAATGTGATCTTGAACTCAGTTGAGTAGTAGTTGTCAGTGCCTGGAAAAGAACACGTTGAAACTTTCTGTAGTGATGAAGTGGCCCATCTGCAGCTCATCCATGTGTAGAGTCTTGGCTTGGTGGGAATGTGTTAGTAACCACTGCTCTTGCCTTGTGTGTGCTATGTGAGAATCACCTCAAGCTACTGGTACAAGCAGCTCTGAGACTGATCCAGAATATTTTTGAGGACATAAATGAATGCTTGATTGAATATCCCTGTGAGTTTCATAGAGCTTATTGGACATTGCAGCAGTCTTTGTTTTAACCTTTGATTGACAAGCCTGATACATTCCTCTGCTTTAATTGACAGTGATGAGATTCTGTACTTCTGCCTCGTAGTCATCTTGATAGTGCAATGTACAATTTCATTTTTCATCAGTCTTGGGATGTAATTCTAAACTCTTCATTACTAGAACTCCTGACTGTAGTGTTCCAGGATTAACATGCTTACGTTGCCAGACATCCAGACATGCTGATCTCCAGCTCTTTTGCATTAGCTCTTGAACCTGAATTTCAAGGTCCCTTATTCCAGCAATGATCTGGCTCTTGTCTGATAAACTCAGTTTATTTCTCAGGTGTTGTAATGTGTTTTCCCTTGTTCTGCAAAGTTCTGCTTTGCATACTTGTTTCTGATATTATTCTCACTTCTGGACCCTTCTTTGTTACCTTCCAGGCAGGACTCTTGCTGGTGAACAGGGATCTGCTGGACAACCTTGCCCTCTGCTGTAGCCACCTTTCCATATTCCATTGAACCCTTGAAGTAGCAGGTGCACCATAAGATAATGACAACAGGTCTTTGGTTACACCACAGTGAGTGTAGCCCATGCCAGCTGCTCACACAGTGACACCTTGTCACAAAGTCAGTTTGGCTTTTCATGATGGTTTACCTTTACCTGTGACTTGAATCCATTTTATGATGGCTTATCCTTACCTGGGACTGGGATCCAGTAGCAAACCTGCTGGCAGCCACTGTGCTGTCAGGTAGCAAAACTGAATTAGTGATCTTAAACTATTGCTCAAGATCTGACTTTAGTTTTTCCAGTGTGCTCTGGATACTTGACCTGCAGGAATGTCATGGAGGGGTTATTGGCACATCTGCCTCATTCTACGTGCTTGAACTGAGCAGGTTTTTGACACTCTTGGAGCAAGCAATTTGTGACTGAACCATGGGGCTCAGACCAGCTCTGGCTGCAGTAGTGAAACTTGGTGTGGTAGCAAACTTAAGTCAATCTGTAACAAGTGGGTAACAAGAAATGACATTCAAGTGCTTGCATTGTGTTTCATCTTGGTTTTATCTGTGTGTGAAACACACTTTTTCTCAAAAGCTTACCTGAAGCTCAGAAGTGTGGTGTCAGAATACATCTGCGTACTGCTAGGCCCTCCGAGCAGAGCCTGCTGCTGGCAGGAGAGCACAGCACAGCGTGGATGGGGCTTTATTGTAACATTAAGCATACAAAGTGTTGATTTGCTTGCAGTTCTCCCCATAGCTAAACAACTGAGGCCTGTGAGTAGTTCTAGGACTGGAGCAGTAATGGGGTTGCATGTCTCTGTTAATCATTGCCAGCTGCAGTGACATGATCAGGAAGGCCAGTGTTCTGTTCCATTATGTTCAGTGAGGCTGAGCATGTTGGGAAGGATTCATCCAAGTATGCTGCTCTGGGGAATCACTTGGCTTCTTCCACTACCAGCAAGTTTTGGAATCAGCTAATTAGCTTCAGATTTTTTTTTTCACTCTCCATACCAGCTAGTGGGGCTGTTAAATAGCTGCTGCCTGGAAAAGGAAAAAAGGGAGGATTGGCCTTCTCCCACCTGTGTCATTGCTGCTAGGTAATGATTGACACGTTAGGACTTGGCTGTGCAATCCCGCAGTGGTCTGTGAACACCCCATCTCTATAAATGTTGCTTCTGAACACCAGTACTGAAGAGCTAACTGGGGAGGGCTGGGAGGAGTGTGGCTAGCAGGGAATCTGCAGTTTTCAAAGGATGCACAAAGATATAGTATCCCTTATGCATGGTGTTTGTTGCTATGGCAGAGAAAACAAAACGTGCATAACTCCTGCTCCCAAGGSCTGTGAGGAAACCCAGGTGGGTGGTGGGTTGGAGACTAAAGCCTGAAGTTRTCCCTGCCTGGTCAGATCATGCTGTGGGATCTGCCTCCCAACTGGAGCTGTGCAGAGCCTTGCACCACATCCCCAGCTCTCACCATTGCAGGCTGCCCTCAGCTATAGTAAAGGGGGGGTCTKGAGGAGGGAAGAACCTTGCTGAGGATAAAAGCAGTGACAGTGCCAACCTGTAGTGTCTGCCTTTGGCTTCTGAAACACTTGTTGGACTGTAGAACATGAGGGCTCCAAGAGGCCAGGACCACTGCACTCCCTCAGGAAGGGGAAGAGAGGGGAGATTGCTACAGGAGACAAATAGGGTCATAGAGTTGAAGTAGCTGACAAAATTAATGCCTTCACATAAGGGATAGTATACCTCTGGCTGCAATCAAACCTCACTGTGCTCAGACTGGGGTTATGGTTTGTGCTCAGGGTGCAGTTCTTTAGGCAACTGACTGCATATTCCTTCAGCTCTTGATGAGTGTTTAGGCTAGCCTATTTCTGCCCCTTATTCTTCCACGTAATAGTTTGGAATAATTGATAAGTTCCCCCTCATAACTAATCAGTCCATGTATGTTAAAACCTTATTTTTAAGTTAGTTTTGAAATGGTCACAATTTGCTGTGTATGACTCTAATAACTTCAGTTGTTATCCTTTAGGTGAAGATGAAAGCTGAGTGATGCCGGAGTGCTCATCCATGGGAAGTAAGTATCTCTTTTTTTTGTCCTGGATGGATGAAATAAGAAAGGTTTTTGGACACTTGGTGTTCAATCACTGAGTACCTTTGAATTTGGGATCACTGAGGAGTTGGGAAGAATGGATATATAAAATGTAGAACACAATCCCTGCTGTCACACTGTGGGCTTGAGCACCCTGACTCCACCTGGGCTTGATACCTTGACAGCAGCAGCTAAAAATACCTTTGTAGACGTGGGTTTGTACAAAAAGTACCAGAATGACTGTGGGTATAATAACTTGGGAATGTTYTTCCAGTTGAGGAGTCGAACATGAGCACATCCAGCTCGGTGCCCAGTGGTGTGTGGAGGGACCAAGGGAGCAGGAGGACAAGTAAGTAGTTGGTGTCCTTACACTGCTGTGAGGGCTCAGTGGCTCATTACTCTGTGCTGAGTTATGTAATTCCTGCCTGAAACGTGTGATTAATCTCCATTTTGTAYAAAGTATCTGCATCTTGCTTTTGTAGAGCTGAAATGTAACCATTGTCTGAGGCTTTTCAGCCCTGCAGCAGCAAATAAATTCTCTCCTTTGTGTGCTGCAGGTGGTCAAACAAGAAATGACCATTCCTGCACTCAGGCTGCAGCTGGTGATTGTCAGCATGGGAAAAGGAAAATAGAGCAGCTGCTTCTCAGATGTTAAWTCAACTAAACCTTGTTAAAAAGCTATTTGCTGAARTACTTTAACATTGAATTTAAAAAAYAACCTGGTGTATAAATCAGCATGTACAGGAGCACAGCAGTTCAGGGAAATAAACCAACTTGCAGAGCTGGAATTAATGACATTTTCCCTCTAATTTGCCCCTAAACTACAATGGGAAGCATCAGATGTTTAAAATCTTGTTTGAGGAGCAACATGCTGAGTACCTTAGGATTCACAGGTAAGTAACAGGAGACCTGTGAGGTGTGAAGCCAGTGGGATTCAATGTGTGAATTGAATCCTCTGTGGTTTGTCACTGCTGCTCCTTACTGTGGGGAAGGAAAACACACAAAGCCATATCTGATCTTAAAAATACATGAATTCTGTTCATTTAATCTAAAATCTGATGTGAATACTTAGGGAATATTTGGCARGCATGTGGCCTGTGATTCTGAATGGTGATGCCATGTCATGTAGTTTTTGCTGTTTTCTGTCTTTCTTTGAAAATCTTTCTAATTGTGTGCTTTGTGCTTGCAGAAAAAGAAGTCTGAGTGCAATGAAGAGGAACCAGGAACATACAGCTCTTAAAAATAAAATATTTAAATATTTTTATAAATTATGTCTGTTTTATTCTGGGGGGTATTCAGTAAATACAGAGTCTGTCACTGTGGAGGAGAAACACAAATTTCTGGAAATTTCACTCATTCCTTACTCCCATTTTACATGTTACATAGTTTTGTGTTGTGGAATTCCAAATGTTTACCTGTGCCTGGTTGGTTTTTAATAGCTTTCTTGGTGGTGGCTGTAGTAATTAAGCCTGAGATGCCAAGAGTTGGGAGTTCTCTGGAAGCCAGAGCAGTGCTGGGTTTAGCTGTTGCAGCACAAATTGCCACAGTTCTGTTGCCTCACTGTGTGCTTTGGCAGCTGCACTGTGCACATACACTGTGCTTCATGCTATCACTCACTAAATACAATCCTTTGTTTAAATACCAAGTTTGTTTAATATGTTGAAACACACCAGCAGTGGTTCTGCTCATTGTAGCAGGGTTTCCTCCTGCAGTGGCACAAAGAGTCATGAACATTTGGCTGGGAACTGCTTTGCCAGATTAGAAACATGAAAATAAATTGAATTTTGTGTGGCAGAGTGGTATGAAATGCTTAAAAAGGATCTGAATGCCTGGGAGTGCTCGTAGCAGGGAGGGTTGGTGCTGCACTGGGAGCTGCTGCTGTTCTCTCTCAGGCACTCAGGTGCTGGGTGAGGGCAATCTGAGGTGTTCCACTCTSATTTGATGACTTTGTGCTATTGTCTGGATCCTTAAAAGGATTCAGTGAGGTTTGTGGCTCCTCAATAGCTGCCCTGTGGGGGCTGGGGTTCAGTGTTTTTGTCTCCACAGCTACTGCAGCTTGTGCAGCCCTTTTTCTTCACATTCTGTTATTTTCCAGTAACTTGTCCTCATTTCCACTGTTGCAGCACTGGCTGCTTCCTGTGAGAAACTGTTCCAGCATTGCCTGTGCTGAACTTCACCCCCTCAGGTCCCTGCTATGAGCAAACTGCAGCCTGTGTCCTTGTGGGGACGGGRTGGGTTTTCCCTGGTGYTGGTGTTGGCTGTTACCATCACCTGGGGTGTCCCCTGGTGAGGCTGACACCTTGTTCCACCAAATATCTCATTAAGTAGCTTCTGTAATCAATAAAAGATGAGAGGCTGAGAGCAAGTGCAATATCCTGGGAGCAGTCACATGCAGCCYTGCATGTACACCGAGTTCTACCACTCACTTTTTCAGGGTTTGCTATTTATTTTTTTAGTTCCTTTCTAACCAAGGAGCTTTCCAAGCTGTGAMGGCCTGGAGCCTGCCCTGGCCTGTTGCTGCTGTCATTGTGTGTTGTGCCAACCCGTGCTCCAAATCGTGGTGAGCAGCTGAAGAATCATGTGCTGCCAGGAGTAAAAATAGTGTCACTGCCMCTGGCCCCTGTCCAACCAGTGCCTGTGGCAGCCCCTGCAAAGAGGTGGTGGCGGAGCTGGGCTCGGTGCAGGTCCAGCCCGGCCGTGCCTCATTGCCCCACGCTGCTTCCTCGTGCCTGGAAAACACTTGGGGCTCTCACGATTTATTGGCATTCCAAAAATATTTCCACTGGAATGACACAAACGTCAGTGCCCGCGGCTCGGCTGGGCCTGGCTCTCGCCAATCCCGGGCTGCCGTTCCCGGGGGAGGCTCGGTCTGTGCCGGTGGCGGAGCAGCGCAGGCTGTGACACACAGGCTGGGGCAGCTCAGCCGCCTCCGAACCCCCTCGGAGCGGCCTCCCTGGGGCCGCAGCATCCTCACCGCTGCTGCTGCTGCCTGCTCCATCGGCCGCTGCCTGTTCCATCGGCTGCTGCTGCCCGGAGCTGTGCCAGCACTGCCTGTGCCCTGTCTGATCCCCGCTGCCCCTCGCACCCCAAGCCAGCAGGTGTTGCCATGGCTCACACCCGCTCACAGAGCCCACGAAGCTCCAGCTGTGGGATTGGTTGTGGGGTGGGGAAGTTCCGTTTTCACCCCCGCTCTCTCTCGGTGGGAGGATGGTGCTGCTGGCGGGGACGTGTCACAGCCCCCAGGGTGACGCTGCTCATCTGAGCACCCCCTGCCCCGGCAGCATCCGAGGGCTCGGGGGGTCCCCG
>CADDXX010000429.1:298816-325633 GCA_902810485.1 Alauda arvensis | reverse complement strand
CGAGCCCAAGCGAAGCGGGCCGGGAGCAGCCGGGCCGGGGGCGGCCGCGCCGGGCCGTCGGGGAGCCGCCCGGGAGCCGCCGGAGGATGTAGGAGGCGGCAGCGGGGTAAGAGCGGCGGCGGCCCCGGTGTCCCCCCCGGGGGTACCGCGGTGCCCGGCGCAGAGTGGGGGTCGGTCCCCGGGGTCCGCGGTGCCCAGCGTGGGGGTGGGGGGGATGCGGTCCCGGGGATCCGCGGTGCTCGGTGCGGAGGGGGGCTCTCCCCAACGGGGCACCGGAGCCGTGCGGAGCCGGCCCCACGGGAACGGGACGTGTCACCTGCGGACCCATCCAGCCCCGCCGGGATAAACCGGGGGGGGGAAGGATGGCGGAGGAGGGAGCCCGGGGATGGCCGGGGGCGTCTCACGGGTCCCGTGGTGCTCAGCTCCGCCAGGATTCCCCGGTGGGTGGGGGAGAAGGGGCGCCAGCGGGCATCCCCATCTCCCGCTGCCCGAGGCATYGGGGAGGGAGGCAGAGCCCGCAGCCCCTCCAGCCTCTCCCGGATGGCGACGCCAGCCATCCTGCGTTCTCCCGCTGCGGAGGGCTCGGGGCAGGCCCAGGACCCCTCCCCAGCCCAGTGGGCTCCCCCTCCCCATCCTGCCGGGGGTGGCGGCGCTGGCTGCGGGGACCGTGCCCTGCCGGGTGCCGGGAGCTGGCGCGACGACCCGGCTGAGCTGTGCCCATCCCCGTGCATCCAGGCGCCATGGTCCAACCCAGGCAAGCAGAGCTTCGGGGGCCCCTGTCTGGGTGCTCCTTTCTGCCACCTTCATTCCCCCAGGCTTGGGTTTTCTCGGAGGAATCGGTCTGGTCCCTCCATCCTGTGCCAAACCCGCAGAGCAAGTTGGCGCTGGGACCGCTGGTCTCTCTCCATCCTGTGACATCCAGCCCCGCATGTCACCTCCCTCACGGCTGCCCACAGCCGATCCCTGCCTGCCCCYGGCCAGGAAGGAGGGGACAGAGCCCGGCTGGTGGGTGTTGGTTATCCCCGTGGGAATCCAGGCTGGGAGCAGGCAGCCTGCCCTGGTGTAAATCGGAGCAGGGTCCGGTCAGCAGTGCAGATTCTCCTCTAGGAAATGGATGGAATTTTTTTTATCTTTCTCACCCCCGTGCTCCCACTGCCCCCCCGAATGCATCCACGGCTCCCAACCCTTGAGGACTCTCTCTGTGCAGGGATGGAGCAGTGGGAAGGCCACTGGAGATGGGCATGGCTGCAAGGAGCCTGTCAGCCCTTTCAAGCATTATTACAGCACCGGCAGGGCTGGGAATGCAAAAATAGCCATCAAAGTGACCGTGGAACAKCCGAGCCTGGAGGGGCCCCGTTTGGCTGTGAGGATGATGGGAGCACTGACGTGGGAGGTGTTGGTGTGAACCAAGTTTGGGGCTGCCCTGGGTGTTGTCACCCCACTGAGCCAGGGCACCAGGACCAGCTCCAGGCATCCCAGCTCCAGGGAACAGGGTGACAAAGCCGTGGTGTCCCCACTCCAAGCCACTTGATGCCCAGATCTCCCTCCTGAGTGCCAAGGCTTGTGCCACGTGGGCTTGGAGGAGCAGCCCCCRACCCTCTCAGTCCTCCTCCTGGCTCCCAGCAGCTTGGGCAAGGCACGGGGGGAGTGGAGGGTGCTGGGCAGTGCTTGGAGAGGGGGGGGTTTCCTTCAGCCTCTCCATCAGCAGCTCAGAGGCAGAGCCCTGCCAGGACCTGTGGGACRCAGAGCCTGTGTGGGTGGCTGCTGGCTGTGCTGGTGTGGGTCTCCCCAGCTCTGCCCACCCTCAAGGGCAGGATCACGCCCCGTGCTGGGGTCTCATGCCCAGGTGCWGCTGCTGCGGTGGGGGCTGGGGCTCCAGATCCAGGTTTTGCAGACGCTCGCATCTCTCCAACAAGCTGAGCCGAAACCCTGGATCCCACCCAGSCAGAAATTTGGATCTGGAGCCAAAGGTGACTCTTGGCCCTTATTGCCAACACGGGCGAAGCTAAAATCTGGATCTGAGCAGAAACAGGAGGAGCCTGGATCCAGCGCAGGGGCAGAACGCGTGGCTTGTGCTCCTTCTGGCCATCAAATTGGATTTCCCGAAATAGCCTGTTGAAGACCAGAGCCCAGCAAGGACCGAATCACAGGTCACCAGGGGTGTGGAAGCCCCACCACGATCCTGGCTGCCTGCTTCGAGACGTTGGCAGCCGGCAATAATAGTAATATACGGTGCCATTGCCGGGAGAGCGCAGCGCCGGAGAGCTAAGAATAGCAGGCGAGACGTGCCGGCAGCGGGGGCCCCGCGGGGCKGGCGGGGGCCGGGGGCTGCGGCTGGACGTGTCCCGGGCCACACCCGGCCCGGGGGGTGGCAGCTCTTCCCAGCGGGGAGGACACCTCTATGTGATGCAGGTGACACAGGTGCTGCGGAGGGAGAGGGGAGGGGGATGTGGAGAGGRGTGCCCCGTGCTGCAGACCCTGTGCTGTGCCCCTTCAGCCTGACCTCGGGGCTTTGCCATCCCCGAGAAGCAGGTGAAAAGCCTGCTCTGATAAGTGGCCTTCAGATCGTGGTGGCCATCTCAATGGTCCTGTGCTGCCTGGTCCCTCTGGGAGCAGCAGCACGGGGTGGGGGGCACCTGGAAAGCCATGGACAGGGCAGAGAGCTCAGCACTCCACACTCAYCTCCTCCAAACCAGGCAGGATTGAGCCCCTTCTGCTCTCCCTGTCCTSSTTAGCAGCTCRTTCYCATTGAGCCCCTTCTGCTCGCCCTGTCCTGCCTAGCAGCTCATTCCMAGGGCTGCACAGTGYCACTGGCAGGGGGACAGAGAGGGCCTGGCCACCGTGGGTCCCAAAGCTGGGCTGTGGGGAGGCCGGGCTGCTCTCTGTCAGCTGCTGCAGCACGTGGCAGCAGAGCCAGTGCCCATCAGATTAAGGAGAATTAATTTGTACTTTCCCCATTTCTGCTGGGCCAGGGGTGCTGCAGCACCCGGTGTGCCCCCTCCCACCAGCAGCTGTGCTCCTGCAGTGCCTGTGGCAGTGCCTCTGCAACCTGCCCTCAATCTTAATTAGATTTTCCRCGTCGCCCCCCAGCTCACTCCTCCCCAAATGCTGGAGCAGGGAGAAGCCATGACATGGTTTCTAATCAGGTTCTGAATTCAGATTCCCCCTGGCTGTCGTTGGAGGCTCCTCACARCCTTTGTTTGGTGCTGCCCGAACAGGGTCTGCTCTGTGGCTCCCCTTGAAGTCATCACCCCTGGGAGTGAGTGGAATGGAAACACGCTGATGTTTGGTGACAGTGACTTGAAGAGCACCTCCAGCACCCGCCAACCCACCCTGGCAGAGAGGCAGCCTGCCTGCTGCCCCCTGGCACCGTGGCTCTGGCTGTTCCTGCCAAGCACTGGGCACTGCTGCTGCTTTCCTGGGGTTCACTCTGCATCCCCCCAGGGTGCCCACGCAGCTGCTGTGAGAGCCGGGCACAGTGCCCCCAGATCCAGCCCTGGTGCAGCTCCACTGTGGCCAGCACATTGCCAGGTTTGGCTCTGTCTCTGGCACCAGGACCTCGTCGGCAGCGAGTTGTGGTTCTGAGCAGAGCCAGGGGATGCAAACAGCTCCCAGCACTGCCATGCCCCAATTAATAGCCTGTGAATCACGATGCTGTTGGAAGAGCAGATGTTTGTGGCATGGTTGCCAGCGCTCAGTGTTTCACCAGGAGTCTGGTTGGCCTTAAATTGGCAGCTCCGGGCAACGGGTGGTGATGGGGCCTCGCTGCCTGCCCAGCCCTCCCCTGCAGGAGGATCAGGAGCTGTTTGGGCTGGGAATTAGCTGAAGTTTTTGGTGGCCAGGGGGAAGGGGGAGAACAGCCTGTCCGTGGGCATGTGGGGGTGCTACATTGGAGTGAGACGACTACAAAAGCTRAAGGTATTGAGTCCTGTTGTGACAGGACCTGCTGATTTCTCCTTCCTGGGGAACCCCTCGTCTTCCCAAGGGGAAGCAGGTGCTGTGGTGGCACAGCAGGTGCTGGGGGCACTTGTTTGGGAATGGTGAACTGGTTGGTACTGGGGAAACACTGTGTGCCTTGGGAGTGGCTGTCCCTGCTGTGGCTGGTGCCCCCAGATGTGGGGTTGGGGTGAGACCCCGTGGTGGTTGGTGCACCCCAGCTCGGTGCCAGCTGAGCTGAGGGATGGCCTCAGGTTTCATGTTTGGTGTCATGACACCCATCTGCCTCAGGCTCCCCTGGGCCCTCCTGGGTGGGGACACACTGGGGACAGCCCCGTGGTAAGGGAACCACACGGTTCCCCTTCAGCAGGTGTGAGTGGGGAGCTGCTGGGGGCGAGGGCTGCGCTCAGGTGCCTGTGGGGTGCACAGGAGTGTGTGGGTGTGGGGTGCGTGGGGTGCTGTGAGTGGGAGCAGCCGGGTGCACGTGGCCATGTATTCATTCAGGGGCAGTGATGCAGAGGCACTGAGTGTCCACCTGCGTGTGCAGGGCTGGGTGTCTGTCTGTCCATCCATCAGTGTGTGGGGCCGTGTGTCCCTCTGGCCGTGCGGGGCCGGCTGTCCCTCCATCCATCAGTGCGCGGGGCGGTGTGTCCCCGTGTCCGTGTGTCCGTCGGGCCGTGCGGGGCGGTGCGTGGGCGTGCGGCGCTGCCGGCGTGGGCAGCCCTTTCCCGGGGGTGCGCGTTGGTGCGCGGGGGTGGCCGAGCGCGCCGGGGAGCGCGCGTGGGTGTGTCCCCAACGCGCGGGGGCGACGGCTCCGCCACCGCCTCTCGCCGGCTGCGAGGTGCCGGTGCCGGTGTCGGCACCCGGAGCGCGGCCGCCGCCGCCGCTGCGCTGCCGTGGGTGGCCGTGACCCTCGGGGACGCCTCCGGCCTCGCTGCGCGGCCTGGCCGCGGCATGGGCGGCCCGCAGGGAATTCGCAGGATCAGAGGGAATCCAGCCGCCGTGCCGCGGCCATCCTCCTCCGTCTCCTGCCGAGCCCAGGCCGGCAACTTCATGGCTTAGCAGCGGGTGAGTGGGGCGGTGGGTGGGAGGGGAGAGGGCCTGGCTGAGTGCAGGGGGCTCCGTGCCTGGGAGAGCCCCCAGTGCTGGGAGAGCCCYGCTTTGTGCCCAGCTGTGCCGGTTCAGGGAGGCCCCCCCGGCCCGGGCAGAGCGGGAGCCCCCGGGCAGCCCACAGCCCTCACCCTTTCATGGCTGAGTCCTCCTCCCTGGCAGCCACGTTCTCGCCTCGSTGTGCAGCCCGTGGCTCCCGGCCAGCCCTCGCTCAGACGAGCCCCGGCACAGCCGAGAGAAGCTCGCCCGACCGGGATGGGGAGATCCCAGCCCCGAGGTCTCTGCTCGCGTTCCCTGCGGAGCTGGGCTGGGGGCTGTGTGTGCCGGGCTGGGGGCTGTGCCCAGTGCGGGGGTGCTCCGGGGCTGGGGGCTGTGTGCACTGGGGAGCATCTGCTGGGGCTGGGGGCTGTGTGAGTCGCAGGGGGGTGTGTGCTGGGGCTGGGGGCTGTGTGAGTCGCAGGGGGGTGTGTGCTGGGGCTGGGGGCAGTAGCAGGGGGGTGTGTGCTGGGGCTGGGGGCTGGGAGCCGTGAGCATGGGGGAGGGGGTGTGCTGAGTGGGGTGTGGGGAGCAGGGCAGGGCTGCACCTCTGTGTTTGTGAGGGACAGGGTCTCCTCTGTGTGTCTGTGTGTCGGGCCGTGGAGGGAGCCGGGGAGCCCCAGCTCTGCCTGCCAGACGGCCCCGCTGCCGGGGAGAGGCACAGCCGGTGCTGACATCTGTGCTTCGAGCCCTGCCTGTCTTCAGCTCGCTCCTTGGCACAGTCACAGTGGCAGTTGGGTCCCTCCGTACCTCTCCGTGGTTTCCCCCATCACCCCGCCTCTCTGTGACACAAACCTGTACCTCTGGTGTGCCTTCTTGGAGGGGAAACTGAGGCAGGAGGGAGGGAAGCAGCAGAGCCCCATCCCTGTCATCCAGAGGCTTGATCCCACGCCTCACCCCGGTTTGTTTTTTCCTGCCAAGCGATGCCAAGAGCCGAGGGGGAAGCGAGGGCGTCCTGGGACACMGCTCCCGGCTGTGTCTGCCCGGGGCCCCGGAGCCGCCCAGCTCCTCCTGCCGCTGTCTGGTTCATCCCTGGCCTGGGGCTGCCACAGCGCCTGGCGGCGGGGCCGCCTGTGGCACATGGTGTTGGGCGGCGTGGTGACACCAGTGCTAGTGATGGCTGTGGTGGCAGTGGTGGCAATGGTGGCCGTGGTGGCTGCGGTGACAGTGGTGACAAGTGGTGACAGTGGTGGCTGTAGTGGCAGTGGTGCTGGTGGCGAGAGTTCATCGTGGTGGGAGTTTGCGTTGGTGGCCATGGTGGTGCCAGGGCGATGGCAGTGGTGGCCGTGGTGGCAGTGGTGGCCACGCCGGTGGCCGCGGTGGCCGCGGTGGCGCTGGCCATGGTGGCGCTGGCTCCGGGCTCTGTCCGCGGTGCTGATCCCCCCTCAGCCGTCCCCGGCCCCACGCTGCGGGTCCGAACTGCAGAACGAACCACCGGGCCCGACCCTCGCTGTCCCCGGGGGTGCCCAGGGCCGCGCTGGGGCTCAGGCTGCCCCCGCTCCCTTGGGGACGTCCCGCCCTGCCCCTGATCTTTGATGTGCGGCAGCTCCAGACAGAGCTGGCGGGACAGGAAACCGCGGGGAGCCGTGTGCCTGTCCCCCCACGCCCTGCCACCCGCCCGTGTGTGCCCGTCACCGACACCCTGCCCGCCGGGCTGGGCACAGCCTTCCCTCCATGGGCGCTGCTGATCGTCCCGCCGGGCAGGTCGGACAGGGACTGGGCTGGAGAGTGGGGCAGGGCACTTGAGGACGTGGCCACCGAGGCTCCATCGCTCCCTGACGGGTTTGGGACAGCCAGGGAGGGGCTGCCGGCCCTGCTCGGAGCTCCCGGGTAGGCGCAAGGCTGGCTGATGTGAAGTGTCAGGGGCAGCGCTGCTGGCTGGTGACACCGCGCTCACCTCGGGGCCCCCCTGTCCCCAAACCGCAGTGCCGGTGTCACTGCTCCCAGAACAAAATGTCAACCCATGCAAATGAGACTGCGGGAGCGGCTGATTGAAGGGCCCTGCCCCGCCCCGGAGTTGCAATCAAATATGCAAATGGCTCCCGAGGAGGCTAGTGAAGGCTATTAATAGCGGGGATGAGGCTGGGAGAAATCGYGGTTGTTCCTGAGGGAATGAGCCTGGGGATGAGCTGGTTCTGCTTGTCCCTCTCTGCAATGCCCTGGGCAGGTGACAGGTGCTCCCTGCAGGGAGCCCGTGGCCACCAGGTATTGCTTTGCCCTTTGCAGGGCAGGTGCTGCCCGTGTSCCCACTGCCCAGTGTCCACGGGGAAACTCGGGGGGGAAATCACAGCTGCTGGAAACCCTGAGATTCTAGCCCTGGGGAGTCAAAGCAGGAGGGATGAGGTGCCCAGTGGGACCTGGGCTCTGCTGGGAGGGGTCACTGTGGCTCAGCCTGGGCAGGGAGCTCAGCCTGGGGCAGCTGTCACCATGCTGGGGTAGGGAGGGAACAAGGGGCTCCCTGCCACCCCCTTACCCTCCACCCTGTGCTTCCATACCCCCTTCCCTGTCCTGCTTTCCCTCCTTTGTCACTGGGGATGTCCCTCTCCTGCCAGCTCCAGTGTGAGCACAAGGCACTGGTGGGAGCCACGCTGTCCCCAGTGTCCCCAGGCAGCTCAGGAATCCTCGTGTGCTTGGCCCCTGCTGCAGCCCCTCCACCCCATCTCCTGGGTTTTGGGATCCAGGAACYATCTGACCTTTTTATAGAAAACTGTGGAAGTCAGGCTGGAGTCAACAGTAACTAATTATTTAAAATCTGAAACTAGGATAATTAGCCCAATTAACAGTCTCAGGTGACGTCTGAATCCATCTGATAACGGCCCGAGGAAGAGAGAAATTAATTAACCTGTCAGCCTGACATTTGTAGGTCACCACTGGCTCCTCATGACGCTGGGGTGGGCACAGGGGTGTTTTGGGGGGTCCCGTCTCTCTTRGTGCAGGGGGTCTCACCCTTTTGGGGGGCTCTCAGTGCAGGGAAGGGGCTGTGGGTGCCATCTGGGGGAGATGCACTGGGGGCTGCTGGCTTGGGGGGGACGGCGTGCTGCTGTTTGAAGCCGGGTGCTGGGCGGGGGGACACCGGGCTGGGTGTCCCCCAGCAATGCCACAGCCCGTCCGTCGGTGAGGCAGCACCTGTGGGCCTTTAAGGTTGCTGTGGAAACGGGGCTGCTCGGTACCGGGAGGAGCCTCCTGCTTTCCAGGCAGGGCCCCCCCTCCCCATCCCTGCGGGAGGAAACCCCCACCCCGGGCACCTGGCACCGCACAGACCCCCGCGTGTGTGTGCGTGTGTGTGTGCGTGTGTGCGTGTGTGTGTGTGTGTGTGTGGAGGGGGACACGGCCAGGGCACGGCTGCACACGTGCGGGAGGGGGGCTTCAGGTGGCAGCATGGACAGCTCAGCCCGGCTTGGCATGGCTGGTGGTGCCAGGCAGGGCTGTGCACACACCTGGACACGCCACGACACACATGAACACATATGGACACATGTGCATGCCCCTGCAGCCCAGCCGTGCCCTATGGGGACCCTGCCCTCACACCTCAGCTGGCACATGGACCCGGCCTGGCACTGGGGCTCTGCTGGCTCCCCCCTGGCACGGCACGGGGCCCACGAGTGTGCCGAGGCAGAGCCCCCGGCCACAGCCCGCTGCCGTGCTCRGCTCTTGGAGTTTTAATGAGGTAAATTGTATAAAAAGCTCCGTTTGCCCTAAATGCCCATCCCTGCGTGAAGCTGCTGCTGCTGCGGCGCAGCCCGGGCACACCCCGGGAGCTGGGCAGGGGGCTCCGGGGCTGGGCACACGCTCCRGGGCTGGGCACGTGGCACCGSCAGGAGGAGGAGGAGGAGGAGGACGAAGGCGGTTTAGCACATTTGCAATCATTTCCCTCCTCCCCCCCAAGTTTACAGCTTACCTCAGCGGCTTATCAGCCTCCAATCTCATTAAATCAGGCAAATTGTAGCATCTGATATTTTATGGAGATTAAGATGCGCGCCCAGACTCTATAATTATCGGCAAAGATGTATTTACAATACCTTGTTGCTAGTAAACAAAAAATAACTTCAGATCAAAGCTCTCTTCCAGGGGAATAAATCTGCCCATCGAGCCCCGGCTGAGGCGCACGGCGGGGAGACACCGGAGCCGCCTGGGGTGGGTGGGCATCGCGGGGGGACACCGGGGAGGGGCGTTTCGGGGATGTCCCCGGTCCCACGYGCTGGATCCATCCCCAGGGTGTCCCTTGCTGGCATCTCCCACCGGAGCCCGGTGGCACCCACCCCTCCGGCCACGGCTCCGCCGGGGATTTCCACCCCAGGGACGTCCCCGCTGAGACGAGCCCGGGATTTATCGGCACATGTGCGTTGCCCCTGGATTCCTCACGGCGCTGGGAGCGCTGCGGATTACCGATGTGGTGACGCTGGTTTATTGCTGCCTGAAGTGGATTTATCCGTGCGGCAGGGCCCGGGCTCGCTGCCGGTGTAAATCACCTCGGCACGGCTGGCGGGAGCCCGGGTGCTCCTGTGGCTGCATCCCKTGGCGTTCCAGCCCTCCCCGGGGGTTTTGTGGGCTCCTCCTTGGGGACCGCGCACTCCTCACCGCGGATCAGCTGCCCCCTTCTCCATCTCGCTCACTGAAACGAGAATAAAATGGTGATAACGCTGCAGACGTCCTCTGGAAAAGGGCTCTGAGGCAGATGAAAAGCCCTACTTAAGAGTGAGGCCATTATTATTAATAACTCGGAGCGAGGCTGTAAATTCAGCCGACACAGCTATTATGGGAAATGAAGCTGCTCCCGTGCTGGATCGCTGGCTGCCAGGTGTGGGATGGGGATGGGCTCAGGAGAGCGGGGCTGGATGCCCCAGAGCTGGGGCAGCGTGGCCAGAGGGGGCAAAAACACTTGACTCCATCTGGGCTCATTTCTTAGCTTTTCTGGGAAGGCTGGAGGTGTGAGGGGGGGATCCTGGGTCCCAGYGGGAAAGGAGGTGACTGAGCTTTGCAAAAAAGCTGAGATCTGGCCCAAGCCCAGGTCAGGGGTGATGCAGGATGTGGGGAGCATGAGCAGAGCTGGGAAAAGCCAGAGTGATGCTGAGGTTGGGCTGGGCAGGACCTGCCGTGGCCATCCTGGGCTGACTGTGCCCATCTGGGGAGTGTCCAGGGCMGTATCACATCTTGGCAAAGGCTGCATTAAAATAAAAATAACTTGGTGCCATTCAGTGCCCGCAGCCAGCTCAGAAAAAAAGACAAAAGCTGCCGTGCCATGGGAATGACTTCACCTCCAGCACTGCCACCCTCGAGCAGGGCAGCCCCGGGGCTGGAGGGTGCCCAGGGTGGCAGGGCTGGGTGTGAGGTGGGGCAGGGGGTGCCCTGGGAGGGTGTGCAGTGCCATGAGAGTGTCACGGGGGTGAGGAGCAGCGGCCATGGGCTCGTGGTGCTGCCTGTACCCAGCTCAGGAGCTTCTGCGGGGGAACGAGCTTTGATATAAATATCTTTTTTGCTCAGCACACGACCTACTTTCCAGACAATGCCATTAGCCTCCCGACTCCCTCATTCATCTTGTGCCGTCCTCCCCCAGCCCGGCCCGCGCTGGCACCCGCGCCAGCACGGCACAGGGGACACGGGGTGCTGAGCCACGATGGCACCTGCCTGGGTGGCACCGTGGGGACCCCGTGCTGGCTTTAGGGCCAGCCAGCAGCCCCCTTCTCACAGCTGCCTGGTGCTGCCTGTCCTCTGCCCCTGCTGTGGTGCTGTAGAGGGTGGCTGGCTCCCCTTGGGGGTTTCTCCACCCCATCCCACAGGATACTCAGGTCTCTCTCCCTCCCTGCTGCCTCCTGCCTCATTCCCTGCAAAGTCCATGCCCTGCGTGGCAAAACGGCCTCATCCTCACCCAGGGACATCCTCACCCAGGCACAGCCTCACTGGGTACATCCTGGGCAGGGCAGAGGGGAACACGCCACACATCGGCTCAGGGCTGGCCCAGGGGCAGTGTGTGGGGTCAGGACCCCTCCTGAGCCCCCCCAGAGCATCCCTGGTGGAGTTTGTCCGAGGATGAGCCCACAGGAGCTTTCCTGTGCTGGCAGAGGCTGTGCTGTGCAGTTTGCAGCTGGTGAGGGGCTGGTGGGATTCGGGGCAGGTTGGGCAGAGGRTGCCCAGTGCCACTGCCATGGCACTGCCCAGCTGGTGGGAATTGCTCTGACACCAGTTTTCCCCCAAGAGCTGGAAACTCCTCTCCAGGCCCACCACCTGCACACCTCCCTGCACCCCTGGGCTGAGCCCCCGCTCCTCCCCTGCAGCTAAAATTAAATATTCAATTTGTATTGCTGGTAAATCCTGATAATCTCTTTTATCTCTAAGCTGTTGTAGCAGGAATATCGGTGGTGTAATCTCCATGGGGGCTGCTCCTGCTGCCCTTCACAGCTCCCTGGCTTGGATCACGCTCCCTTTTCCCCACATTTCTCTCTGGGATGCTTCTGGTGTTGGAGCAGATCTCCAGTGCCAACAGCAGAGCACCCCATGGCACCATCATCCCGTGGATGCTGCTGGGTTTGGGGACAAGGGTGTGCACGGTCCCCAAATTGTGATGGAGGTGCTCTTGGCCCGGGTGATCCAGGGGGTCCCACCAGAGCATCCCCCGTGCCCTCACCCACCAGCCGTGCCCCTCCTCCCCTTGCTCTGTCCCCGCGCTAAGAGCATTGTGCAGAATTATGTATTTAAATATTTAGGTTTTCATCAGCTTTGCAAATTAAGCCCATCCATTAAAGCGGCAGTTTGGGTCCTCTGCTGGCGAGCTGGGCTGTGCCGTGCCTCGGGCTCGCTGTGCTCATCCCAGCCCCGGCCCCGGGGGATGCAGCCTGGCAGTGGGACGTGATGGCCCGGAGCATCCCTGCTGGCACAGGCACCCAGGGCTCTGCTTCCTCCCCGTTCCTGGAAACTCCGGCCCCTGCGGCCCCGTGGGAGGGGATGGCGGAGGGAACCGGTTGGGATCGGTGTTATTTGGGGTTGGAGTGGAGAGTGCTGCGTGCAGGATGAGGAACAGCACAGGGGACAGATGAGAGCTGTGGCTCAGCCTGGCAGGAGCAGAGCAGGGATAGCAGTGCCAGCCTGCTGGAGGCTCAGAGGGAGKGAAGCTGGGCATGGAGGGGTCAGCCTGCCCAGRGGTTTGGAGGAARTGGGCAGGAGATGGCCAGAGTTGTCACTGCTGCCACGCTCAGTGCTGAGGCTGTGCTGGCCTGAGCTCACCGAGGAGGCTTTGGAGTGATCCCTGGCTTAAGTCATGACACAGCAGGCTGGGGAGTCAGTGGCTCTTTGGCCTGGCTGGTTGGGAGGCAGCTGGGAAAATGCTCCAGCTGCTGGCTCCATRTGGGAGGGAGGGAAAAATGGGGGCGATGGGGAAATGGGGTTCATCCAGCACTGCTGCCCCTGGCACAGCTGCAGGGCCTGAGGGGGCTGCCATGGCCCCAGTGCCTGTGGCACAGGCAGGTTTAACTGCTGGGGGATGCTGGAACCCACCTGGGGCACCACTGAAGTGCCCAGTGGGAGTGTGGGCAGAGCCCCCAGGGCGAGTGCAGCACAGGGGGATGTCCCTGCTTGTCCCTTCCCTTTGCTGCAGGTGGACATCAGGCTGTGGTCTCTGCGTGGGCTCCCTGGTGTCACCTGGATGTCTCCCCTTTCCCACCAAGCCCTGGAGGGCCCCGGAGCAGCTGCTGGCTGCTGCTGGCCCCAGGCAGCGTGGGCAGATGTTGAGTGTGTCCATGGCAGGGGAGCTGTCYGTGGGCATCACCGGTGATGGGTGCTCCTCTGTGTGGCTCAGTGCCCACAGTCCCTGTGCCAGCTGGCAGGGGCTGGGGTCCCTGGAGCCCTGCCTGCCCTGGGGGACTCTCCATGGTGGTCTCCCAACTCAGTTKGCTGCACTCCTGACGCTCTGGCTGYGGGGTCCCACCTCTGGCAGYCGATGCCCTGGCTCCTGTGGGCAGCATGAGCATTGCTGTGGGGCTGAGGGGGCTGCAGGTGGCTGTGCCAWGGGGCTCCTGGCTTCTCACCCCTGCCAGCCCTTCCTCTGCCTGCACCTACACAGAGATGCTGCCACGGCCCATTCCCAGTGCCACACCTTTCCTTCTCAGCCAGCTTCCTGGGATCTGGCTGCCAGGCCCGGGTATCCCCATCCTAAACAGCTTTTGAAGATGTGGCTCTTCCACCAAGATCTGGTTTGGGCTTTGCAGGGATGCAGTGCCAGGCTCCTTTCTCCKCTGCCTTTGCCTTGGCAGCTCCAGGATGCTCCTTTGCACACCCAGCACAGCAGCACGGCCCCCAGAGAATCAGCTCTGGGGCCAGGGTGGGTGCTGTGCTGTGCAGGGAGGGGGTTCCTGTGGTGGCAGCAGCCAGAGCCAGTGGTGCTGTGGCGGGGAGCCCCGGCGCTGGCATCCCCGGCACTCGGGCGCGTCGTGGCCGTATTTCCCCGCTCTGCTCCAGGAGTAATTGCTCAGATGGGGACGTGGGGCAACTCCCATCCCTCTCCCGGCATGGTAATGAGTGAAGAAGACTCAAAGACAAATGGCTCATTAAGAAGCAGTGCTGCATTGCAGGATTTTTCATCCCACCAACCGCTGCATCAGCAGAGGCAGCACCTCTCGCGCTCGCTCTCCCAGCCCTGGAGAAGGAGCTGTCAGGCAGCTGGGGCTGGTGCCAAAATTAATCATGTGCTTAATAACGTGCCCAGCCCGTCCAAGGGCCTGTCCTCAGCCTCCTGGCGTGTGCAATGGGGCTGCCACGCCGGACTGCAGCCCTGGGGCACCGTGGGTTTGGGTTTGGAGCCTGGGAAGTGCCCATGCTCAGGGACAAGAGATGGCTCAAGGCAGGGCTGAGCCAGGGGAGGTGCCCCCAGCCTCGGGGTGCCACAGCCTCCCCAGTCATGTCAGGGTGCCAGGGTCCCCCAGATTCATTGGGGTGCCAGAGCCCCCCAGCCCTGYCAGAGTCCCAGCCAGCTGTGCTGGCTTCTGTGGCCTTCTCAGAGGCCTCGGTAAACACTTCCTGCTCCGCTCACATTTGCAATTGYTCAGCTTGTGTTCATCTTTCATGACTTTTAAAAAATCTTTCCTCATCCCTTTTTTCCAGCAGTGCCCGGTTGGATCCTGCCCCTCACAGCCCTCTGCAGGCAGTGCCTGCCTGCAGCTGCTTTGTTTTCTTTTATTAACAGTAATTGGTTTTGATTTCCTCATTGCAGCCAGTGTATTTTCTGTGATTTTGCATCCTGTTCACACTGTTTTGCTCTTTCCCTTTTCCTCTTTCCCTTTTTCCCCTTCCCCCTTTTCTCTTTCCTTTTCCTTTCCTTTTTCCCCTTTCCTTTCCTACTCCCTTTCCCTTTCTTCCCCTTTCCCCTTCTTCCCCTTTCCCCTTTCCCTTTCCCCTTTCCGTGCTAAATTAGGTGATCTCTTACTAAACCCCTCTTTTTTTTTCCTCTCCAGGCTGAGTAAATTTTACTAATTCAACCTCATAAAATCACAGAACAATTAGTAATAAAATAAAATGTTTGCTTTCCACAATCCTTCTCGCTTACAATGAGCGGGGAAAGAGTAAATAGATTAAAAGCACGRTGGAAACGACCTGGCAGTATTCCATATTTATTTTCTTCCGAYGGCCGTAGATCAAATTTGTTCAGCCCCTAAGTGGGAAAAACACTTTATTTTATTTTTTTTCCCCCGGCTCCAGCTCGTGCGAGGCGCCGGGCGCTCACGCTGCGTGTTTGTTCTCTCCCGCTTTCATCCCGAGCCATAAAGGTCCCCAGCAGGACCCAAGCTGGCAGAATCTCACATTAATTTGCAGAGCAGAACCGGGAGAGGCCGAGCTCGCTCCTCTCCCGGGCTGGAAGCTGGGGGGGAAAGAAAAAAAAATTCCCTTTGGTGATGCTGGAGAGCCGGGGTGGAGGGAGGAGGATTTTATGGAGGGAGAGGCCGCATCCGGAGAGAATGAAAAGTCGATGGCGAGGTGGCCGCTGGGCCGGCTCCGGCCCCCGCTGGCAGGGAATTGCATAACAGGATGGGACTGGGATGGTTTTGGGGCTAAACTGGGTGAAACACGTGGCCGTGGCCGTGCGGAGCTGTCCCCGTCGCTGCGCTGCYGTGGGGCGGCCCCAGGGGAGGATGGAAGGCTGGGCTGATAAAAATTACACGGGGAGGTGGCTCAGGCTGGTTTTTGGGGAGGAACACCTTTGCTCTGGCTTCATCCCCCTCCTGTTCCTCCCCCCAGAGCCGGCTGCCCCAGGGATTCCCAGCGTGGAGGAACTGCTGCTGGCGGGGCCATGAGGACAGCATCCCCCTGAGYGCCGGGCGGTGAGTGCCACCAGCAGCCTTCACTGCGACCCCAGCACGGGCTGCCCTCGGTGGGGCTGCTGGGGAAGGGCAGGGGGCCAGGACCCCCCTGAGTCAGGGCCATCAACCCCAGCTCTTGGGGTTAGACCAGTTGGAAAACCCAATCTTGCTTTGTGTCGGACCTGGACGTTGTGATGGGGTTTTGATGTCCTCTCACCTCCCTGCTGGTGTTCCTGGAGCTGGAGGAAAGATGGGAGGATCCTGGGTGCTCTGGGGTCCCAGGGAAGCTCAGACTCCGGGTGGGTCTGCCCTGAATCCCTGTAGCTCTGGGCCTCAGCACCGCGTTCCCTCCAAGGCAGGGATCTCATGGGGCAGCTGCTGGGAAGTGGAGCTGCCTCTGCCAAGTGCTCCCACGGGAAATTAAACAGGAGGCTGAATTTCAGGATGGCCTGGAGCACCGGGAACTACGAGCCCCTCTCCTSCCTGTGCTGACCCTCTCAATGGGGGGAGACATCAGCGGGTGGTGGTGGTGGGGAGCCACTGGTGGGAGTTTCTCCAGGCGCTGGATGCAATAAAGGCGAGGAGCGAGTTATTTGTAATGGTAATTATGCTCTTCCAGTTTATCCTAGCACATAATTGTGTGGGCGGTAGGTTCCCACTGGTGGTAATTACCCTGGTGTTAAATGGCACAAAATTCAGCTGGGCTGGGTTTTTCCCCCCTGACTTAAATCTGCGCTTTGGTGGCACAAATCCCTCCATCCCAAGGGCTGCTCCGTGGATTGGCCTTTGGAGGGACACAGCTCCAGCTCTCGGCCATCATGAGCCACGTTCTGGCCCAGTCCCATGTGCCAGCCTGCCCTGCTGGGACAGGGGACAGCAGTGGGCTCAGTGGCCTCTCCATCCTCGCCACACATCCATTCCTGCTGGCACATGGCATCGGGGACCCTGAGCTGCTCTGCCCGTGCTGAACCCCACAGTGTCACTCCCTACCCCTTCCCCATCCCGGGGTCACCCTCAGGGAGCCCGGCTGTTCCCTGGGCAGGGCACAGACACCGGTGTCACCCCGGTGAGCTGGGACACGGCTCCTCCAGCGCGGCACGTCCCCGCCCGCTGCCAGCGCTCCGCAGGTGCGGGGGAGCTGCGGCGCTGCCTCGCCGGCGGCTCCGGCTTTGTTGAATTCCTGTGAATTCCTGCACCTGCCGAGCACAAAAGCCCGGCGGGCTCGTGCTGACGGGCTCCGCAGATATTTTGACTCCTTCTCGCTGCCGCGGCAGCAATATTTGGATCAGCMGAGAGCTTCCCTCCCCGAGCAGGAGATGATAGCTCAGCCCGCGGAGGCAGAGCTGGGCTGGGAGCCCGTCTGTTTGTCCGTCCTTCCATGCTGCTGCTCGATCCCAGGGCAGGGAGGCAGCTCCATCCCACGCTGCTGCTCCTGCTCATCGCGGCATCTCTCTCGGGAGTGGAGAGGCATCTTCTGTACCAGCTGCACCTTCCGTTCAGCAATTAGGGAGCCTTGTTAGAGCAGGAGTGGGATCTCAGGATGAGCAGGATGGAGGCATCCAGCCTCARATCTGGGAAGGAAGATGGTGGTGGTTTAGGGTAGATGTGTTCCCAGGGCTCTGTCTGCTRCTCAGGGCCAAAACACCATCACTGCCCGCCCCCACAGCCCTTGGGGACCCCCAGCTGCCCTCTCCTCCAGGGCTGCTCGGGGCACAGCCCCCTCCCACACAGCCCTGGCCCTCCCAGTGCCCCTCGTTTCCAGTCTCCSTGGTCAAATCCCCACGTGCCACAGGGAACGTCCCACGGTCACCTTTCCCTGCAGCCAGTCTGGGAGACGCGCTGCCTGCAGCACCCTGCCCAAACCCGACAACGAGAGCGTTAACGACGCCTGTTAATTAGCCGAGATACTCTGGAGAATAAGTAATTTCCTCATTTRCAGTCAAAGCAAAGACAGAGCCTTTGAGGGGCTGTAAGGCACACAAACCTCCATGGGTGCAGGCGGCTCCATCGGCTGGCACTGGCTCCATGCCGTCCTCCTGCTATGGCCTGGGGCTACCCCTCACGGCACAGCCACCTCTGCTCCTGCCTCCCGATCCAGAGGGCTTGCAGGGCAGGAGATCGCGGGTCTCCATGCACAGCTCCATGTGGGGCTGGATGGAGACATCAGAGCGTGGCCCCCCCGCGCCCGCGGCAGCTCATTAGCGGCGCTGTGAATCGCGACGGCTGAAAAACTCAGCCAGAGCCGCTCTCTAATGGAGAAACACTTCACAATATTTGGTGTTGGAGAAGAAAACAAGGATCTGCTGATGGCAGCGTGTCCTCCCTCGCTGTCTGCAGGCCCTGCTGCCTGCATCGCTGCTGGCAGCACCTTCTCCTTCCCACTGCCCCCTCCGAGCACCTGAGCTGGGGGTAACCCCTGGTGCCTGGYCCGGGCACTGTGCTCCTGTCACCAGGTAGAAATCCAGGATTCTGCCACTTCACAGGGCTGAATCTTGCCCTGGAAGCTTCCCAGCCTTCTCAGCTGGTTCCTGTGAGGTAGCCCCCAAAGTTCTGCTGGCAGTGGGGGGCGCAGAGGGGATTTTTACACTCTGCCTCTCCCTGTCTCCACAGATGAGCCCGCAGGGGCATCCCTGCAAGATGCCGAGGCTATGGGGTGGGTGCTGAGATGATGAAGGGCTACCATGGGGAGCGTAGCCAGACACAGCCCTCCTCCGGCCACCGCTGCCGCTGCATCCCAGAGGACTGCGAGCATCCCGCCGACTACATCCCGCACGGCCCCGAGGGCCGGCCGCCCTACCTGCCCAGCCCCAGCGAGCCCTGTTCCCTGGAGCATCCCTACTGCCCGGCTCGGAGCCCCGGCGCGGCCAGCGAGTGCCCGGGCGGGCCCCTGAGCGAGCCGCCCTCCGCCAGCGCCAGCAGCACCTTCCCGAGGATGCACCACGCGCAGCAGCCCTACGACTCCTGCGACGAATGCATGGCGACCGCCCACCCCTCCAGCAAGATCAACCGCCTGCCCCCCACGCTGCTGGACCAGTTCGAGAAGCAGCTGCCGCTGCACCACGACGGCTTCCACACGCTGCAGTACCCCCGGGCCGGCGGCGCCGAGCCCCGCAGCGAGAGCCCCAGCCGCATCCGCCACCTCGTCCACTCCGTCCAGAAGCTCTTCGCCAAGTCCCACTCCCTGGAGGCGCCGGCCAAGCGGGACTACAACGGCGCCAAGATGGACGGCCGCGGGGACGGCTACCACCACCACCACCACCATCACCACCACCACCACCACCACCAGTCCCGCCACGGCAAGCGCAGCAAGAGCAAGGACCGTAAGGTGGACTCCCGGCACCGGTCCAAGATGTTGGGCTGGTGGAGCTCCGACGACAACCTGGACAGCGACAGCAGCTACATGGTGTCGGGCCGGCACGCCGCCGACCAGGGCACCCAGTACTGYGTGGACGCTCCCGAAAGTGCCTTCAGAGACTTGACCTTGAAGAGTCTAAAGGGCGGCGGGGAAGGAAAATGCCTGGCCTGTGCCGGCATGTCCATGTCTCTGGACGGCCAGACGCTCAAGAGGAGCGCCTGGCACACCATGACCGTCAGCCAGGCCCGTGAAGCCTATCCCAGCGCCGGCGGCACCGAGAAGACCTTGATGCTTCAGGATGCAAAGGCCAAAGACCGAGCGTACCAGTACCTGCAGGTGAGGGGCTGGGCAGGGTGAGGGGACTGGGGCTGACTGTGCTGTGGGGTGAGCCAGGGCTGGGACCCTCCATCCAGCAGCYKGGGGTGCTCCAGCTCTGCTCCGTGYCCCCAGCACCTGTGCCCCGTTCCCACAGTCCTGTACCAGTCCCCGTTGTCTCCTCGAAGCCCATCTGCTGCCTCCTGCCCTGTGCTGGATTTGGGGTCAGACCAGCTCTGTCAGCTCAGAGCCACCAGCAGCCCTGTGCCTGCTCCCTTCTCACTGCTTTTATCCTGCCTCTGTGCCTGGCTGGGTGCCACTGGCTGCCTCATCACCAGGCTCCCTTCTAGGTCACCCCCCTCCCAATTAAAAGCTAATTAACTCTTCTCTCCCTTTCCTGGGGGAAGGAGACAGGGAGCAGCAATGCTGCGCTGGCCAGGGGTGGGGGTGGCTGGGGCCCGTCTCTGCTGGCAGCAGGGCCATCAGGGCAGGGCGCTGGCCCTACTGCCCTGGCTGTGGGCTCCAGGGGACACCATCCCCCTGCCACTGCCCTATAAGGACCCCGTGGTGCTGGCGTCAGCAGCACGTGGCAGGACTGGTGCCCGATACGTCAGGAGGGTGCTGCTGTGGCATGGGTGGGATTTGGCCCAGACGCTCCTGCCGGGGGGGCCGCGAGGTGGGAGCTGCTGCGCCGCCCCGCGTCGGGGGAGCGAGGAGCTGTGGCTGTTAGGAGGGATCYGCTCTCCTGGATTTTGGGGCTTTCCAAAGGGGTCAGAGGGGTCTATCCCTGCAGCTCTGGGGTGCATGGGGAGGACAGAGGAGCCCGGCATTATGTGCTGGATTTGGGCTGGGTTTGGGCTGGCGCGTGGCTCTGCACCCCACCTGTGGCACCCCGGCCACCACATCCTCTCCCACGCTTGCCTTCCCGCTCCAGGTGCCGCAGGACGAGTGGAGCGGGTACCCGGCGGGCAAGGACGGGGAGATCCCGTGCCGGCGGATGCGCAGCGGCAGCTACATCAAGGCCATGGGCGACGAGGACAGCGCCGACTCCGACATCAGCACCAAAGTGCTGCCCAGGGCGGCCACGCGGCGAGACAGCTACCGCCGCTCCTCCAGCGCCGACCAGGCCAGGACCAAGTAAGGGCTGTTGCCTCCCGGCCTCATCCCAGCACTGCAGGCAGCAGCGGGGCCACGGGCTCCCCGGGAGGATAAGTGGCATGTCCCTGCTCATGGCATTGTCCCCACTCACAGCACCGTCCCTGCTCACAGCACTGTCCCCTGCTCACAGCTGCACTCCCCGGTGCAGCGGCACCGAGCCCTGTCCCCGCTCTGTGTCAGCCACTGGGGGGGACTTGGCTGTCAGAGGGGACCTGCTGCTACAGCCACGTGCAGACCATGGGGAGAAGAGGCATGTTCAAAGGGGGATGACTGAGATGTGCTCCAGTCCCAGTGGGTGACAGTTTTGGGGGCAGTGAGGAGYGGGGACAGCAGCAGTGGCCGGCGGGAGAATCTCTGCGGCCGCATTTCCGAATGCTCTGCTGGAATGTGTTGCTTTTGGTGCCATCCCTTCTATTCCCACTGTCTCTCATTAGGTTTGCAAGTAGGCACTATTCTGATTCATATATCTGTAACTGTCCCAGCTGCTGCACGCCACCGCGAATGCTCCCGCGGGGACAGAGCTACGGGCGCTCCTTCACCACCGGCCAGGTATGTTCCGTGGCACAGGGGCAGGCCGGGGCAGGGATGTGGTGGGTGTCGCTCTGTGCATCCCTTGCCCTGGCTCAGCCTCRCCCACCACTCTCCCCAGATCAACGACGAGCTCAACCACCAGTTTGAGGCCGTCTGCGAGTCGGTTTTCGGCGAGGTGGAGTCGCAGGCCGTGGAGGCGCTGGACCTGCCCGGCTGCTTCCGCATGCGGAGCCACAGCTACCTGCGGGCCATCCAGGCAGGCTGCTCCCAGGACGACGACTGTCTCTCACTCTTCTCCATGTCGGCCCCTCCTGGGCCGCCCATCACCAGCAGCATCCTGAAGCCCAGCACTTGTGAGTCCTGGGGGGTGGCGAGGGCTTGGTTGAATGAGGGAACCCCATATGTCCCTGCCTGCTCACYTGGGCACCTGCCAAGGGCTGCTGCTGCCCTCCTCCTGGCCCTCGACCCCTGTAGTGCCCAGCACAGGGTGTGAGTGTCTCGCTCATCACCCAGTCCCAGTCAGGGGGCTGCTCTGTGTCCCCAGCAGCCATTTGCCATCCCCTCCTTTCCTCCACTTCTGTCCCCATCTCTGCCCCTTGCTGGGTGCTACACCAATGTGGCTAGTGTGGGTCTGGAGTGTTTTCCAATCCCCAAAATTGGTCAAACAGCCCCTCTGAACTCTGGCCYGTATCTAACCCAGCTGAGGGGCAAACCCTGTTGGGGCCATGATCCCCAGTGCTGTGGGAGGAGATGGGCAGCATTCCCCGGGGCCCCTGTTCGCGGCGGGAAATGAGCAAGTGTCTGTGTTTTCACGTGCCTTTTCATCCTGCGCCTCTCCCACAACAGCYTTCAGTTACAGAAAAGCTCCACCTCCCATCCCTCCAGGAACCAAAGCCAAACCTCTCATCTCCGTCACGGCGCAGAGCAGCACCGAGTCCACCCACGAGAGTTACCTGCCCAGCGAGGTCGCCCGCAGCCCCGCCTGGTCCAAAGACGCCGCGGCCCGCTGCAACTCGGCCGAGAGCCTGGAGAGCTCCAAGGTGACGGCCGTGGCCCTCGACCTGCCCCCAGTCCAGCCCCGTGCTGCTCCCAAGCCCTCCACACTCATCATCAAGGCCATYCCAGGCCGGGAGGAGCTGCGGAGCTTGGCTCGGCAGCGGAAGTGGCGTCCCTCCATCGGCGTCCAGGTGGGCTCCGCTCCTCCCTGYGGGCTGCCCGAGTGGTGTCAGCCGTGCTGAGCCACCACGCTGCGTTTTGGGGCTGCCCTCCAGCGCTCTCCCTCTGCCCCTTGGCAGGTTGAGGCCGTCTCTGACTCGGATACGGAGAGCCGGAGCCAGAGGGAGTTCCACTCCATCGGGGTGCAGGTGGAGGAGGACAAAAGGTACCACACGGCTGCACAGGGCTGAGACCTGCCACACTCAGGCACTGGGTTCCTGGRGGCTTCCTGAGCTCTGCACATCACCATTACCCCACAGAATCTTTTCCCTCTCCCCTCTGAAACCCCAGAGCTCAGCACCATCCCCATCCCAGGCTGGCTGCCCCCACCTGAGGCAGAATTTGGCCTTCCCTTTGTCCTCGCTGCTGCCCAGGGAAGGGGCTGCCCTATTCCTGCCCTGTGCTGGGTCTCCTCTGCTGGGCTCAGCCCTCAGCTTTGATCCCACGCCAGCTGCAGATGATCCTTCGGGCATTTCTGCAGCTAACCATGACATTTTGGCTGGGATGAGAATGCCAGGTGTGCCAGAACCTGCACGGCCTGCGGGAGGGGAGCTCTGGCATTGTGCCCATGCAGCCTGGTGCACGCTCCTCTCCATCCTCAGTCCAGTGCTGGTAGCCATGGAAACAGGCTGAGAGCAGAGAGGAGACGAGGGGCTGGCGGATCGCAGCTGCTCAGGGTTATCCCTATGGCCCCGAATGCTCCAGGATCCACCCCGGCATTCCCAGCCCCATCCTACCTGTGGGCATCCCTCTCCCCGCCCCTGCCGCTGCGATACCTGGGGACAGGACAGGACAGGACAGGACAGGACAGTCCCTGCTGGGTCCCCACGCTCTCCCTGTCCCCGCAGGCGAGCGCGCTTCAAGCGCTCCAACAGCGTGACAGCGGGCGTGCAGGCGGACCTGGAGCTCGAGGGCTTCAGCGGCTTGGCCGTGGCCACCGAGGACAAAGCCCTGCAGTTCGGGCGGCCCTTCCAGCGGCACTCCTCGGAGCCCGAGTCGGGCCGGCAGTACGCCGTGTACAAGACGGTGCACACGCAGGGGCAGTGGGCGTACCGCGAGGATTACCAGCTGCAGTACGACACGGTGGAGGTGCCCCGGAGGGACGCCTGGATTGAGAGGGGCTCCCGAAGCCTCCCCGACTCCGGCCGCGCCTCCCCGTGCCACCGCGACGGGGAGTGGTTCATCAAACTGCTGCAGGCTGAGGTGGAGAAGATGGAGGGCTGGTGCCAGCAGATGGAGAGGGAGGCGGAGGACTATGACCTGCCCGAGGAGAGTGAGTCGGGTGGGGTGTCACAGAGAAGAGAGGGGCTGGGGATCCTGCAGAGCTGGGCGGGCACAGTCACTGTCCTGCAGTGCTCCCACCTTGGAGCATCTTCCCTGCCAAGGTTAAAGGGGTTGGGTGAGGGCAAGAAACACCAGGAAGCCCTCTAGGGCTGGAGGGATGTTAAGGAGAGAAGAGACACGATGTGTTGGAGGGCTCTGAGCTGCTCGTGACTGTCTGCTCTCCCCCCCAGTCCTGGAGAAGATCCGGAGTGCAGTGGGCAGTGCCCAGCTCCTCATGTCCCAGAAGGTGCAGCAGTTCTACCGCCTCTGCCAGCAGAACATGGTGAGTGTGGGCAGCGSTGCCAGGGGGCAGCTGTGGTGGGGAGGAGGTGTTTCATACTCTCAGCCAGTGACTATGGACCACCATGGAGGAGAGCTGGACCCAGCACAGGGGGGTGGGATGGCCCCACGCTCGAGGATGACACTCTGTCCCTCTGTCCCCACAGGATCCCAATGCATTCCCTGTGCCCACCTTCCAAGACCTGGCTGGCTTCTGGGACCTCCTGCAGCTCTCCATTGAGGATGTCAGCATGAAGTTTGGGGAGCTCCAGCAGCTCAAGGCCAACGGGTGGAAGATCATGGAGCCCAAGGTGAGGGCAGGGCTCTGCCACTGGCATTTGTACCCGTCACCTCTCCCCCCTTGCTCATCCCCAAACCACTGCTGGGCTCTCACTGCTGCTTTTAGCAAAMCCTTGAAAAACAGAGCTGGGAAAAARTGTGGCTAGAGAGGGGCTGTTMTCCCAGCTGCCTGAAAAGGRTYGGGCAGGGYCCTGGCATGGATAAAGGGATGTGCAGCCCTTCCCTGAAACCTGTGGGAGGGACTGTGGAGCCTCCTACCATGGCTTTGGCTTCGGCACCCACAGCAGCAGCTGTGGCGAGCYCTCTGGGATGCCCGTGCCCGGGAGGTCCCAGCCTGAAGCCCCCTGTTGTCCGTGCAGGAGGAGAAGAAGGTGCCTCCCCCGATACCAAAGAAGCCGCCGCGCTCCAAGGTGCACCCGGTGAAGGAGCGCTCCCTGGACTCGGTGGACCGGCAGCGGCAGGAGGCCCGCAAGAGGCTCCTGGCAGCCAAACGAGCCGCCTCCTTCCGCCAGAGCTCGGCCACCGAGAGCGCGGACAGCATCGAGATCTACATCCCCGAGGCACAGACCCGGCTGTGACCGCAGCCTCCGCTTTTCTACCCGGACTGGACGGCGCGGCCGTAGCTCACTGTGATGGGGGGCCGCGGGGACACCCTGGGGCAGCTCTTGGCCCCACTCACAGCTTCTCTCTTTTCTATCTTAGCCCTTTCGTGGATCCGACGGCGGGYGAACGCAAAGCCCGGTTCTGCCCCGTCCCCTTGCCCCCACCTCCCCCGCCCGCATGCCCCTGCCAGCCTCTCCTGGGGTCCGGGGCTCTCCCTCCCTCTGCCCTCCCTGGGGCTGTGTCCCAGCTTTCTGTCCCCTTCCCACTCCCCAGCCCTTCTGCACAGCCGCCCCTGCATCCCAACCCAAAGAGAGGTGACCTTCAGCACCCGGCGCCGCCGGGCTGGAGGGGAGGGGGCTGCAGGCAGGTCCCCCCCCGCCTCTCTGTACTCAGTGCAATCCCCCGGTGTGTGGTGGGGACGGGCCCCCAGCCCCTGCCCAGCCACAGCCCCCCAGCCCCTGCCCTGCCGGCACGAGGCTTTGGGACGTGGCGGGGACAAAGGTGTCCCCTCGCTGCTCCCCGCTCCTGCGGTGCTCAGGTGCCGTGGGGACCCAGGGCTCCCTCCCCTATATACATATATAAATATAACCCAAGGAATAAACCAGAAACTACGCGTGACCAGCGCTGTGTCCTGCCTGGTGGGACGGCCCAGAGCAGCAGAGGCCCCCGGTCACGGCGAGCCGCCCCGCTTCCCTCGCACGGAGCATCGCCACTCGCTTCTCCCCTTCCCGCTCAGCCCTCCCTCCCCTCCGTCCATCCCTCATCTGTCCGTCCTTCCCTCCTGCCAGCCTGGAGGCCAGGAGCACCTCCGCGATGTGGCACTGGCTGGGGACAGGCAGTAGTGTCCCCGCCGTGCCTTGCTGCAGGTGGGAGATGCTTCCCCAGTGAGCCCGTTCCCACCTGCAGTGACAAAGGACCGCACCCGTGGGTGGGACGGGAGCGTGGACATGGCCAGCAGCTGCCCCTTGAGCGTGGAGCTAGAGACCCCCTCAGGGGGGTCCCCCCTTCCCCCTGAGCTCCTGGAGCCCTGCGGAGTGGGACACCCCAGGATAGGGCTGTCACGTACCTGATGCCTCTCTCAGGGCCAAGGGACACCCTGGGCTGTTCCCAGCTCCCCCATCACTGTGCACAGAGCCAGGAATAGGGCGGAGAGTCCCCTCCAAGGGCAGAGCAGTGTGGTGGGGCAGGAGGCTGTATCTGCCTCATCCCCGTCCTTAACCCCGTTCTCCAAGCATCCTGTCCCCCTCAGCGTCCCTTTCGGTGGCAGAGAGGGGAGGACCCCACCCCAGTCCCTCACTCTGCCACGCCAGCAGCCCCACGCAGCATCACCAGCCACCCCCACCAGGGCAGGGCCAGTGGGTGCCAGGGTAGCTCCCGAAATCTGGGGCCAAACCTTGCCCAGGCCCTCAGGCAGGGCGGTGGGGTCAGAGGCAGCTGGGGGGACGCCTCGCTGGGGTCCCTCGCCCCTGGGGGTCCGTCGGTGCTAAACACCTCCGTGACGGCAGCGCCCACTCAGCCACCCAAAGCCCTTCCCCGCCCCACTCCCCCTGCACCCCGGATTTAGGGATGTGCCTGGGAAGGGCCCCCGGCCCCCGCCCCCGGCCAGCGCCGTGCAGTGACCGTGACACGTGGCTCCCTTTTTATTGTAACGAACCGCCGCAATTAATAAAAATTACTTTGGTTACTCCGGGCCAGCGGCCACTTCCCTGCGGGGACATGGCCGGCACCGGGCTCGCCTTTCACCTGGCTCCCATCCTTTTGTGTCCGTGSGGTGGGAAACGCGTGTCTGTGGTGTGGGAAATTGGTGACCGTGGGGTGGGAGAGGGGYTTTTGCACTCTCCTCGTGGGTCTCCCCACGGAGATCTCCCACGGGTCTCCCCACGGGTCTTTTCCAGTGGGGTCTCTGCCTCTGAGTSTCTCCCCATGGATCTCCTCCTGTGGGTGTCTCTCTGTGGAGCTCTCCCCGTGACTCCCCCTGTGACTCCCCACGTGAGTCTCCCACCACGACACCCCCTGTGACACCTCCGTGGGTGTCTCTCTGTGACACTCCTCGTGACTCCCGTGTGACATCTCCCCGTGGCTCTCCCTGCCGAGTGACAAGTGCGTGTCTCTCTCTGAATCCTCCCTGGGTTCTCCCCTGGGACTCCTCCTGTSACTCTCCCTCTGTGTCCCCCGGTGGGTGACACCCCGCGACTCCCCACGGGGGTCTCGCCCTGCGGGTGTCTCCCCGTGGGTCCCCCCCGTGACACCTCTCCATGACACCACTGTGGGTGTCTCTGTGTGACCTCCCCCGGCTTCTCCCGCGTGGCTCCCCCGTGACACCCCATTATCCCCCGCATGACTCCCCTCCATGTTCCCCCCTTGTCTTCTCCT
>CADDXX010000429.1:187410-298144 GCA_902810485.1 Alauda arvensis | reverse complement strand
CGGGGCCGGGCTGGGGGGGGGGGTCCCGGCGCGGCCCACGCGGGTCCCCATTCCCTGCGGCCAGCGGTGCGAGCGGGCCCCGGCCGGTGACCGCCGCGTCCCGCCCCCGGCAGGCATGTGGTCCGTGCTGTGGGCGGCCGTGCGCTCCAAGGCCCCGTACGTCACCTTCCCGGTGGCCTTCGTGGTGGGGCTGGTGGGCTCCCAGCTGGAGTGGTTCCTGCGCGGAGACCCCCCGGCCACGGCCCAGGAGGAGAAGAGCATCTCGGAGCAGCGGGAGGACCGCAAGCTGCAGGAGATCGTGGGCGAGGACGTGACCAAGGTGGTGAGCCTGAAGGACAAGCTGGAGTTCGCCCCTCGGGCCGTGCTCAACAGGAACCGCCCCGAAAAGAGTTAATAAAGGGTGGTTCGGGCAAAGGCGGTGCCCTGGAGCGGCTGCTGGGGACTCCCYTGACAGTGCACTGCTTCCACCAACCTCCCTCCTGCACCTGCTGCTCCTCACCCTCCCGGAGGGTGAATGTGCCCACCCCATGGATTTGTTCAAGGTACCCAGAGCTCGGTGGCAGAGCGGGCAGGGAGCCATGTGTGTGGAGATGGAGCGAGTCTGAAACTCCTCAGCTCTCGCCAGGCCTGSCTCCTGCACCACAAAACACTCTCAGCCTGGTTCCATCTGTGTCTCCTCAGGTTTGAGTTCTTCCATGGTGTGAAGGTAGAAGAGGTTTGGACCTGAGTGCCATGGGATGGGGTCAGGCTGGCTGCCAGTGACAGGAAGAACTGCTGCCCTGCTTCCAGATCCCCTGTGGCTCTTGATAAACCCCAATACAGCCCCACGCCACAGTGTTACTCCAGCAGCCATGGAGCTCTCTGGGGATCCCCTCCCTGCATCATCCATCCCAGGATCGGTGACAGGGGGAGGTGAAAGTCTTGGTTCTGCTCAGTTGTGGTGCTCAGAGCATGGTGATGTGTTGGGAACGGGGAGATCTCTGCCCTCTGCACAATAAACTTCTGTCAGTCCTCAGGCCTCAGTGTCTTCTGCATCAGCACAGCCCCAGCCCTGTCTCAGGGCATGTCTCTGCKCCCTGCGTGTCCAAGAAGCAGCTGGTGCAGTGGGACAAATGCCATTGCTGTCCCTGGCTGGGCACTGACCTGCAGGCCTGGCAGCAGGCTGGTGTGCAAGGAAGGAGGAGGAGGCACCAAATTCCCAGCCCGTGCCGTGGCTGTGGCTCCCTCCCAGCTCCTCCAGCTGCGTCATCTGCTTCCCTTTGACCTCTTTATCACAAGGAGAAGGGCTGTGACAGGGTGGGGTCCCAGGGGTCCCACTGGGGTGCTGAGCAGGGACAGGCTGGCAGCAGGCACTGGGGGCCTGGTGTCCCYTCCAGCTCAGGCATTGCTGGCAYTGCAGGGACAAACCCCAGCCAGAGCTGCCTGAGCAGGACCGGGGTTATCGCTGGCTCCCGGTTTGTTTTTTCCCGTGGTGCCTGAGCAAGGCCCCGGCTCGGCCCCGGCCCGGCCTTCCCCTCCCGGGGACGATAAATCTGCCGTGCCCGGTGTGAGCGCCGAGGTCAGCAGCCAGTCAGCATTCACACCACGCTGTCCTGCGCCCCGGCCAGGGCCATTCCTGCCCCGCTGACAGCTTTACTGCCGTGCTCCCGGCTCTGTTTGCCTCCCGAGCTGCTGCCCTGGCCCGGACTGCTGCCCTCAGCTGGGCTCATGGCCCGGCACCGCCGGGAACACTCTGACCTTTGCTGCGAGGGCAGCTGAGTCTCGGGAGAAGGTGCAGGAGAAGCCTGGGTGTGATTTAGAGCCTGTCCCAGTGCTGTCCCACTCCTGCACTGGGGCTCACAGTGCCCACCGCATTGTCCCCCTGGCGGGCTGGCACTGTCCCCTGAAGTAGCCCCTTCCCCTTTGTCTCCTGCTTTCCCAGGCRGGCTGTGGGGTGACGGCTGTTCCCTATTGTGTGCTGGGATGGGAATGGWCCCGTTCCTTCTCCCAGCTGGGACCAGCTCGGAAGCTGTCTCTGAAATGCCTTTGTTCACCCCGCGCCGGAGCGGCTCCCCCGGCTGTTTACAGCCCATTGATCCCCTCGTTCCCAGGGCCGGCCGGGCACAATCGGCCTTTGGGGGGGCCTCACTG
Organism: Alauda arvensis; assembly: GCA_902810485.1. Taxonomy (NCBI): domain Eukaryota; kingdom Metazoa; phylum Chordata; class Aves; order Passeriformes; family Alaudidae; genus Alauda; species Alauda arvensis. The sequence continues at coordinate 296,014 of CADDXX010000429.1, read as the reverse complement.
CCCCATTTCCTGCCCCGGGCCCATGCGGTGTCGGYCGGGGAGTGATGCTCTGGGGAAGGACTGAACCCTGATGGTGACAGCTCGGGCATTGATGGCACTTGGCTGGCAGCCCCTGTCCTGCTCCCATCCCCTGCCGGTGGCAGTTCCAGCTGTTTTCCGTGTGTCTGGGGACTCCCGTCCATCCGCCGGCATCGCTGCAGGTCTGCGGATTCCCGCAGGCACTGGGACAGGGGTGAAGCCGCTTCCCAGACCTGTCGCCTTTCTCCTAAGCCTCGACTGCTGTAAACCCACCCTTCCTCCCATTGAATCCCAACAATGTGCCGCTTGGGAAGTGCCGGCGGGACAAGAATAGGAGCAGGCAGCTCTCAGGGCTGGGGCGAGCAGCCACGGTGGCTCTCGAAGAACGAGAGGAAGCTTTGCTGAATAAACCATTGTGGTAAAACTCTGCCCTCCCGAGCCTGCACTCAGCCACTCACATGCAAATGCTCGGTCTGGTCCAGGGGGTTTGTGATCCAGCTGTTTCCAGCGCAGCACAGCTGGGTACTGCTGTGGAAGCCCTGCCTGCAGCAAGCCTGTCCCCAGGCAAGGAGTCCCACGCCTGGCCAGGAGGCCAGTGCTGGGTGTGAGAGCATCCTCCAAGGCTTGTCCAGCTTCAGGGATGTCCCTGCATCCGGGGCTGGCTGTGACTGCACGGTGCTGTGGGTCAGGGGTTGAATCTGGCAGCCACAAGTACTCCTGGTGCCAGCCCAGCCTGTGGTGGCTGTGCCCCAGGCTCATGGGGGTCAGACTGACTGCAGGGCTCTTGGCATGGCCMCAGGGCAGCTGCAGCTTCCCGGTGGACCCTCTGTCCTGCCCAGGTCCCACTTTGCTCCCCGGATCCATCGTGAACAGCTCGAGAGAAGGGCAGGTGGTGGTTTCTGCAGGCAGGATGCTGGGAGTGGGCTGTGCCCCAGCTCTCTGGGGTGGGGGGACAGGGACACCCCCCGGCCATCCGGCACACCTGGATGTCCGCTTAGATCAGAGCAGGGATGCTCCAGCTGTGCAGGGCTGGGGATGAGGTAACTGWGCTGGCACGGGGATGGACCAAGGCCATCTGGGCCCTTCCTGCAAAGCCTGGAGTGTGGATGCTCTGGGAGGAGAGCAGCAGGGTGGGAGCTGGCGGGGGGAGCAGGGGCCTGCAGGGACTCACACTCTGGTGTCCCATCCTGGTGCAGTGCAGTGACCCCCAGGACACCAGGACCTTCTCACAGTGGGGTGACCCCCTGGGACACCAGGACCTCCCCACAGCCCCAGGACACGGCGGGTGCTCACCCCGGCTGCACTGCAGAGGAAGTAGAACATCCCCTCAGCGTGTTCCCCACAGYCCCTGGAGAATTCTGCTCCCTCCCAGCCGAGGCTTTTCCCAGGCTCTGGTTTTGCCCTTTTCCTGAGRGCAGCCAAGTCTTTCCCAGCCTCCACGTCTCGCTTCCTGCTATGGCTCCCTCCATGCTGTGCCTGGTGGCTCCTTCCGTGGCCAGCAAAAGCCCTGAAGTGCCGTGGGAGAGGAGCACCAAGTCACGTCTCTCAAGCCATAGCTGGGGACAGCTACAGTGGAACRTGTTCYCATTCAGCRCTGGCTCTTCCTGCAGGTACAGCTYAGGSTTGATTCYGTACCCCAGCAYTCCAGGACCACTGTGGGTCCTTGTTTTTAGGCCACATGGATCTCCCCATGCCACAAAAAGCCCCTGGCTCTGCAGGCAGCAGCCTCTGCTTGCCYGGTGTTGCATCAGGATGGTGCCCTGAGCTGCTGGCAGGGTTAAGACCCATGCCAGGGTGGGCACAGGGTGCTGGGCACCGCAGTCCTGGTGCCTCCACATGAGGAAACGGCCGGGAGTGAGCGACAATGTCAGGATGCAGCTATTGAGTGCATTTCCTCCCTCCTGCAGTTCTCACACAGGGCTGCATTGTCTGCCATGCCCACGCTGAGGGGACCCTAGTGGAGGGCTAAATATAACCCTGGGGAGGAAGGGAGCTCCCTGGGGTTTGCTTTTCCTTTGCTGTGCCCCATTGGCAGCGGCTGAAAAGGGCAGGATTATTCTTGGTTTGGGGTTGCCCCGGGGGTGGGTGCTGTGGGCACAGAGTGCTGGGGTCAGGGCTCTGTGGCTGGCCCAGGTGCTCCTGACTGCTCCCACTCCCCCTGAGGACACTCCTGCGTGTTGACAGGGCYCTGTGGGCTGGGGTGGCCTGGGATGTCCCATGCTGTGGCCCTGCCTGGCACCCTCCTGCCCAGCTCGCTGCCCTTCTTGCCCCTCAGCTGTGATTCTGCTCCCACCTCGGCTCTTCCTGAGTGGGTCAGATTTAGACACTTGTGGTTTGCTGGGAAAGCGTAAAAATAAACTCCTTGGTTCTTGGCCAGCACCTCAGGCAGAGCCTTTCAGGCAGGACAGCCCTCTGTCCCAGACCATGGCAGAGCTGAGCAGGATGCCCAGCACAGACTGGTCCTAACTGGGAGAAGGGCAGAGACCTCCCTGCAAAGGAAGCCCAAGGGCTCCTGGGGACTGTGGCTGGTGTTAGACCCACACCCCCAGCAGGAACTGGAAGTCCTGGGGTGTGTGTGGTCCCTCCAGGACTGGCAGAGCTGTCTCGAAGTGTTTCCTAACTCTGGGAGTACCAGAGCCCCTGGGAGCCCCTCACCACAGCTCCCAGACTGCCTGTGCCAATGTGGGGCTCAGCATCATCATCCAGGGCCGGGTGTCGGGGCAGCGAGTGCCGTTCCCACAAGGCACCAGAGGGACCTGTTTACTCAGGAGGGAGCTGGAGGTGTGAGAAAAGCCTGTCCGGTCACTATCTGTCCSCCGGGCTGTGCCARAGGGCTCTGCCGGGCCAGCCYGGGCTCTTATCAGCTCCAAACTTTTATTTGCCTAAGGGCTGCCCGCCCACCTTCTGAGGGGCTGCTGCCAACGCCAGCCCTGCCGCTGCCCCCTCCCCAGCCTGGCCCGCAGGTAAAGCCCCTCGCTGTTGTTGTTGGCAGCTCGTCCCGGCGGCGTGGGGTCACTGCCGCTGCCCCGAGCCACTTTGTCACAACACGGGAACAATGGTGGGACACGGAGCCGTGTTTGTGCAGCGCCTGGGCGCTGTGTCCAGGCAAGGGAGGGGAGGGGGGGGGTCTCGGCCGTCTTGTTTTTCACCTTGCAGGGTCGCTTGGAAAAGCGTGATGCTCCCCCGGTGCCAACAAAAATAGGAGTGCAGGAGAGGGGAGGTGACCCGGGGACASTGTGGTGGGTAAACATGGCGTGGCTGCTCCGTTCCCCTTTCACTCGGGCATTTCCTGCTGGCCCTGCACACTGGGCTGCTCCCCCCGGAGCTGCAGGGCTCTGCTGATACCTGGGGAGCACTGGGATGTGGCCCTGCCGTTGTGCTGGGGTGGCCYGGGATGTCCCAGCTGGGCAAYACTGGGAGCAGKKCAGGGTCCTTCCACAGCAGRTSKACCCCAGCACCCTCCAGGAGGGCACAGGGAAGAGTTGGGAGCTGCTGGAGTGCCCAGACCCCCACCCCAGGGGGTTTCACCCTCCCTCATCCCCAGTAGGGAGGAAGCCAAGGGTGGGCTCGGGCACCAGCCCAAGGGCAGCACAGCTGGGTGCCTCCCTCCTCATTTCCTCCAGTGGCYGATGGCAGCGATACTGCCCCATATCACCCATATTTCATTTTCTCCAGGGTATTTTTAGCCTGTCCCACCCTCACTGGAGAGGCCCTTGACAGAGAGCAGGCTCTGCTCTAGCTTGGCTTGGCTGGGGAACTAAACAACAGCCCCAGCCACATTGTGTGCCTTTATCTGTGGCTCATTTCCACCTATTATGCAGCCACGAGCAGMTCCATGGCCTCTGCTGGGTTTATCTGTAGTGGAGGGAGAGGGGCTGAGCTCTGCTTTGGGTCACCATGAGCCTGGGACATGACAGTTCTGTCAAAACCCTGAGTTAAGGCTGGGCTCAAGGGGACAGGAGGCCACAGCAGGGAGGGTTGTGCTTTCAGTGGGTGAGYGGCACCTGCAGCACAACTGGGTGTCCACTTCCCCCATCACCCACACAGGACAGAATTTCCCCCTCCCTCAGCCCCAAACCCTCACCTGCCCTCTKGGAGGCAGCTGGAGGCTGCAGGAAGCACAGTCACACCACCTTCACCTTTTCTCATTCATCCAACTTTATTCAACAAGATACAACACGGAGTCTGCCAGGGGAAGGGAAACAGTGCCCAGACCCTCACACCTGGGTCACACAGGACCTGCAGCCCCTTGGTCACAGCAGGACAATCCCCTCTCATAGCATCAGTGGGCTGGGGAAGTCAGGGTGACAGCTCCTGTGACGACATTTGGTTCTTCCATCCCACGCAGCCCCTCAGCCCACAGCAGGAAATGACTAGTGCAAAGTAATAAAAACCCAAAACCCCCCAAACTATCAGGTGCTGGGCTGATTCCCCCCTAAACCCCACAGGGCTCCAAGGCACATGGCCTGGCTGGATATGGCTCCCCAAAGTCCCTGCAAACTGCAGCTTTAAGGCAAAATCTCCATGCTCAGGCCAGCAGGTTAAAAATAACTTAAAGGCACATATCCCATGGGAAAGAGCCCAGAGCTGGGAGGGGAGGAACTCACACTCCTGGGTCACCCACAGTGACCCTGCAGCCATTGGGATCTGCTGTCACAACAGAGCTGGCTTAACCCCTCTGTGTCCCACGGGGAGGGGGCAGCTTCTGCAGCAGACCCTGGGCAGGTGCCAGGGCCACTGGAACGGGATGGGGCTGGTGGCCAGGATCCATCAGTGCTGCCCCAGCCCAGCTTTTCCCGGCAGTCCCCAGCTCAGCCTGCTCCGTGTGGAGGCTGGAGACGAGCAGCTTCCCACGGCTGCACTCCTGGCTCTCGTGCTGGCYGGGGCTCTGGGGTCCGGCCGAACCCCAGCTCCCGATGGCCAGCAGCCTGCAAGCCATGGCCTCGGGGACAGCCTGTTCCACGGCCTGGCCCCAGGGGTTTCTCCCTTTCCCATGGCAAGGCACACAGGACACGGTGTCCCGGGGAACTCTGTGCAGTTTCCTTCCTTGCAGGCTCTGTGGGGAAAAGCGGCGAGAGCAGAGGCTGTGCTCCACGGCCGTGCTCCCGAGTGTCCCGTGCCAGGGYGGGCAGGTCTCTGGAGCCTCCAGAGGGGAATGTGAACGGCACAGCACCAGACAGGAGGCAGCTGCCTGCCCACAGCCAGCACCTTTGCAGGCACAAGGGACCGAGGAATGTCCCCCTGCCAGCTGGGGCCAGCCCAGCACTACACGTATTGCTTTTTGGAGGCTGAGCTCCCGGGCCGGCTGCYCGGCTTCTCCTCCGGGGCAGAGGCTTCAGCAGGCTGAGGGGGGTAGGGGTCTGACAGGGGCCTGCTGCCRCTGCCCAGTGCCAGGTTCTCCTCGTTGCGGTAGTTGGCCCAGTTCTGCTCGCTGGAGAGYTTGTTGTAGGTCTGGTAGGAGGGCGCGTGGCTCTCGGCCATGGGCAGGAAGGGATAGTGCTTGGGCGCGTAGGGACTCGACACCATGTCGTCCACAAAGGTGTCCTGGCTCGGCCCAGCTGGCCCYGACACCTTCTTGATGTTGCTAAGCAGGCTCTTGCAGCAGAGGTGGAAGAGCTCCAGGAGGTTCAGGATTAAGGAGATGAGGCCCATCACCAGCATGAAGATGATGAAGATGCTCTTCTCGGTGGGGCGGGAGATGAAGCAGTCCACCTGATGGGGGCAGGGGTCCCTCTTGCACACGTAGCGGGGCACCATGGAGAAACCGTACAGGTACCACTGGCCCACGAGGAARCCGGCCTCGAAGATGCTCTTGCAGATCACGCTGGTGATGTACGTCCACATCAGCGCCCCTCGGATCTTGAGCCGCCCGCTCTCTGTCATGTAGATCTTGGACATCTTCTTCTCCAGGGCTGCCAGGGCCTGCTCGATCTTCGGGTCCTTGCTGTGGACAGCCCGGAGCTCGCTCTCCTGCCTCTTCAGCTTCTCCTCCTTGCGGGAGAGATAGACAACGTGGCCCAGGTAAATCAGGGTCGGGGTGCTGACAAAGAGGAACTGCAGCACCCAGTAGCGGATGTGGGAGATGGGGAAGGCTTTGTCGTAGCAGACGTTGGTGCAGCCTGGCTGCTTGGTGTTACACACGAAATCCGACTGCTCGTCCCCCCACACGGACTCCCCGGCCAGGCCCAGGATGAGGATGCGGAAGATGAAGAGCACGGTGAGCCAGATCTTCCCAATCACCGTCGAATGCTCCTGGACTTGGTCCAGCAGCTTCTGCAGGAATTCCCAGTCACCCATCTTCTAGGAACCCTTTGCCTGTGCCAGCAGAGAGAASGGAGCAGCCACGTCAGTTCCCTGTTTCCATGCTGGGCAGCCCAGGGCAGATGTGGCCACTCAAACCCCGTGCTTTTTTCARGATACAGCTGCTCTGCAGAGTGCCCCAGCAAACCCTCTGAGGAACATCCCACTTCTGAGGGAGGGAGGGCTCCCGGCAGAGTTTAGGAGCCTCAGAGGGCTCCTCCTACACAGTGCAGGAGCAGGGGGCTGGGAGAGACAGGGATTCTCCTGTCCCAGCAGCACCCACAGCTCGTGGCTGTCCTGGTCACTGCGGGGACAGCCCACAGCCAGAGGCTCTTTTGGGGCTGCCCAAGGAGCTCAGGACGGCTAGAGAGGAAGCACGGTGGGGGCTCACAGATTTGCTGCTGTCCYGGCTTTCCCAAAAAGCAGAGATCAGGATGGTCTAGAGGGGAAGCACAACCCCTTGGGGTACAGCTKCCACCCCGATGCCTACTCAGGGCTCACCCCGAACTGAACGGACAGCCCCCCACCAGCTCCCTTGCTGCGGGGCGATGGACTCCCAGCCTCAGCCCCCTCCCCTCGCCAGAGGATTCCCGGCACCGCTCACCACCCTGCTGCCACCCCCGGGATCCCGGGGAGCCRAGCCCGCACCCCGCGGGCGCTCACAGCCCGGCTGTGAGGGAGGGACAGGGCGGCCRCAGCCCCGGCTCCTCATTAACCGCTGCTAATTAAGCACAGAAATGCCGGTAGTGCCGTTAAAGGAATCCCCCCGGCAGCGGCGGGCGATTGAGTGTCCTGTCCCCAGCACGGTGTCCCCSAGCGGTCGCGGTGTCCCCGAGCGCTCCCGGGTGCCCGCACTCACCTCCGCCGCTCCGGGCACGTCCCGCCGGGCTCGGGCCGCGCTGAATGTGAGGGGTCGGCCGGGGTGGCTCCGCTTGTTCGGGGGCCGGGGAAGCCGGAGGAGGAGCACGGGCAGGAAATTGGGGGCCGGGGCTTAGTACCGGGCCGGGCCGAGCCGCAGGTGTGCGGGGCCGCCCCCTCCCGCGGCCCCCGGGCCAGGGGGCGGCCCCGGCGGGCGGGGCGGGGGCGGCCGGACCCGTCGGGGCCGAAGCTGGGGGGAACGGTGGGAAGCCCCGCTGCTCCCGCACTCTCCGGCGCACTCTGCTCCGCCACCGGGAAACCCGCGGAGCCAGAGACCCCGGGATGCTCCGTCCCCTGCCCCGGTGCCCCGGGGGATCTTTAGTTCCCCGCCCGGCCGGGTGTCCCCGGGATCCTCCGCCCGCTGGGGTGTCCCGGGGACGCTCCGTTCCCCACCCGGTGTCCCGGGGATGTTCGGGCCGGACCGCSAGGATCCGTGCGGCGCGGCGGGCGCTGGGTGGTGCTGGAGCCCCACCGGAGCCCGGCTGCGGCCCCGCGTCCCGCCGCTCCCCGGGATGGCCCCGCCGCTGCCCGGGATGAACCCCACCGGTGTCTGGCCCCCGTTCCACCTCCCGCAGGCTCCCGGGATGAACCCCACCGGTGTCTGACCCCCATCCCGCAGGCTCCCGGGCTGAACCCCACCGGTGTCTGACCCCCATCCCGCAGCTCCCGGGCTGAGTCCCGCTGGAGCCCGGCCGGGAACTCCCCCGCAGGTTCCCGACGGGGCTTTGCTGTCGGGAGTCTCAGCACTCGCCGGGCTGTGAAACGCGGGCGGGCCGAGCGGAGCTGGGAAGAGCGGACTTTCCACTAGTGCCGCTTAAAGAGAGATTAAATGGAAATCATTTCTATTTATTGTAATATTTATCAAGGTTTAGTAAATAATTGATGCTCATCCCTCCTTGATTTCCTTGGGGGCCAGCGTGAGGTTCTGCTGAATTAAAGTTTAACGATGCGTGACAAGCTGGGAGAGGCGGAACGGGCGGACGTGAGCTCGGCTGTGGGCTCGACTGATGCCCGGCTTGGGTGGATGAGAAGGACCTGGCTGAGGAACCTCTGTAAATCCATGTCTTCTGCCCTCACCAGTCTCCCGATTTCCAGCATGCAGAGCAGATCTTGGTGTCTCCAAACACGACATTTATTGGCCTTTTGGATCCGTAGCTTGTGCCGTGAGTGATGTGCATCTGAGGTGAGGGGGGACACAGAGGCACCAAGGGAAGCAGCAGAGCCAGCAARGGCATTTGGGCAGGACATGGCTTGGTGCTTGTGTGAGCCGAGGGGGAGAAGCTGCCCCGCCCCAGCAATGGCAAACTGGGCAAACTGGGCCAGCAGAGCAGTTGACAACAGACTGGAGCTCTGGTCCTCTGTCTTTACTTTGAGTGCATGAAGAGAGCTCTGGCTCAGAGCCCAGAATTCCTTTGGTTTCTTGGTACAATAGAAAGCAGTGCTCAGGACTGCGCATGTGTGAGGCACAGTGTGCTGGGAGGACTGGGACACGCTGGGTGACATCAGCCCTGGCTGGGCACCATCTGGGTGCACTCACACCTAGGACCCAAGAGAAGATGCTGGACACAGAGGATCTGTTGTGCTGCTGTGATGTCCATGCTCGTGGCACCACTGCCTGCAAAGCTCCAGGGCTGCCCTTGCCTTACCTGTGTCTGCTCAGGCACCCGTGGCTCTCTCTCCAGGGACATTACTGTGTTGGGTTTAGTCATTTTTCACACGGGTTGACTCTTGAAGGTTTTGGGGATTTTGCAGGCTGGAAAAGCCAAGGTGAAGGGAGTGTGAGCCAGRTGGGACGGGTGAGCTCACGGCTCTTCTCTGTGGGAAGAACAGACACCCTCAGGCACGGCCACGGGCAGCCAGCACCCACCTGCCACCCAGCRTGTCCACACCACTGGGACACCAGGAACACGCCCACGGTCCCAAGCAGGAGAGTTCCCATGGAGGTGTCCCCCTCCCCTTACAGCCRTCGAGGTCCTGGCTGAAGGGTCTGGTGGTGGCATYGCTGGTGGTCACCTGTGGTGCCAACCATCCCTGGCACATACCAGGACACTTCTGCCCCCACCACCCTTCCCAGCACCCCTCAGACAGCAGTCAGGGCTGCCACACACCTAGGCTGGGACTTGTCCTTCTCCTCTGACTTGACGTGGCAGTGGCAGGTGGAGCCCTTGGWGTAGCTGACGGARCGCTTGGATTTCCTCCACTTCCTTGCCCTCTGGACYGCTCGCTTGAAGATGAGGTAGAAGATCTCACAGACGGTGAGGATGATGCAGATGGAGGAGGCTCCGACCATGAAATAGGTGAAGACCCTTTTCTCGGTCGGCCGGGCGATGTAGCAATCCACSGTGTTGGGACAGGGATCGTTGGAGCACTTGACCAGCCGTGGCAAATCGAAGCTGTCCCACATCTTGTGGAGGAGGTAGAGGAACAGGATCTCTATGATAAGCTTGAAGAAGAGGCTGAACAGGTAGGTCCACCACAGCCCGCCGTGCTTCTTGCCCGTGTTGCTGTAAAGCTTGGGGCAATTCTCTCCGTTCTTCTCCCGGTTCTTCCTCTCGCGGTCCTCCCGGTAGGCCACGTGCATGATGACCAGGAGAGAAGGACAGGTGACAAAGATGAGCTGCAGGGCCCAGAGGCGRATGTGGGAGATGGGGAAGAAGTGGTCATAGCACACGTTGGTGCAGCCCGGCTGCCTCGTGTTGCAATCAAAGTCCTTCTGCTCGTCGCCCCAGACCCGCTCGGCCGCCACCACGTAGACCAGCACACGGAAGACAAAGACCACGGAGAGCCAGATGCGGCTGAAGGCTGTGGAGTACTTGTTGACCCCGCTGAGCAGCCCCTGCAGCGTTTTCCAATCCATGGCAGCCGAGGGAGACCAGAGTCACCCGACCTGGAGAGGCAGAAGGTGGGTGAGGAGCAATGGGAGACRCCACATCTCTCACTGACCTCTGAACCCTCTCCCCCCCATATTACACCCATCTAGGATGGGGGCTCTTCACCCTTGCAGACAGCAAAGCCCATCCTCACACACTCCTGGTGACAGAAGTGACTCAATCCCTCTGCACTTCCTTCTTTCCTGTAAGGGACGAGCCACCCTGCCAAGTCCCTGCCACCAACTCCTCACTGATCGTGTGTGCTGGTGCAAACTCGCAGCAGGATCTGCTGGAGCAGGCCACGATCAACAGCCAAAGGGGAAATGGCTGCTCCTGCAGCACTGGGGTGCTGGGACATGCCARGGACCTGTTTTCTGTCTCACAGGTGATACCTGAGGCAGCCCAAACACAGGTAACCGTGGGGCTGCAGAAAGTGAGAGTCCGTGTGTGTCACAGTCCGTGTGTCACCAGCATGTCACCCTGGCCAGCGCTGTGTTCCTGCTCCTGCAGCAATGCCGAAGGTCCCGACAGCCAAACCAGCTCTGCAGCTCTGCCTGAGGCTGCCCCGTGAGAGGAGGGTGACACACTAAGCCTGACCCGGAGCTTTGCTGCACCTGGATTTACAAATCCAGACGGTTTTTACAACCCTCTGGGCTGTGAAGGTGTCTGCYCTGGCAAAGGGATTCACAGAACGCTGGGTTGCTCCCACTTTTAAGGAATTGCTGCCGCCTGTTGCCCACCCAGTGCCTCCCGAGACGTACCTGGAGGAGGCTCAGGCTCCTTCCCCGCTCACCGGGGGCTGTGGGGTGGGAGGTGTCCAGCACCGGGCATAGCCAGGGCACGGTGGCAAACTGGAGATCAGGGTCCTCTCATCCGGTGCACTGCGGTGTCCCGGGGCTGTGGGGATGGATCAGAGCCTGCAGCACTGCCCGCAGCCCATGGAGCAGTCTGGGAGAGCCTTTCCCTGCCCGGGGCCACCCCTCAGCAAGCCCCGAACCGTGGCTGTGCTGCCACACTTCTGGCCCAGGGACACACCGGGCAGTGTGGCTGAGCTGGGTGGCCCCAGGCTGGGGTCCCTGGCAGCGTGTGCCAAGTGCCAGGGCTGTGCCTCTGCACCCTCAACTCACTGCCCCTTCTGAAAATAGACCTTCCTCCTTGGCAAACCCTTGGCTGGGAGTCAGGGTGGGCAGCAATCACTGTGTTCCCACCCAACCCTTGGATTTAAAACTGGGAGAGGGGAGCTGCTGTTTTGCCCCTGAAATCGGGTGCTGATGGAACCCCCAGAGCCTGTGCCCTCTCACCAGCCTGCCAACTCACCCACCACCCCATCCCTGACGCCAGTGAGACCAACCCAGCCCCCACCTGCCCGTGACCCACCTGCCCAGCACCCGTGTGCCCAGTTCAGCCCAGCGCTGGCTCCAGTCATGGGCCCGCAGCGGGGCASGAAGGGGACGTGATCTCCGTGCCAATCCCCGTGGCAGGGGAGGGGGAGTGTGAGCAGCTCCGTGTGAGCCCCACGGGCCCCCCAGTGCTGGATGGCAGCCAGGCAGAGCAGGGGCAGCGCTCAGGTGTGCTCAGGTGTGCTCAGCTGTGCCGGCAGTGCCGGTTCGCCTCCCGCAGAGCCCTTGCCAGCCCCCGGGATGCCAACCCGCTGYGTCACGGCCGCGTCCTGCCCCGTGTGGGCGCAGGGCGTGGGACCCGACAGCGCCCGGATCCCTCCTGGGGCACAAACTCAGCACGAACCACTTTTTTCAGGGGGGTCCCTGCCTCTTTTGGGAGTGGGGCACAGCCTGGGGTGGCCGTTGCTGCTCCCTGGGGTGCCACGCTGTGCCATCCCCCTGCATCTCCCCGTGGGATGGGGACCCCGGCACAGCCTGTGGGGTCCTGGTGTGGCCCCGGGTGATGTTGGGATCCCCATCTCTGATATCCCCACGGTCACAGCACCCCGTTACACCTTAACACAGCTCCCACCTGCACCCCGTTACACCAGGGGGCTGTGCCCCCTCAACCCTGGCAGCCCCTGTGCCCCGGCAGGTATTACCTGTCCAGGTGGGAAAGCCAGAGGAAGGTGTCGGGATCCGGGCTCCTCTCCGAGCAGGGAAGCTCCTTCCSAGCCGCAGCCCTCCTGCACGCCCAGGGTTTGTCTGAGCGTGCGAGGGGAGGGGAAGGGTGGTTGGTTTGGTTCCCAGTAACTGGGTGAGTCTGGCAAACAGCTCCCGGAGAGGTTCTCGCTGCGCACAAGCACACACACGCTCGGCTCGAACAACAAAAGGCAGGTCAAATCTCTCCGGGAGATCAGCAGACACGGATTCCTTCACGGGAAACACCGGCAGCTCCTTCCAGGTGATGTCCCATSCCCTGCAGGGACGGTGTGGGCACTGCAGACCCAGCAGCAAGACCGCAGACCTCGCTCCGTGCCCCAGCTCCGGGCCCACCAGCAAGCACCGCGGAGAGTCCCAGATTACGCAATTGTAACCCACTTTTCCAGTGATTTTGCCTTAGTAATAGTTTTGCAACAGCTCATCGGTATCTCCGACCTACGGGAACGGGCGGGCACCGCCCTGGCGGGGCCGGTGGGGCCACATGGGACCTTCCCCATGGAGCAGGGTGGCAGCAGGGACCCCGAGCAGCCCGACCCTGCTGTGCTGCTGCCTCACACCGCACCCCCATGGCACCTGGGAGGGGTCCCTAAAGGGGCTGTCCCTAATGGGGGTGTCCTGTGGGAACTCGGGTTGCTCTTTTGGGTGCTCTCGGAGACCCCCGGGGTCTCGAGATGGAGTTAAAAATAATTATGTGTTTGATTTAACTCCTTGGGAAAAGCTGAGAGAGGAGATGCAGACTACATGGGTTTAATTAGTATAATTATTGTTATGTTACAGGGGGGAAAAATAGAATTTTTAGGTTTTACTATATAGGTAGAATGGGGTAAGGATGGAGGATTTTGGGTGTGTGTATCATCTTTTTTCTGCTTCTTCTATCTTTGCAGTGGTGGTGGCTTTTTCTTGATTGGGTTATGGTGAGATTTCACTGTCTCATATGGGTCACAGTTATTGGTACTTAAAGGAAAACACTGTTAACGTAGTTTAGGTTGTAAAAGTTCAGGTGCCATTGTAGGAGGGTCAGATTTTGCTTTTCTGCCTTTTTGCAAGCATCACGCTGGACTGAGAGAACTTTTAGATATAAGAAAAGAATAAACAATTCTTCAAAGCAGCTGCTTGGCCTCGGCGCTCTTTCCAACTCCATCATCAACTCTCAGGGCACAAAAACACCTGAAAACCTGAGCGTGTCCCTAAGGGGGGTGTCCCTCTCCCCAGGGCACCGCTGGCTCCCAGGAGGCTGAGTCAGCCCCATCCCACCGGGGATCAGCCCCGATAGATCCCTGTGCCGACAGCAACGCGCTTCCCTTCGCTCACCCGGTTTCTCGAGTGCCCCGAGGCTTCCCTGGAATCCTCGGGCACACCCTGGGGCCGATCAGCCTCGCTGGAGCCCCACGGGCACCTGGCCAGGGCCACCCCTCCCATGGGTGCGCGGCTGAAGAGCCCTGGGGTGCTTGGTGACAGAGATTTGCTCCCTGCTCTCCTGGCACACAAGGAGCCGCTCGCCCGGAGGCTTTTTTGCCTCCAGGAGGTCAAACAAAGCCAGCGAGGGTTTGCCAGGCTGGGGATGCAGAGGAATGGGAGTTTAGGAGACCCAAAGCAAACCCTGGGGGTGCAGCATGGGGTGAGCCTGGAGGATGGGACAGATCTGAGCAGACCTGGAGGAGAGCCAAGCAGGGGCTCCAGAGCCCTCCTTCACCCCGGAGCTGCCCGCATCAGGAATTTGAGCTATGTTGTTGCAGAGAGCTGGTGTGGCAGGAGCTCCGCAGGAATCTGGGGGCTGCGAGGTGAAAAACCCTGGAGAGAGGGAAGTTGYCGAGAGGCACTGGCAGCTCTGAGTCCTTGCAGAGGCAGCTGCTCCCTGCCCCACGGCCAAACCCTGGAAGGGCCAGCAGAAAAAAGGAGGCCGGCTCACCCCTGGGCAGCCTCTTGCCCGCAGTTTTGGAATTTCAGGAGCTTGGAATGTCAGGAGCGGCCGTGTGGTCACGGTGGGAAGGTTCAGGTGAATTTGGCATGGGCAGAGGATTCCCCTCGGGCGGCTGGGCGGGGAGCGGAAACACCCGGTGCTTTGCAGGGTTTTGAAATGCTGAGCTGGGTGTTTGGGTAAAACCCATAAATCCATCAAGGGCCACATCCCTGCGCCCCCTCTGCCGTCCCCGTGGCGGTGTGGGCGCAGGGACACGCGTGGTTCTGCAGATCTCAGCACCTGGGAGTTTCAGGGATGTGCCCAGGACGTGTCACCCGGCTCTGACACGGCAGGGTGACAGGTGAGAGGCCTCAGTGACAGATATGAACACTGAGACACCTCAGTGACTTAGGGAGGCCCAACCTTGGCTCCTTCATAAAGGAAAAACCCAAATTGTAGAGAGTGTGGATGCCAAAACAGCAGGAAAACCTCAAAGTCTCTTTAGAAGGGTCTTTAATGGGGCATGGCAGGATTCTGCCTGCCAGCAGCTCTCRTCCCCAGGGACGAGACTCCCCCGCAAGAACAGGGGCAGAGGAGTCATGGGATCCTGGGAGCTGGAGCCGGGGCTGGACGTAAATCAGAGAGTTTCTCCTCAATTCCCAGCAAACAGGCTGGTTTTAGCCAGGGCAGGAACAAGCCCAAGCTGGGAAAGCCAAGCTACTCCTGACAAACCCCTCCACACAACCCCCTCCACATTCCTGCCTGGGCTGGAGTTGGCGGTGAGCTTCTTTAAAATCCCCTCACCCCCAAATTTAGGTGGTCTTCTGGGACCCCACAAGGAAATATCAGGAATTTCCTATGTGAGGATGCAAAATCTGGGAAATATTCAGCTTTTATTGTGGCACACCCCCTGGTTTGCTGACCCTGGTGCTGCCTCTGCATCCCAGGAGCTATCCCAGTATCCAGACCCCTGTTTTTACAGCACCAATATCAGAAGAAGCAGCTGAATGCTTTGTTTTCCTGGCTGACCACTGCTCACCCCAGCCTGGACTGTGCAGGGCACCCAGAGCTTTGCAATGTTTGCTCTGAGCACGACAAAACACCCAGCAACTGAATCTTCAGSTGTCTCACCACGGGCAGCAGCTCCAGCTGTGCTGTGATGGGCAGAAGTGGGGCAGGGTGTTTTTCCTGGGGCTCATCTCTGTCCCCATTAACGCCTGCAGAGGGGAACACCTCGGGGTTTCRCTCTCCAGCCTGCAGCAGGAGTGGCCAATCTGGCTGCAAAACAAACAGCCCAGCCCATGCTCTTTAAATCGGGGCAATGGCTCGCACACAAAGAACAACTTGTGTCCTCTGACGTTACGGGCTTCGTAAAGAAAACGTGCAGGTGGATAATCCAGCAGCAGGGGTGGATGGAAGGGAGGCAGAGCCAGCACAGCTTCCCCTTGGAAGAAGTGTAAAAAATTCCATCTGTATTTCACCATCTGCCTGTCTGACCCCCAAAAAGTCCCCAAACTCACTGGTGTCAGCACAAGGAGCTGCTGTGTGCTCTGTGTCAGTGGCTCGGATCCCCCCAGGGTTTCTCCACCATCCTCACCCCCATCAGAGGCTGGTTCATTCCCTGCCCTCCCATCCAGCAGTGCTGCAGCCCCACCTGCTCTCGGCTTCCCTGCCTGTCCTTGGCATCCCCCTGGCCACAGCAGCCCCTCAGCCTCCCGTCCTGCACGTCCAGCTGGTCCTTTCCCCAGCATGGGCTGTGGGAAAGAGCTCAGGGAGGGTCTCAGCTGGATCACTGCAATGATCTGTCACTGMGAGTGGCCTCAGTCACATAAAGGATGCAGCCATGGTGTTCCCTCGCCCCCTGTGCCACTTCCTTTGGGACAGAGCCAGGGAGCGCTGGCGCTGTCACTGCTCGTGGAAAAAATAATTATCACACCCTCCGAGCAAAGCAAAACCAGCGACAGATCGAGCTGCATGTTCAGTGTTAATGCTACTTGTGAGTGCATTTGCCATGAAATWGTTGTTAATTATTCATGCCAGCCCRTGCTCAGCTCCCTGTGATGGCCTCGGGAATGGCAGCACCGCCCGTGTCACGGCCGGACGCGATGCGGTGCAACAATAAAC
Source organism: Alauda arvensis (assembly GCA_902810485.1). Taxonomy (NCBI): domain Eukaryota; kingdom Metazoa; phylum Chordata; class Aves; order Passeriformes; family Alaudidae; genus Alauda; species Alauda arvensis. The sequence goes on along the minus strand of CADDXX010000429.1, from coordinate 279,782 downwards.
CAGATCAGATTCTGCCATTTAATGGTATCGTTTAATCAATGSTTGGGGTGTTTTTCCTCTCCCGTGTTTGGCTGTTTTGCTCAGGTGTTCAGCCCTGGCCAGGCAGGATGATCCAGCAGCCCACAGCAGGTGCTGCCTGCCCGGCCGGATCCTGACGCCTGCGCTTCCGCAGCAGTGGCTGCGGCACCAGGGACCTGCTCTTGTCCCCACTCAACTAATGAACGCTATTAATGACAATTACATCAATCTGAGGAGGCCCTGACACCCACAGAGTGGCTGATGTGAGGTGAGGCATAGGAAGAGGGGTTTCCTGGGGGATCAGGGTGTCCTGGCTGGTACAGGCTCAGAGTCTGGGCACCACTGTCAGCTCACAGCTGCCATGGAGCTGTTGCTCCCTGTCACTCCCAGGGACAGCACGTGCCCCACAGCCTCTGCTTCACCCCAAATTCAGCAGGATGATGTCCAGTGCCTTTCCCAAGACAGGAGAGGCAGAGACCCCTCGGGCACAACCCAATTCCAAGGTGCAGCCRCCCTCAGCTCTCCTGCACTGGGGCACAGAGGAGCAAGAGCAGCCAGGCCACGTGAGCAGCTCCTGCTTTCTCCTGGGCAGCCCTAGGAACGAGCCTCATCCTCAGGCAGCGTGCTGGGGCAGGATGCCGTGAGCGGGACGGTGGCTGTGGGGGGTTTGTAGTCTGCCCCATGGAACACCTGCCCCCCCGTGCCCACGGGGTCAGCGCAGGGGACGGCGCAGTCGTGGCTGTGCCTCCGGCTGTCCCCTCCTGGGSCCCGCTGGCACTCGTGGCACCGCTTCCCCACCAGGTAGGTGGCCTCCACCAGGTTCAGCACCACGCAGACGCAGGTGGTGACCACCATGAAGAGGGTGAAGATGTTCTTCTCGGTGGGCCGCGAGATGAAGCAGTCCACCACGTTGGGGCAGGGCGGCAGCTCGCACTTCACCACCCGSGGCAGGGTGTAGTTCCTGTAGAAGCGGAAGAAGATGTAGAGGAAGACCACGTCCACGCCGGCCTTGAAGACGAGGCTGAGCAGGTAGGTCCACCAGAGCCCTCCCCTCTTCTTGCCGGGGTTGGGGTAGATGCAGCGATAGTCGTCCCCTTTGGCCTCACGCAGCCTCTGCTCCCTGGCCTCCCGGTAGGCCACGTGCATGATGACCAGGAGGGACGGGCACGTCACCAGGATGAGCTGCAGGGCCCAGAGGCGGATGTGGGAGACGGGGAAGAAGTGGTCGAAGCAGACGTTGGTGCAGCCCGGCTGCCTCGTGTTGCAGTCGAAGTCCTTGTGGTCATCGCTCCACACGCGCTCGGCCGCCACCAGGTAAACGAGCAGGCGGAAGATGAAGACGAGGGAGAGCCAGACRCGGCCGAAGGCTGTGGAGTACTTGTTGACACCGCTGAGGAGCCCCTCGAACACCCCCCAGTTCATGGCTCCCCGATGCTCTCAGCCAGCCTGGGAAGAGAGAAGAGGTTGTGATGCTGTGGAAGCAGCAGAAGGTCCCCGTTGGAGGCCCCTGTGTGACTCAAAGCACTGAGCTGTGCTCTGGGACCATCCCTGACCTGTGCACAGGGACACCAGTGACAGTACAGAGCCGGTCTGGGTGACAGGTCTCCTCCAAGCACTGTCCCCCACTCTGGGAACACGGTGAGCTGACAATGATCGGGGTTTCTGCCACAACCACAGCATCCTCCRGCCACCTCCGGTGCAGGGCTCAGCCCCATCCCGCCCCAGCTCCCGCCTCACTGCCCAGGTATTTGTTATTAATTGTCCTGACGTTGCCAGGCCTGGCCCAGGCAGACAACAAATAGGAGCAGCCGGGGCGTGACTCACCCGGCTGCGCTCCTCTCCCCTCGCTGGAATCTGCCGTCGCCTCCGTGCTCCCCCGGGCAGCGCAAGGAGGAGCCCTGTGCCACCGCTCCGTGTCCCCAAGCACCGGGGAGCCCCCGGCTGGGCTGGGGGGCTGCACAGCCCCTGCAACGCCGAGGAGCTGCCGTGGGCCAAAACATCCAAATTTCACCAGCCCCGATGTGACCCCGGCTCGCACGGTGCCAGACCCACGCACCCCACGCACCGCGGAGCTGCAGCGAAGCAGAACTCCCAGGGCTGCCTCCGCCACTGGCTCTCCTTAAATATTTCGCCTGCCAGTGAAATAACAAAATCCCCCCTCGCCGAGGGGTGAACGCATCCCCTGCTCTGCACGGCTCAGCCGATGCACCCACCCCAGGACTGCAGCGACCACGGGCGCTCCCGGTGCTCGTCCCTTCCCGCAGGAGCCGGCGGCTCCCGTCTCACGGTGGCTCCTTGGAGGAGCATCAAACTCCGAATTCCCCCTTCCCCTGCACGCTGCCGGCAGCAGCGCAGGCCGTGCCCGTCTCCCCGGTGCCAGGCTGGGCAGAGACCCTTCCCCAGCGCCCTCCCCACCTCCTCGGGGCCGGGGGTCGCGGCAGAGGGGGGGTCCCCAGGCCGCTCACCTGCGGGYGTCCCTCGGCGGCGCTGCTGCGGGCCGGGAGAGCATCGCCCGGCTCCAGAGACAGCTCATGAGTCACCCCCGCGCTCCTGGGAGGGAAGGAGGAGATTCCCGGGGGAAGGGATGAGGCTCCAGGCGGATCCCCACGTGTCCCATGGAATGCCARATTTCCCGAGGCGAAGGGCGGCCCCGCAGCGCGGCCGTGCAGGGAAGGGCTGAGCCGTGGGGAGGCGTGGGAGCTCAGGGCTGGCTGTCCTCAGCTTCTGCGGGGATGTCCAGCACAACCTGAGGTCCCTCCGTGCCTTCCCTGCACAAATCTCCCCTTCTCCAAAGTGGCCGAAGCCCTTGGAGTCCCTGCCTGCAGCACCGGGAGATTCTCAGCCCAACTCCGCCCTTTMTAATCCTTTTTTATTGAAACTTTGCACCACGGCAATAATTTAGCAGAGCCTTTATCCCTCGCCACCCTCTGATAAGTGGGTTGCAGTTGATCATTTCACTGGTAATTAAAAATTCCTGCTTACCTGYGCTCCCCTCACCTGCAAGCTGGCACAAGTCTCTTCCACATCACCCCTCCTTGACACCAAAATCTGGAGCCTTCCCAAAATGAACCCCCAGCTCAGAGAACCCTCTCTTTGAGGCCTGACCCCCACCTCACAGCTGTGGGGTGCAGGGATGGGGGGTCAGAGGGGAGGGCATGCAAGGAGGTGTGGGGTGCAGGAGTTCAGGTGCTGCTGGAGTCATTTGAGGAGCAAACACACATTTCATTTGCAATTCTGCTGGGGTTTAGGRAAAAAAAAATGTAGACAAACAAATCTAAACAGCTGTAAAGTAAATTACCAGTGTTTGCGGATGGCTCCAGGGAAGAGTTCTGCAGTTTGAAATCAAACAAGCCCATTTTTATTTTTTTTTTAACGTGCCTGTGCAGTGGCTGTGCCGGGAAGGGGGTCCCCAGGGGCTGTGTCCCCCACGGGCAGGAAGGGAGGACCCAGAGCAGCACCCCTACACCAGCACCCAGTGGTGGGTGGGGGGAACGTTCTGCCCCAGGYACCCCCTAATTTTTGTGGGTGTCAGAAGTGGCTCTTTGTGTCTTTCTGGGTTAAAATCCCCTCTTTTGGGGGAGGTGCCGGGTGTGATGGGCAGTTTCTGCTCCGGCTGGAGCCCCCTCCATCCCTCCCCAGGTGAGTCCCCAGCGCAGGGGACACCAAGGTGTATTAATGGCAGCACTTTATCTTCCAGGAACAAGCCCCATTAGTACGTTTTCACTACAACATGAAATATTAATAACACTTTGCATTTATATAGCGTCATTCATCCCGCAGTCACCGGCCGAGCCGCTGACATGAATCAAACACTGCAGCCAGCTCGGGAGGAGACAGGTAAAGGGGATTAAACCCATTTCCCTGCTGCACACACTGGGGGCACAGGCTTTTCTCCAGGCCACCCGTGCCGCTGAGGATGTTTTGGAGGAAAAAAACCCAAACACGCGAGGCCAGGGACTGCTCCGACCTGAGCTTCCTCCTCCTCCTCCTCCTCCTCCAGCTGCTACAACTGGTATTTGCTGTTCCTGCCGCTGTGCTGACAGTGCAGGGAGGGGAGTTAGGAAACCTGTCAGCCCACGGACAGGCAGGCCCTGACACAACCCCAGGGCTCCGGCAGCGTTAAAGAGCAAGCAGAAAACCAGTGGGGAAAGAAAGGGCTCTTTTCATCTTATTCAAGAGCCTCGTATTTAAACCCTCCTCCAGCTCCGGAGCTCGGGGTGATTGCGAAGGTTTTTACRCACCAGCTCAGCCGGGAGATGCTGCACGCAGATGCTGGTGAGCAGGGCGGAATYCCGTGATTGATGAGGGATAAGGACACACAAACAAGTCCCCGGCAAAGTTTGGGAGCGCTGCTGAGCGGCGGGGAAGGGGYGTGGGCACAGCCCCCGCCGCCCACTGCTCGCCAGCACCATTGTTATTCCACGGAGAAGGCACCTTGTTTGCAGATAATTAAAAAAAAAAAACCCACCCCAAACAGATTAGTGRAAATTAAACACCCAGAGCAGGCTGGATGTTGGCTCAGTCACGGTGGGGTGATGTGAGCATCGCTGGCTGCTGCTGCTGCTTCCACACCGGCTGCTCCGTGCCCGCCTCAGCCCCGGGACCCCCTTTCCTCAGCCCCCACCGCATTTCCAGCTGCATCCCCCATTCCACGGGATTGTTTGGAAGTTTTCCCACGGAAAATCTGTGTTCAAGGACTGTCTGGATGGGAGCAGGCAAACCSTCCCCGGCCCAGCCCGGTCGTGGCCCTCTAACACGGCCAGCACCCATTAATCTCACATTTGTACGTGAGGCTGCAGGGAGGAACCTCATTTCTAGGGAGGCCTTAATTAATCACCGATTCAAACCGCCTCAATGAGGTGGTTTGCAGCCGAGGAGATAAATTGACGTGGTCAGCAGTGGCTGAGGATGAGGATGAGGTGAGGAGGGACCTAAATCAGGGCAGCTGATGGTGGTGAACAGAGCAGGGGACAGGGCACATCTGTCCTGTGAAACCTTCCTCTGCACCGCGAGGGCAATGAATGGGACATGGGAGATGCTGCTGTGGTTCTTTGCCCCTGGAAAATCAGAAATGAGAGAGTTCTCAGCCTGTGCAGACCGTGCCCCTGCAACCGTGGCAATGGAAAGATGTGCAGGACAAATTCCTGAGCAGGAGGGGACAGCGGGCAGTGACACAGCCCCAAAGCCCAGGCAAAGAGGGGTTGGGGGACTTGATGCCCTCACAGTAGGAGCAGAGTCCGACCCCACACTCAGCCCCCAAGAAACGGACCCATCACTGCCTGTTTTGGGTTGTTTGGCCAAATAATCGCCATGCGAGGGACGTCGCCGCCTTTGCCACTGACCTTGGCAGCCTCCAAATGGGCGGCCCGCGGGTCAAAGTCTTTATATCCCATCGGCAGCCTCCTGAGTCACGCCTGTCTCCTGGCAAGTCGCATCCTTTTCAGATGGCAGCTGAGCGGGAGAGAGGTCGCGCTCCCAATACGGCGACAATGGGACATGACAGCACTTTTCTGAGTGATTAAGCCTCAGGTGATGGCGGGGCTACAAGACAAGCGGCTGAAGGCTGAAAGGCTTTAATCACCTCGGACACGGCACCGCATCCTCGCACTCCATCCTGCCACGGTGGGTTTTTAGTGCGAAACAGGAGCGGTAATAAAAATAATCCAGCCCAGCCTGCGCACCCACCCGTTAGTTATCCGTGCTGCTGTTAATAACCAGCCTGGGCAGCCTGTTGGCCCTCGAAGATCCTTCTGCAATAAATCAGAGCTGATGCCTTAAAATAACAGTCCGGGGCTGCCGGAGCTGACACTAGATGGCATTGGGAGAACGCGCGGCGCGGCACGGCCGCCTTTCCTCGGAACAGTCTGGCAAAACAGAGCAGAAAACTCAGGATGACGGAGCAGAAAATGTCTCAGCTGGGGAGAGGCCACCGGTTCACCCCCATCCTCACATGCACCGGTTCGACTCCATCCTCACAGTCCTCACTTCACCTTCATCCTCACATCCAGCAGTTCATCCTCACATCCACCAGTTCAACTCCACATCCACCAGTTCAGCTCCATCCTCACAGTCCTCGTTTCACCTTCATCCTCACAGCCACCACTTCACCTCCATCCTCACACCCCCCAGTTCAACTCCACATCCACCAGTTCACCCCCATCCTCACATTCCCCAGTTCGCCCCCAGCGTCTCACCCTCACTGAGGACATGGTGGTGGGGCAGAGCTCAGGGTGTTTCACCTCTTCTCCGAGCTAATAAAATAGATTGTCCCCGAATTATTATTTTTTTTTCCMCAATGAGAAGCTGCTCTTGGGGCTCCCCCGAGCCCGGCTGCCCCCACCAGCACCAGCACAGCCCTTTGGGACTCGCTGTGCCCTTACCTGGCAGGGATAGGTGCACCTGGGCACCTGCAGGAGGGATGGTGATGAGGAGAGGGGCTTTAAACTGAGTCCCAAACCCCAAATGATGCTGCTGGCCCGTCCATGCCCTGCTGACCCCACATCCCGCCAGCTCCCTTCACACGGAAAGTGAATTTTCCTGCTGCAGCCTGGGCTGGTGCTTGCCCTGCCCTCATCAGTCTCTCCCTGGAGCTCAGCCCGTTTGTCTGTGTGTCCATCTGTGTCYCATGGCTGGGTGCATCCCTGTCCCCAGGGCTGCTGCAGACCGGTCCCTCCTGGGAACAGCCCCGGGATATTCTCAGTGGAGCAGCACAGCTCGCTCCCCCTCCCAGACCCGCAGCTCGGCTTGGAGCCAGAGGCGGTTTGCAGGCGCTGGAATCAGTCTGGCTTCCCCCCCACCCATCACTCCAGGCTCACTCCACCTGTCAGAGCCAGCCTCTCCTTCCCCCAAATCACCTCCCGCACCCCACCGAGCCGAGCTGACTTTGTCTCTTGATGCTGCATTGTGCCGGCAGCCCGAGAGCCACAATAGAGCTCCTGATTGCAGCTCCCTCCCTCCCTCCCAGCCAGCCCCGGCCTCGGGTGTCGGCCCTGCTGGAGCACCTGGCACAGGGCTCTGCCTCAGCCCACCCTCCCCTGCCCTCCCAGGGGCACCCCAAAATCCTCCTTCTTCCAGAAAACTGCACAGAGTTGGGTTTTATGCCACTCTCCGTGCAGGGGAGAGTTGTTGGGGTGATGCTACAGGTTTTGGGGTGTGCACCTAGCCCAGCTTCACCCCCGTGTTGTGGGGCTGAGGCTCTGCTCCCCTGTTCAACACAACAGAGCCAAGACTCGAATCCTGTCACAGGCTCCTGAGCTGGAGAGCTCCACTTTTTTKGGGGATCTCTGTCCGGGCAACCTGATGTTACAGGATTCTTCCAAAGGCTAAAAACTTCCTCGCACTGTAAGGACAATGCCACGTGAAAAWCAACCCTCTCAGTTGGCTTGCTCCTCTCCTGGAAACTCTGGGCAGCAGAACTGAACTATGAAAAGGGCCCAGACTTGGCTTGAAGCAAGAGATTTCACATCATCATGTCTTAAAATGTCAGCACTTTAATTAGCTCCATCTGAAGCTGGAGTGGGTTTGTCACCCCTCTCTGCTTTCAGTTCAGGTTGAGAAATTTGCTCAGGCTGACCTTTTCCCTCCCGGACCCAAAAAAAAAGTCCCMAATCCATGCTGGCATTTCCTAAAAATAGGACAAAATAGCCCCCCAAAAATACCAGCCAGCTGTAGGGATGATGTTGTGCAGCATCACGCCAGTGCAGGGAAAAGGACTTCAGCTGAGAGATGCACGCCCTGGGGGAACTGAGGGGATGATCCCAGGTTCTTGTGTSGGGTTTTTCCCTTTTATCTCCTTCAGACACTGCTGCTAGGCCCACTTCTTCCAAAGGGAAGCCCCCAATTAGATCAARGTTTCCCCTTTTTTGTACCTTTTACGGCTGCTGGAGCCACAACTTACACTCCGGGGTGATTTCTTGCTCTAAAGGACACAGTGAACTTCTTCACAATTTGCTGACCAACATTTCTCCAGGTGGGCTATGCTGGGTAATTATTCAGCTTTCAGCTGCTGGAGACGGAGGCTCGAGCCCACTCCTGCTCTGTGTGCGTGTGATGAATCAATGAAAGCAAAGCCAGAGGAAACACCTGGAAAAACACAGGGAAGTGGGAGGCCACGATGCCCCACAGCAGCTGCTGGGCTGGGGAATCGCGGTGCTGAGGTGTCACAACACCTCCAAGGGCTCTGCTCTTCACACCAGGCCGTCTCCAGCATGACCTCGAAGAGCAGAAGTTACCAAAATCCAGTGGCCAATGTCAGGAAGGGTCACAGGGTGTCCATCACTGCCATGGCTGGGTGGGTGGAGGGCTCAGGGATGTTGGGTTTGGGCCTGGCCTTGGCCAGGAGCCCATTGAGCACCTCCTGGGGGATGGGCTGATGTCGCTGTTGGAATGAAAGATGAAGACTCCAGTTATTAGAAGGCAAAAAAAACCAAAAAAGCAAAACAAGGCTTTATTCTATGATTTTCACTCCATTTTCATCAGGTGTTGCAATACAGACTTGACTGGTGAATAGGCACGACACCTCTCTAATCCCGTTGGTTAACCAGAGTTAACCAAACCCCACCTGGTGGAAAACTGCTTGGAGAAAGRAAGTCGTTTTGATGAAATTGCTTTGAGAAMACTTCCCGAAGGATTTYCTTCCCTTGGCGTCGGYGAGACGGATTTTACACCCCGACACCTTGGGAACGAGCGAGCTCAAACMTTTTAGACTTAGAAAYATCAGGCYCTGGTGCCTCTTGGSGTGGCAGAGCAGCGCTTGGTCCCCTCTGCAGAGCCGGCAAAGCCAGAGAAACGCCTTCCCCAGAGCCTGACAATCCTCCAGCGCGTCAGGGGAAGGCGAGAGCGGCATCAAAAGCGCGCTGGCCGCCTCCCCGCTCATTGCAGGCCGGCCTGGAGCCCCGGCCCCGCCGCCCTCGGCCTTTGGTGGAGCCTGACACTCGTCTGCCACGCAATTATGGCTCGGGAAAAGGACGGGGCAGATCGCCCTGGGAGGGGGAAGGATGAGAGCCCAGCCCGCCTTTCATCCGCACCCCACCGGCCGCCGCCTGCCGCTCGCTATTCTTATCCCTCCTGATCAAGGAGAAGCTTTTCCTCCTCCTGCCGTTGAAGGTTTGACATCTCTTGGGCAGCATGAGGTGGGATGGGCCTCTCCTGGCCCACGCTGCGGGGTGTGACCCTGCCAGGATGGCTTCTGAGCTCAGAGAGCGCCTCRTGGGGACGGGGATTGATGTGGGGAYGCAGGCTCAGCTCGGGCTCTTCTGAGCAAGGTCAGCCTTGGTTCGGGCTGGATGTGGGAAGTGCCGGAGCTCAGGCGAAGGCGGCAGCGCGGGGACGGCTCCTGCTCCTGCGCTGGTGCCACACGGAGGTTGTTCCTCAGGGAAGAGGAGCTCTGCGAGGGAAATTTGGCCGTTGGGATCTAAAAATTCACTTGTGCTTTCGTGAGACTCGGGCTCTTGTGTTGTGCTTGGGTGACTTTGCCCCCAGCTCTGTGAAGAAAAGATCCCATGAGTTACCACAGCAAGTGACCCCTCGGGGTCATGACCCACTGCCCTGCAGGAGGATGGAAGTTGCCATCAGCACCAGCCACGGTGCCTCGGTGGTGAGGAGAAACCCCTCCCCAGAGCCTGTGGCCATCCCATCCCCTCCCCTGATGGCCAGGACAGAGGTGTCACACCAGTGCACCCAGTGCCTGCAGAAGGGAACTGGGCCCATCTCTGCTGAGCTGAAACCAAACCAGCAGAGCTGTCCCAGGAGCCCAGGAGAGCCCACACTGCCCTGGGGATGCTCACAGCTCCATGTGCTGCAGGAACACTTCCCTCGTGCAGCAGGCGGGCGTTGCTGATGCTTCCAGGCTGCCTTTGCCATCTCTGGTGCTTACAAACTGCTCCTCCAGGAATTAACCCAACCYGAGGCTTCTGGAGATGCTGGAAGAGCAGCAGTGGGCAAAAGGTCTCCAAAAGGCAGCTCCCCCTGCCCTCAGGAGCAGAGCCAAGCCAGGACTGCAGCCCCCAAAGAACCCCAGGCTGGGCTGGAGGGARCCCACTGAACCTGACCTGCTCCACCACCGTGCCAGGCTCACACCTCTCCTCCAGCCTGTGTGGAAACAGAGGCTTCTGAGCACCTTCCCTGTGCTGACAGAGCTSCAGGAAATCAGCTTCAGGTAATGAAGGACCAGGAGCTCTTCCCAAATGTCAGAGATCCCACAGGGAAATAAAAGYCCYGTAAAAATYCACTCTTKAGTTTGTTCCCAGGGAACTCCTCASCASCARCCCCAAGCTCAAYRAGGACTCGTGCTCATGGATGAAGCCTCATGTTTCAGGAGCCAGGGCTGCTCTCTCCCAAGCTCCAGGGTCACACACGTGCTGGGTCCTCTTGGAGCTGAGGATTTTTGGCACTGGAGGTGCCCCAGCATCCTGGGGAGGTGCTGAGGTGGAACAGAAAGGAGAGGAAAGCAGCACTCCCACACCTCCTTGCACTGGGCTCCTTGCTGCAGGTCCATGCCTGACTGCAATCAATGTAACCTTTTAAAATTAATCTACTTTCTCTCCTCTTTTGCACACAAATACAGTTGCTGAAATTTCCATGACATTTGGGGACAAAATTTGTGCCTCAGTGGAATGCTTTCTTTACACTATAGATGTCATTACTTTAAAGGGGAAATTAAAGTAAAGGTGGTGTGTAATTTTTTTTTTTTTTGCCTGTGATATTGGAAAATAAAGGTTCTTTCTCCCCCTTCACTGCTGTAAGTTCAAGCAACTGCCAAGTGGAACGAGCAGAGCAGCCAGGTCTGCTCCCAGTGCTCCCAGTCCTCCTGCTCTGAAACCTGGGGAAAACCCCTGCTAAAAGATCATGGCCAAAGGTCASTCACTGAGAGCTGGGGCAGCAGCCCCAGCAGGAGCACAGGGAGCCTCTGCCTTCTGCTCTGGCTCCTGATTTCTCCCTACAGGAGGGAAATGGGGAATTGAGCTCTCAATCCCCACCGTGGGACAGGGGCAGGCAGCAGCTCCCGGCTGAGGGSCTGGGGAGGAAAGGCTGACAGCCCCAATTCACACATCACTCTGCTTTTGGACCTAAAGTACAAAAAAGCAGGATTTTTCCCCTGTTTTCCCAAAGCAAAGCCCAGGCCACTCCTCGCCCCCTCCAGCCCTGGAGGGTGAGGAGGGGATGAGGRGCTGTGGCYTGTGTGTCACAGGTTTGGGATGCAAAGGGACATCGTGACAGCCAGCTTGTTCCCACAGGCAAAACAAAATCTGAATGGAGGAGGGAGGAGGGTCTTCATCCATGGAAAGGGTGGGAAATGCTTCCTCCTTTGGAGATAAACATSAACTCCCAGTCAAGGTGGACCTGTTGTGCTCCAGGACAGCAGCCAGACCTCCAGCTGCCTCAGGGACAGAAGGAAAAGKGTTTCCACAGCCAATTCAGGCTTTGTGTTTTCCTCAGGCTCTGTGGGTGCCCCCACTGCTCACCCTCTGCCCAGAAATGCCCACCCTGTGCTCTGTGTCCCTGCCCAGACCAGCCCTGCTCCCACAGAGCCACCTCTGCCGCACGGAGCAGGGACACTGCCACCCCTGGGAACATCTTTCTGTGCACATCCCCGTGTTTCTGGACATCCAAGGACACAGGTGTGTGGGCAGAGGACATGGACAGGCAGCAGGACCCCCATGGACCACACAAGGACCTCAGAGGAGGATGGGGAGGGCAGGACAGCAGTACCCAGGCAYGGTGAGGAGTTTGCAGTGTCACACGATGTCCCCAGTCCCCTGGCCATGTGCAGGGCGCTGCCACTGCCCACACAGCCCTCCAGCCACCCCTCATCCCCAGACGTGGGGCTGGATCGCCTGGAACAAACCCAGCATCGTGCTCCTTCTCTTCCCCGGGCTCATTTCATCCTCCTGCCCATGACAGATTGAGGGCTTCAGAACCCAGCCCCGTGAACTCTCTGCCGCTTCCCCCGGCACGGAAATTGCTGCGCGGTGKTTCAAAATGGGAGAGCAATTTGCAAAACAAATAAGTCTCCGATTAGCTAACGAGTGTCGGGCTGACCTTACAGGGACCCCTTCATTAGGAGACACTGAGCACCGATTAACTGCTCTGGGATGGAGGGAGCCACTTCAGACTGCTTTAATGAATTAAATATATGCTCCTATTTGGCTCTTAATGTAAAAAAAAATAGTTAAGTACAGTAATTGTCACGTTCCCGAAGTCAGCCATCTCCCCACCTCGCAGTTCACCGAGACTTTCCCCTTCCCAGCACCRAAGTTTAATTTGTTAATGCGCTTCTGCTGTCGCGGTGTTTCCCTCCATTAACACCAGCCCATCACTGTGTTCAGCTCCGGGAGCTCGGGAGCGCTTTGCTCCAGGTCTCCTCCTGCTCTCCAGGAACATTCCAGCACTGGGATTGCTCCAGGCTCTGTCCTGCCCATCAACTCCTGCTGGGGCTGTCTCCTCTCCTGTTCCTCCTGGTCGCACAGGACGAGAGCAAACGGCCTCGGGCTGTGCCAGGGGAAGGGCAGCTTGGACATCAGGAGGAATTTCTTCATGCAAAAAGGGCTGTCAGGCACCAGAACTGCCCAGGGAGGTTTGGAGTGCCCACCCCTGGAGGTGCCACTCAGGTGAGGATCAGGCACGGGTCGGACTCGATGCTTTTCCAGCTTGGGAAAAAGAGACAGAAAGGGAAAAACCAGTGACAAGGAAACAGTGGAGTGATCAAATGTCTGATTGTCCTGGCCACGGGCTGTCCTGAAGCCCTGCCCTGTAAACTCACACCTTTCGTTGATGTGCCTCGGACTGGTCTGTAATTTAATTACCGCACGCTCAGCAGATTAAATCCACGATTAAAAGAATTTCTATGGATTAGCGCAGGATGATTTTAAATCACTGCCAGCTCGCAGCAAAGCAAATGTGCAACCTGCAGCAAGGGCAGGAGTGCTGGGAAGGGCTGGGAGGAGACCCTGGCCCTGCCCTGTGCAGGTCTGGGGTCAGCAGGGAGACCCCAGCCCCTTCCCAGCAGAGCTGGGGYACTGCCATGGACAGGAGGGATTCACCTGGATCAGCTCCTCTCCTGATCCATCACACTCSTATCAGCTTAAAAACATTCCTCTCTTGGTCCCCAGATGTGGATTTTAGTCCCTTTTTAAGCCAATCTGTTGCTTTTCTTGAGTCACTTATTAGATGTGGCTTTGTGGGGGAAGGAAAGTAAAGGGACGGGAGGAAAAGTAAAGAATGCAAAATGGGAAGATTCACAAAATCAACTGGTTGAAATCTAATTCCCAGGCCTCCAGCTAMAGCTCTGCCCCGGAAAGCTTTATTATTTCCCTCTCTGGGGTGTGGGGGGGAACGTGAAATTCATTTTTCTGTGCTGGGTGGGGAAGGGAGGATCACAGGCAGCTTTTCCATCAAATCCCTTCTTCCAAAACAGCCACTTGCAAACCCTTCACCCCTTCACCCAAGCAGCCACCTCACCTGGCTGCTGCGACCACCCCAAACTGGGCAGGGCTGGAGGCTGAGTGGGTCCAGGGAAGATCCTGGAGCAGTTCCCAGCAGGGCCCCCACCCTCTGCTGGCTCCCAGGAGCGCAGGCACACGGCTCCAGCACGTCCCTGACAGTGGGATGTGGTGGGAGATGCTGGCCAAGAACACTCCTGCAGCCATCTGCTSCCAGCATGGCCAGGCAGGGACACGGAGAAGCCCTTCCCAGACTCCATCCTGCAGGGCAGGGGATGAATCCGGTGTTTTGATGCCTTAGGATTAATTAATTAAGTTTTACTTAGGATTAGTGTTTTATTTAGGCCTGAAGCTCAAGGAAACCTTACTGTCTCAGGCCCCAAGAGATATAAACAGCAGTGAATTAGAGGGGGCAAACTTGGAGTAAATTACTTCATTACCTAAAACTGTAATTGGAGGGTTAAGCCCTGATTTGTAAATGGACCAAACTTAGAACTGAATGAAAAACTCGTGACCATCTTCCATTTTGGGTGCAGCCTTGGAGGCTTCTGACTGCCTGAGGTGCATCTATTTATATATCTGTTGAAGGCCTTCAATAAATACCTGCTTTTATTCTCTTCATCTTGTCTAGCCTCAGTTTTAGGCAGCCAACTCCAAGGCATCAGTCTCCCTGTGCAGGATGGCAGCACGACACCAGGCCCTGTGCAATCTGTTTGATTTGAAATATTAGYGGAGAGATTAGAAACAGTGCTCATGATTTCGTGATGCATATGGTAATTAAAGTGTTACATTGCAATTATGATGTAATTAAACTGTGGGATGCTCTTCAAGATGCAATTGCCACTCATTTGCATAACTGACGGATTTGCTTATTAGCACCCTTTTAATATATGTATTAAAAAGAGCATCAAGAGCGTTGGCTTGCAAAGGCAGCATTCCATCTTCCTCCAGCAAGCTGCAGGGSCTGGGCTGCTGCTTCCCAGCTCCCACTGCTGCTGCTGCATCATCCCCTGGTTTGGAATTTCCCCCMCCAGCACTCAGGAGTGGCTCTGCTGCCCAGCAGCCCCCTGAATTCCAGCCTCATTTGGAGCAGACACCTTCCTGCACACCCACCTTGTCACTGCCCTCCCTCACACTCACAGCTTCTTGGTGACTCCCCCCACTCAGATAACTCTGCAGTGCTCCGTATTTGCTAAGCTCTYATTCCAGAGGAAGAGGTTTTCCCCTTTTCCAGCCTCCCTAAGCCAGTTGTCAGCTATTCACCCTTTCAAGGSTGCTCTTTGGGGGTCCCAAAGAGCCTGGAAAGCCACCAAACCTGGCCTTTCCAAGCAATTCATACAAATCTCTACTGCTCATCCAGCACAGCAATGCCATGGAAAGGAACCTGCTCTGTGCCACAGTTACTTTCCCTCATAAAGAACATTTCTGGAGCTGTAGATTCCTGCAGGTRTTGGAAATCAGACCATTTTTTTCCTCTTTAAACTCATCAGAACTCCCTCTGAGGAGCTAAAAGAAAACCACTCTCAGCACTGGGCTGSCCATAACCCAGTCCTGATCCCAGGGCTGGGAGTGGGTGCAACACGAGGCAGCAACGTGGGAACACAGCGTGGCAGCCAGGGAGAGAAAATCATCGCTGAGAGCCAAGCCCTGTGTGTGCAGCCAGCTTTTATCTTGAGCTGGCCGTGCYTTAAAACATCCCTGACTGCTGGTAATGCCTCAATCTGCCTCACTGAGCAGCGAGCAAGGGAAGGGAAAAGGACTTTTCAAATGGTTCCTTTCACCYGCTGCTTTTAACCCGCACTGGGGAACGGGAGATTCCTGAAAAACATCATGTCTGGYGTTCTGCAGGAACGGATCGATGGGGAAAGCAGCGCTGCTGCTCAGAGAGGATGATGGCTTGGAGTGTTTTGTCCCCAGCCTGGTGACATCCCAGAGAACACAGCCAGGTTTAACGCTCCACGGGCAGGACACAGAGCAACCCCACCATTCAACCTGAGAGTGAAGAGGCTGCCTGCTTTCCCCACCATTCCGTGGTGGCCTGGGGAGGTGACAGGTGATGGAGGTCTCCATCAGTGAGGTCAAACAGCAGCTCATAAATCTCCAGCCCCCTGTGAGCCGGCGTCTCGGAGCGAAAAACATTTACAGTCATTTAGAGGAAAAGCTTTTTCCCTTCTCTCCGAGCTACAACAGATCTATGATAGGGCTTTTCAAACTCCAGCATCCCCCTGGCAGCCCGTGTTAGGCCTGGAGGTGGAAATGAATGATTCCTCAGCAGATTAAAAGATCCGTGTGACAGCAGAGCAGAGCTGCGCTCGCAGCCCGGGGAGTGCTGAGCACAAGCCAGGCTGGTGCCTGCAGGGCACCCYKGGGGCTCCCTCCCCCTGCCAGAGCCACCTGGGACCCCAAAACGAGCCCTGAGCAGCCTGCAGCACCCTCCACTTTGCCACTTTTTCTGGTTGGGTTGGGGAGCTGTAGATGGCTGCTGATTAAAATTGATGYCGCGTTCGCCGGAGCCCGATTCCGCATCGAGCTCCTGTTGCTTCCTTCCCCGCCAGAGCAGGTCTGCCATATTTAGCCAACTTTTAAACTCATTAGCAGAAGCAGATGCTTGGATCCACAGTCCCTAATGACTGTAAATGAGAGTATTAGTTTATTGACTGATGGCCTAATTGTTGCCACCACATCCACACAAGCGCAGCTCGGAGCGCAGGCGCTGTCCCCGTGCTGGAGGACACCCAGCCCTGGGGGGAGAGGGACAGAGGGACAGGGCTGGAGCCAGGACAGAGGGACCAGCACCCCCAGCTCGTGCCCCAGATGACTCCAGCAGGTGAAGAGCAAAGCAGAAGTTAATTAAATGACACTTCCCCCAGCGGAGGTCAGAGCCTGGGGAGCGGGTGTTGATGCGTGACCTTTGCAGGGTGAGTTGGCTTTCCCCGTGCTCTCTGCATGGCAATGAGGAGCCTTTGGGGGCTGGAGCAGCAGCGTGGGCCATCCCTGCTTCCCTCCTCCTTCCCTGGAACTGTGGGTGAGTGGGAGGAGGGCAGAGCTGGAGCTCTGTCCCTGTGCCTGGGTGACCTCCAGCCCCGCTCCTGCCCCTGATGGACACTCCAGAGTGATTAACTGTGGCCTTAATTAAAGCATCTCCAACCTGCCCTGACCCTGATGGGCACAAACACCCCCCAAAATCCCGAGCATGTCCCTGAATGACCCATGGAGCAGGGTTGGCTCTAAGCCATGGGGAGACATCATTGCCTGGGGATGCTGTTGGGAACACGAGATGCATCGGAGCCTTTTTTTGGCCACTGTTTCGTTGGAAGTGAGACCAAGAGCTGCCACACAGAGCCTGCACCACCCMCAAAACCTGACACAGCATTTGGGGAAGAGAAACAGCCATGGAGAAAGTTGTGTCTGCCCAAGGGGATTGGTGGATGTTTCCCCAACACCTAGAAATCAACAGAAAAAAACCCAAAAAAAMCAGATTTACAAGAGGATTTAAGAGGCATCAAGTTGCCTGGATACCAGATCCTGTAACTACCCAAAAAGTAATTATAAAAGCAAGAAATCTGTCTCGGCTAAGCAGGTGGACGGGAAATTGGAAATCCATTTGTGAGAGACTTTCTGCTTTCTAACAAGGCAGGTTACAGCTCAGTCCCGTTCTCTGCTGCTCCCGATGCTCCTGCCTGCCCTGGAGGGGAGTGGGGTGGAGGCTCCTGGCGTTCCCAGCACCGTGGTGGTCACTCCTGGGCCCCACAYTGCTGCCCACCCCTCCAGACAAATGTCCCCCAGCCAATGAGGAATCTACTTTGAAACCACCTCTGGGGTTTTTTATCCTCTTGGGAAAAGGCTGGAAAAAAATTAATAATAATAAAACAAACCCTCCATAATCCCCAAATCCAAATTTCTTTGCACAGACTCTCTCTCAGCCCACTGGTGCATCACAAGGATTTGTAATTCTGAGTGCAGGAGCCTTTTTGCTGCTGTAACTGTTTCTTTGTGGCCTGGGAGGAGATGGGTTTGTGCTGGAAGCGAGAGAGATTTTGCTGGAGTATGARAAAGCAAAGCCATTTAGTTTAGGTAACATCTCTGGAGCTCTAGGGGTCAACAAGGAGAACTCCAGGAAAACAGTTTKCAGGGCAGGATGGTCTGGAGAAAAGAGAGGGGAAAAAAAAGRACGGAGAAAATGCATTTATTAGATGTCCAATTTAGCCTCTCCCGGGCTGCCTGCTCCTTTTCAGCCATCAAATAAAAATGGTGGGGAGGAAGGAGCAGGGGCAGTGCTGCTGGAGCCACCGAGTGAGCAGGGACACAGGGAAACAGAGCCAAGGGAATGCGATGGCAACGCTGGGTTTGGACTGCAAGAGGCTGCGAGAGGAAAGGGTGAGAGCTGAAATCAGAATTCTCTGAAATCAGAGAATCCTGGTGGCAAGCAAAGCCCTGGCCTGGCAAACTTATCCCAGAGCTCCAGGAGTGTTTGGACAAAACTTTGGAGCAGAGAGTGGGATTGTTGGGGTGTCTGTGCAGGGCCAGGAGCTGCCCTGGATGACCCTTGGGGTCTCTTCCAGGGGGATATTCCACGATTCTCTGCTCCAGCCACACACAGACCCATGGGCTCCCTCACCCTCAGTCACTCAAGAAACTTCCCTTCACGACCTCTCCCTGGCAGGCAGCGTTTCTCTCTCCAACAAACCTCCCAACTCTGCATTTCTGTGGTTTTTGACAAGGAAAAGGGCGAGCTGGAGCTCTCCTGTGTAAATCAGCTCATTAATGCTGTGTGCAGAGGGCTTTGGTGCAGGGAACACAGGCAGGGAACAAAGACAGGAGTACCTGAAATATCCCTCAGCGTGGAATCCCGAGCCCAGGGGCTGGCTGAGGAATCAAGGAGGATGACAGGGATGTGGTTGGTGGGTACAGGAGTGATCCTACAGCACGAGGTGACCTTGACCCAGAAGATTTCTTCTTCTCCTTTGTTTTTTTTATTTTTTTAAAAATTTCGTTCCACCTCTCAGCAGCACGGGACAACCATTGTGTTTTTTCAAAGGGGCTCCAAAGAAAGGAATCGCTAAAAGTTCATCACAGCTCGCCTGGGGGGATGTGAAATACAAGAGGAAATCTCCCCCTCTCTGTCTCCCACTGCACCCTACCCTGAATTCGGCAGGAAAAGCCATTTGAGTGATCTCAGCAGGATCAGAACAAGCGTTTACTGCTCTTCAAGGACCCATAAACCACTTCAGYAGTTTGCTGGTTTATCTCTGACTCTCTTCTGCAGTCGCCATTTAAATGAAAACATTTATAATTAATCGAACAAATCATTTCCTCTCTCCCCCTCCCCGCCCCTTTGGGGACTGGATCATGTAAGGCTTCAGTAAATTCTGGTCTCAGTTAAGACTTCAGTAAATTTTGGTCTCCTCAGCCATTTCCTTGGGAGGGTTGGCTTTCCTGTGGGGTGGGAAGCAGGCACAGGGTGGTTTTAACTGGAAAATCAATTGATAGGAAAGACAACGAACTTTTTTTTTTTTTTTTTCCAAAAAGGGAAATCAAAAGGCACTGGGAGCCTGCCTGACAGCTGCCAAGGAATCCCAGAATGGAGCAGCAGCAGGGCTCTTCCAGGGTGGCTGGGAGTGGAGAGCATTGCCCAGGCAAGCAGGGGGTGAGCAGAGGGACCAGAACCCAGGAGGGACATCCCTGACCCAAGACACACCATGCAAGGACTCCTCTGTGTGGGGGACACACGAGGTGCCCGTGATGGGGCTCAGGAGCCAGCCCTGAGCATCCCAGCAATGGCCACTCTCAGCTGGGTGGCTTCAGAGGCGAGGGAGCTCTGGGGGACCCGTGGTGTTCACAGAAAATACAGTTTATTTTGGTGCCCTGGAAATGCCTTTGTCAGCAGATCTATTCTTTCATTGTGAAAAAGCCTATTAGCTTCTGCTTTCTACTTCTGTAGGGAATTTATTCCTCCATCAGATCTGCAATATAAAAGTGCTTCCCTCTCGGAGATTGATACCGTGGGCATGAAAAGCTCCACGTGCTCTGGGCCAGGCAGTCCCTTCCCTCAGGAGGGAATGAAGGATGGCTTTGAGAGCAAAGCACTGAGCAGCTCCACCAGATAAAAATCTCCATTCCAAGGGCTGCTGTGACATCCTGGTGACCTTGGGCTGTCCCACGAGCAGGGCTTTGGGCAGGAGCCCTGTCCTGTCCTGGGCCCCAGCAGTGACCCCTCAAAAGAGCCCTGAACCCCTCAAGGGGACATGTAATGGGTGTGGGTATAAATATATGTATTTACTATATATAAAGACTACATGCTGTGAGATAAGAAATCTGAATTTCAGCAGGAGAGCAGGGGGTGGGCGATGCTGGAGCCTCACCCCACACTTGTCCCACACAGACCCCACAAACTGGTGCTGGGGAGGATTTACAGCCCCATGCATGGCCTGTGGGGACAAATCTGGGTGTCACACGCTCAGCTAGCTGGGGTTGGAGACAAGAGGACAGAGGACACGAGGCTGTGCCCAGCTGAGCTCCGAGCAGGCCCGCTCAGGGCTGATGTGCTGCGGTGACTTCAGCCCCAGCCAAGCGAAATCAGCCCCTTCTCTGAGCTCACCCAGCTGATCAGGGGGTGACATCTCTCTGCTGGAGAGATTCGGTTCCCTTATTTGCAGCCCAAAGAGCTCCAAAATGTGCAGCACCCCCTGAAGCACCCCCAGATCCCCCTGGGTCCCTGGGGCTGCTCCACTGCCACGCCAAGAACAGGAGGAGAAACTGCTCAGCTTGCTGAGAAATGTGCTCCACCAGCTGTGGGAGCCTCCCAGTGCCCAAAATCCCAGCCTGAGACCGGGTGGAGGGGGCCACACGTTCCTCCAAAGGGCTCTGGTGTCCCCCCGTGCCAGGCAGTGCTGGCACTGCACCCCCACAGCGGGCTGGGGTCACCTGCAGGCAGGGCCAGCACATGGGGAGGGTCCTGCTCTGGCCCTGGCACCCCCAAACACGTTGGTTCCACGCTGTCCTGCCCCTTCCAGCCCTCCCCAGCCAGAGGATGGTGCTGCTGGGGACATCAAAGCCTTCCTTCCTTCCCTCCCCAGTGGAACTTCCACCCCTCCTCATCCCCTCACTGCTGCCCACCTCCCYTCACTGCCCAGCTCCAGAGCAGAGGCTCCCACAGAAGGAATCCAGGGCCAGATAAATAATAACTAATAATAAAAATAAAAATAACCATCACAAACTTCTGCCAGGGCCACTCCAGCCCCTGATTGCCATGGTAACTGCCTGCTGCCAGCGAGGCTGCCTCGCTGATGGGAAGTGTTTTCTTGGGACAGATGTGAATTCCTCCAGCACAGCCCCAGTGTGGCAGTGTCACTGCCACACTGCAGGGTGACAGGGACAGGGTGACAAGGTCCAGCCCTGCCTGCTCGTCCCTCTGCACCGTGGAGGGCCACAACCACCAGCAGCCACAGCAGAGCACTGGGTGACAGCCCTGACACCCGCCAGTGACACTTCCTGGCACGGAGGCTGCTTTCAGGCCAAGTGACAGAATAAATTTTCACCATCACAGAGCCATCRTGTTGCTTTTAATTATCAGGAAAGGTCCCAAAGCATTGCAGGCTGTTTCACTTGGGCTGATGGATCTTGTTTGTCAGAACTCCTTGGGTTTTTTTGGGTTTTTTTTTTCTGTCCTGGATGTTTTTTTTTTCTCCAGATAACCCTGCTGGAGATCCAAGCCCTGCAGGGACAGAGGAGTGGGCAGGGTGAGCCAATCCTGCACATCCCACCCGTGCTTGGGGTGGCTCTGGGGTGGGAAACGTGACAAAAACATCAAGTGGGAACTTCTCCTGGCCCTGCTTGTGTGAAACACAGGGCTCACATCAAACAAAAAATAATAAATATTTAAAATCAAAGATGCCCAGGCTGAGCGTGCTCCTGCAAACTGTGGTGCCCTGGAGAAGRAGGTCAGGTCACTGCTGCCTTCTGCTTTCTCCACCCACACTCATGTTTAATATGCTAGAGCTTTACAGCATTCTCAGTTTTTATCACCAGAACACCTTGCAGAGGGTCACCTGCCAGTTCCCTCCCTTCATCACTGCTGATAGGATGAGGTGACAGCCAGCCTCCGAGGAGGGGGACATTTTTGTCAGGAGGGCTTTTGCTGCTGCTGTGGCTCGCTCTCCATTTGGCAGAGGTTTGGGGCTCGACTGAGACAAAGGAGATTTGGATGTGGAGRGGACAGGGGCAGGTTTCCAAACCTCCTCCTGCCCACAGCTCTGGCCAAGCCAGGAGAACAACTCCAGCCTCAGTCCCTCGAGCTGCACCAGAGTCACCCTCCATGGCAGGGCTCTGTGTGCCAGTCACAGAGCCAACCACATCTCCTCAGAGCTGAGGCAACAAAGGTGATGCAGAGATGCAAAGAGATCCCAAAACCCCCACCTGTCCTGGTGCTGGAACATCTGCTGCCTGTTGGGATTGAGCTCCTCCAAGGGGACAGGGAGCCTGGCCACATCCATGGCAGGTGGGTCCTTGCCAGGGGGTTTGGGGCTCAATCCTCACAGAGTCCCACTCCTTTTGTTCCAGCAGGATGAGGAAGGCTCCTGCCCCAGCTCCCCTGTGTCCTGATGGCCCCTGAGCCATGGACATCACCCCAAATGCCAGCCCTGGGATGGTTTTTGCTCCCCACACAGAGCTGAGGGCTGTGAGCTCCAGCCCACACTGAGCCCTTCCCCGTGGCACAAGGTGGGTGCTGACACCCAGACACAGCCCTGCCYATAAATCATATTTTGCCCAGATTTAGAGGAGAAAGGAGCTATTATGAGGAATAGATCAGAAGTGACACAGCTCATTATTGCGAGGTGAGTCCGAGCTGCAGACAAGGGCAAAGTTAATAGAAAATGTATCCAATCCACAATGGTAACTTTAATTGTTAGCACTAATGAAGCCTATTTAGGATGGATTATGTATCTGGCACTTCAGATGCAGCCCTCAATTCATCTTCCCCGTCACATGTCACATCAGATCCAGAGGCAGAAGCAGAGCTTTTCCCCCTTCCTCTGAACAACGGGGCTTGAAAAACAAATTCTGTGCCATCCATTCCCCCCCAGAGGCCCAGCTGGCCAGGGCAGGAACATGTGGGGACACTCACAGGGGTCACTCACTCCCCTCCTCAGCATGGCCAGGAGCTGCCAGAGGATGTGCCAGGAGCTGCTCGAGGGCAGCCACCTCCCCAGGTGCCCACTGTCACCTCTCCAGGTGCCCGTTGTCACCTCCCCAGGTGCCCGTTGTCACCTCCCCTGCTCTGTTCCCAGCTGCAGCAGCCCCCCAGGAGGCTGCTCAGTGTCCCCGAGGTGGCAGGAGGTTGTGACTCTGTCCCCCTCTCCTCCCCAGCCTCCTCCCAGCCGTTTTTCCAGGCACACTCCTGGAATTAAGGACAAATTGTAATTACTTTTCTCGGTAACCAAACCTTTGGAGGAAAGGGCTGGTGATRGATTTCGGGCTTTATCAGAGCTGACAAAGAGCGTTGCTCACGCTGCACGAGGGCTGGCACCTCCTCAGACAGGGAGGTCTGTGCTGACCCTCCCCGGGACACCAACACACACCAGGATTTATTTATTTTTTTTCCCCTTAATATAGGAATTAAGCACGTTGTCTTGTCGAGTTCCCCGGGAAGTGCTGAGTGCTGAGCAGCCTGGCACATCTCCCCTCTTTGCCAAACTCTTGTTGGAAAGGTCAGTGCAACCCAAATGCTGGAGAGATCTCTGGTTCCTGCAGGACCAGGAGTGTGGGGCTGAGCTTCCCCTGGGCACAGGGCTCTGCCTGCTTGGGTGCAGCCAAAGGAGCTGCTCCTGGCTCTGGGCTTTCCCCAGTGAGCCCCAGGAATCAGCAGCAGGATTCTCCAGGATGTGAGCAAGGTGAAACTTTTCCAAAGGATGAGAGCAGCTTCTGTTTCCTCCTGTGTCTGCACCAGCCCACGGAGTCCCTGCAGCTCCTGTTTGGATTTAACCCAGCCCAAGGAGCTGCTGCTGATGGCTCTGGGCTTTCCCCAGTGAGCCCCAGGAATCAGCAGCAGGATTCTCCAGGATGTGGGCAAGGTAAAACTTGTTCCAAAGGGTGAGAGGAGCCTCTCCAGCTCCTGTGTCTGCACCAGCCCATGGAGTCCCAGCAACTCCTGCTTGGATTTAACCCAGACAAAGGAGCTGCTCCTGGCTCTGGGCTTTCCCCAGTGAGCCCCAGGAATCAGCAACAGGATTCTTCAGGATGTGGGCAAGGTGAAACTTTTCCAAAGGGTGAAAGCAGCCTCTGTTTCCTCCATGTCTGCACCAGCCCATGGAGTCCCWGCAGCTCCTGTTCAGTCTGGATTTAACCCAGCCAAAGGAGCTGCTGCTGGCTATGGGGCTTCCCCAATGAGCCCCAGGAATCAGCAGCAAAATTCCCCAGGATGTGGACAAGGTAGAACTTTTTCCAAAGGGTGAGAGGAGCCTTTCCAGCCCCTGTGTCTGCACCAGCCCCTGGAGTCCCAGCAGCTCCTGTTGAGCCTGGATTTAGCTCTTTGCAGTCCATCTGATGATCAGTATGTCAGGAATTGCTGCAGCCTCCCCCAGGCAGGGGAGCCATCAGCCACCCCCTCAAAYGGGATCATTCTCCCTTTTGTCCCCATTTCCCCTCCTCAGCAGGGCTGCACAAATGGGCACCAGGCGCCTTCTCAGCTCACTGGGGATTTTCTGCCGGGCAAACCAGAGGAATTCATTGTGGCAGTGAYGACTCCAGGTGGGATCCACAGGACACGTCCTGCCTGGGGTAGTGGCAGCTGGCACCAGGAAATGGGGGCTGGAAGCACCCAGGGACCCCCACATCACCCCCTTTTTCATTATGAGCATGGAGAAGGTGCAGTGAACCTCTCGTCCTCCAGCTTTCCTCACCCTGCAAACTTAAATTAGGTGACKGATGGGAGCCACAGAGAGTCTGAGATGGATGGATCCATCTCATCTTCCACCCRTGGTATCCATCATAGCCCTGGATTTGGTGTCTGAGACCCTTTAAATAAAGCTCCTTGCTTTGCACTGGGGAGGGAAAAGAAGAAAAAAAAAAATCGATTAAAAAGAAAAGGAGGTGAAGGGGGAAAAAAGGATAATTATGTCCCGCAAAAATTAAG
Organism: Alauda arvensis; assembly: GCA_902810485.1. Classification (NCBI taxonomy): domain Eukaryota; kingdom Metazoa; phylum Chordata; class Aves; order Passeriformes; family Alaudidae; genus Alauda; species Alauda arvensis. Next base: position 255,194 of record CADDXX010000429.1, on the reverse strand, counting down.
GGAAAGAAAAATGATGTAAAAAAAATTCCCCTATAAAAAAGGCTATTTTATAATAGACCTTTAAAGCTTTCCATCAAGTGAAACCAACACATTTACTCCAAGTGTTAAAGAGGAACCTTCAATCAATCAGAGAACTTCATTTTTACTCTGTAATGAATTCAATCGACCTTCGCCTTGCAAAGATGCAGTGGTGGAGGCAGGGGGGGAGGTTTTGAGACCCCTCCTTGTCCCAGTGGGTGTGAGGCTGCCAGGACCCCTCAGGGCTGGAGGAGAAGCCCTGGGAGCTGCAGCCCCGCTCTGGGGCTCTGGAATTTCGGGATGTGGCACTTGGGGGAAGGGGCCATCACTGGAAACGTGAAATGCTGAGGTGGAAGCTCTGCTCTCAAAGCAATTATCAGCAGCTAATGGGAGCTGGGAAATCTCCCCTCCCTTCCCACCGATTGAAATCCCACCAGTGGAGGAGCAGCCATGGAACTAACAAGAGCTAACCCATGGAAATCAGAGTTTGTGGCTGGAGATTCCCCACCCACCAAGGTTTTGGGTGCACTGGAAGGTGACAGGACGTGGAGCCAGAGGGATTTTGGGACGTGGCTTAGGGGTGGAAGCAACCCAGGCTCTGGAATGTTTTTGGGGGCACATGTCCATCTCTCCTGCACCATCAGAGTGTGAGAACAGCCCCAGGGCAGGGGAGGTGCCCTGAATCACCCATGACACTCAACATTCCCAACCCCACCATCAGCCAGGACTTCTCCCAGTCCCAGGGTGGTGCAGCAGCCCCAACCACCCAAACTCTGCTGCCCCAGGGGTGAGCTGCAGCCCCCCAGCCTTTGCTCTCATCTCCTGGATAAGCACTGATAAAAGAGTGGCTAAAAATACAGAAAAAAGCATTTCTGAGGGAAGAATCCCTTGAATTGCACCCCGGGCTAATTAACATTTATCCAAAGTGCACTCATCACAAACATACATTAACCTTTGAGGCATCTATAAGAGCAATTGGAAAATATATAATGAGAGCAGAGAGAACCCAGAGCGCGAGACCTCTCCTCTGAAAATGCCACCCTGGCCTCCTCTTGGATGCATTTTCAAGCAGTTTCCCCTCAATTCCTAATTTTTCACCGCTCCCCAAGCAGGTCCTTGATGCCCCTGAGCTGCCCCCCTCCCTGCGCAGAGCTGGGGGATTGCCCACCCACCCTTCCCCCCTGTCCTGGGGGGAGCAGCTCCTGTGGGAAGCCCAGAGAAAAAATGAAGGATTTTGTCCAAGATTTAAATTAAACCAGCAATCAATATCTCTGCTGAGAGCGGAGGAGAGCAGCCATGGCGCTGAGATGTCCTTAATGATTCCAGTCAAAGTCATTAGCAAAGTTACTTCCCTGGCTCTTATTATTTTATTTTTTTTTCTTTTTTAATTGGGAATGGTGAGAGAGCCCCAGCATCCTCCAGGAAAGTGGAGGCAGGGAAGCATTAAAGACATCTGGGAAGCTCTGGAGCTGGAGAGAGAAGATGTGGAGTTGGTCTCCATGTGCCAGCTGGGGTGGGAGGAGAAAGGAAGGCTTCAGGAAAAAAATAAATCTGCATTTCTTGACCCCACTTAGCCCAGGTGGGGAGGAAATGGGTGAGTGGCCACTGCCTGCCCTCCTTGAGCACTAAATTAATGAGGCTCAGCCTCCTCTTTGATTWATTTTATATATTTTAAAGATATTTAAAGATATTTTAACAAGTATATGTAAATGATGTAAAAGATAAAAAATGATATAAAAGATAAAATAATAATATATAAAAGATGGTATCTTTATCTATTATGTATTTCTACATAATGCAAAATGATATGTAAGTAGATATATAAACATATAAATAGACATATACAGATAGATATAAAATATAATGTATATCTTATATTTTATTATATAATATAATATATACATTGTATAGGTAATATATTATATTACCTATACAATGTATATTTTATATTTTATATTTAATATAGTTATTTAAGAATACAGGTATTAAATAATATAGTTATTACATATTTATTTAAAATATTTATTAATACAGCTATTTAATAATATACTTATGTACAATATACTTGCTTAATAATATATTTTTATATAACACATTTTATATTACATATGTGAAATGTGTTATATATACATATACTTATATATACACCTATACATATACATTTATACCTATATTTCTATATAGATATTATAGTATTTAGGGTTTTTATCTCATAGTATTTAGTTTTTATACTATATATAGTATATAGTATATATAGTTTTTATATATATAGTAAATATATGTATTTATACACACACCCTTGGGGAGTTCAGGGTTATTTTGAGGGGTCACTGCTGGACCCCAGGAGAGGACAAGGCCCTGCCCAGGGTACCCCAAACACCTCATCCTGCACCTGAGCCAGGTGGGGCCAGGGCAGGAGGAGCAGGGCAGGAGGAGCAGGGAACGATTCACTGCAGATCCAGGGGCTCAGTTTGCTCAGCCCTTGGATTCCAGCGGGATGCAAGAGCTCAAAATCCCCCCTGAGCCAACAAAACCCATTTCAGCAGGGATGGGAAGGAGCTGGGGAGTGGCTGAGCGTGAGAATTCCCACAGCAAAATTCCAGGAGTGGCTCCACTGCCTGGGAGCTGGGCTGGGATCCTGCAGCAGTCCCCGCTCACTGCAGAGGGCCTGGCTGGCACASAGGGAAGATTTAGATGTTCTAATTACTCCTGTGAGTACCAGGGGTGCTGCTGATGAGGGAGGCAGGCACATGCACAGCCACACACGCCCTCGGAGCCAATTAGGGGAGAAAAACAGCAGCGAGGAGCCTGCAGGCTCACAAAGATTCATGAGCAGGGAAAAAACAGACCTAAGCTGTAGGTCTGGCTGTAAAGCAGCGAGCATGGACAAGCTGGGAGGGTTCTGGTGGTCAGAGCTCAGAGTTTGATGGTCAGTGTCCAGAGTTTGGATGGTCAGTGCCCAGAGTTTGGATGGTCAGTGCCCAGAGTTTGGATGGTCAGAGCTCAGAGTTCTGTTGGTCAGTGTCAAGAGTTTGATGGTCAGTGCTTGCAATGGGTCAGGGCTGCTGGCCATGGAAGGTGTGGGACAGAAAGGGAGATGTCAGTGAGGGAAAAGGGCTCTGTAGTGCAGGAAGTGCCTGTTTGAAATGCTGATTTAGCTCAGAGTAACACAGGGAACCTCCTGCCCCCCTCTTCCATTTAGAAAACTGCTTCTTGAAACAGATAAACTCATAATGGAGAAACTTTTCATTTCCTCTCTGGTCAGGGGCGAATATTTGCATTCACWGAGATAAGGATTTGATGTTCTGGAGAAATGCAGACTCCTGCTGTCCAGAAAAGGAGACATTAATGTAAATTCCTGACAACTTCCAYGTTTAACAGAAATATCACTGCTTTCATCTTGTCCCAGAGAGTTCTGCCATCAAACCTCAGAGAGATTTGATGCCTCAAATCTTCTGCCTCCTGCCCTGGTGGGAGGGAGGGAAAGAAGGATGGATAGATGGATGGAGGGATGATGGATGGAGGGATGGATGGAGGGATGGATGGATGGACGGATGGATGGATGGATAGATTGGATGGATGGATGGATGGACGGATGGATGGATGGATAGATTGGATGGATGGATGATGGATGGATGGATGGATGGATGATGGATGGATGGATGGATGATGGATGGATGGATGGATGGATGGATGATGGATGGATGGATGATGGATGGACGGATGGATGGATGGATGGAGGGATGGATGGATGGGATTGGGGGGTCCAGCACTACCCTGCCCACCCCAGCCCTCAGCCCTGCTGCTCGTGCTGCCAGGCTCCCAAATCCAGACTGGGCAAATCCCATCCCTAATCCCAACCCCAATCCCATCATTGCCCTGGGTGCTTTACGAGGTGAAACTCACAATTTAACCACTCCAGAACTCAGGAGTTGGACTTTGACGATCCTTTYGGGGTCCCATGGGCAGAGGTTGCTTCTTGAAATTTTGGGTGGGGATGGAAAATCAGGCAGATTCCACTGCCCAGGGCAGGCTGGACACGGGGCTGCTCCTCCAGCTCCAGCATCAGCTCCTTGGAGCAAAGTGCTGCTCCCTTTTCCTCTGCCAACAAAATAGCACCTATTTAGGAAGGCCTTTAAAGTTACCTTGCAGCAAACTCAAACCAAGAAGAAAGCGAAAATCCTCAGATCTTAAATACAAATGATCAAAAACCCTCCTAAAAAAAGAGAGAAAAAAAATCCTGAAAAATTAAAAGAAAAAAATCGAAAAGTACACAGCTGACTTTTAACCTCGTGCGCTCTAAAGCCCACGAAGAAACCTCTGTTGCTATTGATTTCCATGGGAAATGCTCTGGTGCGCTCCGGATGGGAGGAGGGATGAAACACGAGGATGCAGGCAGGGATCGCGACCCCGCGGCCTCCCACGTGTCCCCCCCCCAGGCCCCCCAACCCTAGCGAGGTGGGAGCTGCATTCAGATCCAGTTTGGCCTCAAAAGAGGCCGGACACGCTCTGCTCCTTCCCGTGGTTTGCTTTGAATCCAAGTTTTTTTGGATTTGGGGATGGGCAGAGGAGGAGTTGCGGCTGCCGGAGCTCCCTGGGCTCTGGCTGCCGGAGCTGGTTGAGTGTAGATACCGCAAATTCCCAAAAAAACCCCTCACTTATCTGGCTTGGGGAGGAAGTGCTGCCTTAAATGCTGTGTGTTCAAACAGCAGACGCTGGTCTGAGCCTCCGAAGGGCTCCGCACACAACACAGCCTTGTTTTTTAATTCAGGGATTTTTTCTTCCTTCACAAAACACCCCCGTCCTCTATCAATACTCTTTTAGGATTTACTTTCCTCAGTTGCAGACACACATTTTTTACCTCTTTCTCTCCTCTGGCTGTGCCGTTGCCAAGGCTTGGAGCTTTGGGCTGAGCTTTCACAAAGAGTTTAGAGGAGGGAAAGAATTCCACTGCTGTGAAGCCATCAGGGTTAAAACCCCAATTTCCTTCTCAGCTCTGCCAATGGGTAAGAGGAGAATCCAGTCGTTAGTGACTTGCAAAAGTTGAGAGTGGCGAGAGCTGAGAGGGGATTGGAGCCTGGATCTCCAGTGAAACCCGCTTTCCCTCCCTTCCTTTGGTTCCAGACATTGGGAATGACCTCACCCCTGCACTGAGCGAGCTGGGAATGAGGACTGACCCTCCTTTACTCGACTAAATTAAAGATAATATCCGAAAACGTCAAAACTTGCATCAAAATGAATGGCACCTGGATGCCAGAACAGCTTTGTGGATGTGGCCCTTTAGGTCTTTATCTTGATTCAATATTCTTGGGAAGTCAGTGTGGAGTGAAGGATGGGTTTYCATCTCGGATTTTGCTGACTGGAAGTCATGGGCTGCAGGTAAATCTCACCTGGTGATATCTTACCCGTCAGAGCCCTTTCAAAACCCCGGGCAGCGCGGGCATCCATCAGGGCTGACACATTAATTCAAACAGGCTGATTTTTCACATCATTTAAGGCCTCTCTTCCCACTTTTGTTGTGCAATTGAAGCATTTCCGAGGCACAGCACCACTGCCATCCTCACACTGCTGCCTGCACCCACAGGGCCTGCAGGGGCTGTCTGCATCCCAGAACTCACCACTTGAAGGGGGGTTTGATTTAATCCCACCCAAACACRCATTTTGCCGAGGAGGAAAGGGAAAAGAACATTCCTGTGCTGAGGSAAATGGAGCCCAGGTGATGCTGAGGGGTGGTGGGAGGTTTCTCTGCACCTCATCCCATCTGCAGGGCACAAAGAGCAGCCCCAGGAGCTCTGGGCACARSCTCAGCTGCCACAGTGGGATTGATGCAGAGGTGACAGCAGACACCAGCTCGTCCCCGTGGAGAGGGGACTGGGGAGAGGCAGGATCTGCTCGGCACTGCCAGGGGATTTGCTCTGGAGGCCTTCAAGGAAATTCAGTGGCCAACCAGCCAAGCCCCAAACATCCTGCTGGGTCTCAGCAAGGTTTGTGTTTGGTGACAAGAGAACTTTCTGTGCCYCCAGTGGGAGCAGAGAGGATGCCAAGGCTCGGGGCTGGGGGTGAGCAGAGAGGGAGAGGCTGGTGCTGTTCATGAATCCCAGTTTGGGTTGGAAGGGATCTTAAAGTCGTTTCCATGGGCAGGTCCAGCTGCTGCTTCCAGGCAGAGACAATTTCCTGGCTGTCCCTGCAAGGCTTTTTGTGCTTTTTTTTTGTGCTCCTCCAAAATCACAGACCAGGGGCACCACAAACCTCAGCATGGGGGGCAAACACTCCCCCTGGAGTCACTCACCCTCTTCTCTTAGCCAGGTTTAATTCRGTTTTCCTCGTTTTCAGCCAGATTTGGAACACCTAAAACTGCCTTTGGGGATCTCCCCTTTCCAAGCTTCAGGTAGAGAGACACAAAAYAGGTGGAAAATCAGGGAGTGGCCATGCAAAAAACTGCTTTGCTCATGAGGAGAAGACCTGGGGCTCCAAGAGTCRTGGGCTGAAGTTTTCTCATTCTCTTCTTGCTGCAGCTTGGGMAAATCCTGCTCTGGAGCTGCCACATTGCCCTGAGCAGAGGGAGAGGCTGACACCAGCACTCCCCAGCCAGGGAGTCTGATCCAGCTGCTTTATGACAGGCAGAAAAGTCAAATTGCTGAAAATGAAAGCTGGAAGTTAAAATACGGGGACATACCCAGTGAAAAATGAGGCATTTATTTTCCTTACATCGATTTTTTCATCAGTTTAAAAAAGTGTTCATTTTTGAACACTTTCTTTTTCCCATCAGTAAGAAGAAATAAAATCACAGTATATAATAAACATTTCCCTGCTAAAAAAGTTGATTTTGATGCAGCTCCATAGTTCATTTGTTCAGCAGTAACTGCTCTGCTGGATATTTGGATGAACATTTAAGGGATGAAATTTAAAGAAAAATAGTTTGCTGAGGTTTTTCTTCTCCTGGGTCACATCCAGTCTGGATTTAGGGAGGGAGCAGCACCAATTTGCCTTAATGGAAATTCAGCATTCCCTTTCCAACCAGCCCAACCAGGGTGTGGGCACTGCTGCAGCCTCTCATCCCCCAGGATCAGACACGACCCAGAGCTGCCCTGGTCACAGCAGCTGCAAACAAACCCCCAGCCAAAATCGCCTCTGCTCTGCACTAATTATAAAATTAACTTAAACAAGCATAAAAYGGAGTCTATGGAGCTGAACTGTTGGACAAATAGGAGATGGAATYACAGCCTGGAGAAGAGAAGGCTCAGRGGGACCTCATTGTGGCCTTCCAGGACCTAAAGGAGCTACAAGGAAGATGGAGCGTGACTATTTGCAAGGGATGGAGTGAGAGGATTCAGGGAATGGCTTCAAAGTGGAGATTTGAGGGGGATATTGGGAAGARATTCTTCCCTGTGAGGGTGGGGRGGCCCTGGCACAGRGTGMCCAGAGAAGCTGTGRSTGCCCCTGGATCCCTGGAAGTGTCCAAGGCCAGCTTGGACAGGGMTKGGAGCACCCTGGGACAGTGGRAGGTGTCCCTGYCCATGGCAGGGGRTGGAATGAGATGAGATTTAAGGTCCCTTCCAACCCCAACCACTGCAGGATTCCATGATTTTAATAAATCATGTTGTGCCCACAGGYATCTGGAAWTTCCCTGGACGTGACTCAGTTTCCCCTTGGCCATGAACCCACCCCAGCCACTTCCCAAGGGCTGAAGGCAGTGGAAAAGCTGGAGCAGAGAGGTCCCTACAGGTGGGGAAGTGGCTCCTGTCGTGCCCCACTCCCATCCCTGCTCCCAGCAAACACAGCCCTGCAAACAGACACTTGATTAAGGGTTCTTTGCTCCTRCACTGAAATTGAACTCAAAGCTTTCTTTTTTTTTTGGTCCTAAGAAGCAGAAAGGAGCTCTTGGATCCACTCCCTTTCTCATCCCTTTGTGTGATCAATCATGGCAGCATTATYCTGCCCTCAAATGCTTCCAATGAGAGGGGATATCAAAGTGGGGTTTCCTGGGTGAGCTTTAAAATGTCTYATGGTTTCTCAGCCCATTTTCTTCTCTTTGTGTGGTGCATCTCCCTCCCTCCCTCCTCTTCTTTTCTTCACTCCAGCAATGCTGAGATTTCTTTTTAAGCAAAGAAAAAGTGTTTTTTTTTTCCCCCCACTCTTCTTCATTCTGCTGCTACTTCCTCAGTGATTCCTCCTTCGTCTCCCAGGGCCCTGAAGCAGCACAAAGGGTGAAATTCTGGAGAGTTTTAGACATCGTGGGGTCCCTCCCATGGGCTGTGCATGGCAGTGGGTTGAAGGAAGGGCTGGCACATTCCAGGGTGAGCAAATCCTTCCAGCACAGGGACATCCATGGGCAGGAACTGGGGAAATCAGCTGGGAGGCAATGGCAGGAGTTCCTGGTGCCAGAAGGGCTGGAGCTCCCAGCTGAGCCCACACAAACACGTCTCTCCTGGTCCTGAATGCCTCCAGAGAGGAGACTCCTCATCCTCCCTGGGCAGCCTTTCCAGGGCTCTGCCACCCTCCTGGGAAAGAAGCTCTCCCTCAGTTCCTCCTGCCCCACCCTGTCCCCCAGCACAGCAGGGCTGTGACCTCCAGCAGCTCCTCCAAAGCAATGAAGCACCAATTTCCGAGCCCAGTGTCACAAACATCTCACCCTCGGTTAACCCCAGCAGCAAACCCAGGTTCAGGGCAGAGCCTCCAGTCAGGATGATTTATTCTGGCAGTGATTAAACGATCTTAACAATTTTCCAGACAGCCATCATAGATCCAAGCATGTTTGTGACGAGGACCTGGAACAAAAAGCAATTTGTTTGGTTTGTTTTTATCAGGATGGGCCCAGGCACCCCGGAGTTGTTTAGGGAAGAAAAGTCAGCTCCAAAAAAGCCAGAGCTGCTTGATTACAGCAGGCACCACGAGTGGGCTTCCTCCAGCACAGCAAAAGACTTTCAAAGGGCATAAATCAAAAACTGCAGCAGCGTGAAATTCAACCAAAGCAAGTCAAATGAGGTGTCCAAAGCCCTGGGCACGAGGGGCTTTCTTTAATAGCTTCGGTGACCTTTAGGGGTGGGCAACCTCTCATGAAATGAGAATTTCTCTGTTTGCATGGCTTCTCTGTAGGTAAGCTGCGTGTGTGAGCTGGGAGAGAGGGAATGAGGGAGTGCTTGGGGTGGGAATCAAGCTTTGCATGAGAAACACCTGGGAGAGCTGGAGCGCCATGAACACATCAGCTGGAGCAGCTCATGGCCTTGAGCCACCCTGCAGGTCCTGTGCGACCTCGGCAGGTCAGAGTGAGGGCAGAGGTGGTGCTGAAGGAGGAAGAGGATGGCAGGGAAGCCTTTGGAGCACCCCATTCCAAAGGCGCCAAGATCCAGCTCCGCTCCTGCTCACAGCGCCTCGGGAATCGATTCCACACCATCACCAAGGCCTCGGGGCTCTGCTTTTCCCTGGCGCTGTCACAGGGACACATCAGACACCACACACACCACGTGCAGGAGCAGCTTTGGTGTCCCATCCCCAGGAACAAAGCCCTGCTGAACAAACCCGCGCATCCCGAGCGGAAGCTCGGCTTTGCCGGAGCGCTCCCAGCCAGCTCCGGGAGTGCAGGAGCACTTTGCAAATCCACACCTCATCTTCTATTCCATTTAAATGATCTACCATCTTTAGCGGGGCTGAGCCTCTCCAGAGCCTGTATCCAAGGCAACGGGAGCTACCAGGGAAAAAATGGATCCAAGAAGTTATTAAAATCACAATATCCTTTCTGAGCAAGGTGGAGATAATGAGCGTGTTCCTCCAGCTCTGGCACCACGGGCTGGCTCCCAGCTCCTGCTGGGTGCAGCTCCTGGCTCCTGACCAAACTCCAGCTTGGGGGAGGCATTCAAGGTCCTAAAGTCACCGAGCAGCCTGTCCTCACCTCCAAACCCCAGCCCAAACCCAGCCAGCCCCAGAATTTATTCACTGCCTGAGGGATCGCTCTCCAGCGCGGGACAAGCGTTAGGAAGGGGCCTGGATTTCAGATTTAGGGCTATTTGGGGGAATTTTAAGGTGCTGGGGAATCAGGAGGTTGCAAAGAGGGGAAAYGAGCCACAGATGAGGCTGGGAGCCCAGGAGCAATCCTTGGGATGTTCTTCCCTTTTCCACACCGCGGAACGCGACGAGCCCGGACCGCGACAGCCCTGACCCCAGAAACTCCCCAGATTGGGGAGCCTTTGCTGGGAGAGGTGAGGAGCCCTGGCTGGAGACCTCTGTGAGCTCCGGGGCTGTGCTGCAGGGATGAATCAGCCCCGCGTGCGTTGCCAGGAGCGTTTATAAATCCCGGGGTGAGCGGGACGCGTCTGGAGCGGGGCAGCACCTCCCGCAGCCAGGCTGAGACAGCCAGCGCTGAGTAATTTGTTTGGATGTCTCAGGACCTTGGAGCCTCCAGTTCCGTCCCAGGAGCTCCCGTGGGAGYTGAAGACAAGCTCCCGCTGATTTAACAATGAAGGGCAGCTTTGCCTTGCGAGCTCAAAGTCAAAATCGGGGATTATCTTCCCTCCCCGCCTCTCCAGAGCGGCGCGCCGCGTTAAAGATTTGATTTGCAAAGAGATTGTGCAAACATTTCCCTTTATCCAGCCCTCTGTTTGAGCTCGGAGATTTTAAAGCAAAGTGCTGATCTCTCCTGGGATTTATACTGAAACCAACAGAGCCGGCTGAGCATCACTTCCACAAACGGCATCCGTGTTTGCTTAAAAAAGGAGTGGAATCTCCTCAAAATAAGCCCAGCAGCAGAGAGTGGAGGTGACCATTGGAAGGGCTGCCAGTGCCTCCAGCAAACCCACAGCAAGCCTTAGTGCTGAACTCCCAGGAGTAAGGAGATCCTTGTGGATGCCGAATTCTGCCACAAATATTTACAGAGTCGCAGYGAGCAGATTCCAAACAGACCCAGGTAATTAATAGGCAATTAACGCCTGGTGTTATTGCGCAGAATGACACCTAAACCACTTCCCTGGGCAAAACTGTGGCAGCTCCACCTCAGCCACCCCCCCACATCTGCATTTCCTGGCTCCTCCGTGGGCACCAGAGCAATTTGTAGCAGCACCACTGCATCTGCACGCAGTCTGTCTTGTATAATTACAGCAGCAAAACAACTGGAACACTTGATGATATTCCTCAGCTTGCAAAATTCTACCAGGATGGCTTTTAAAATGATGATCAACCAGAATTCGCAGCCTCAATCACTGAATCGTTAATTCAGTGGGTTTTTTAGTGTATTTTTCAAATGAAATGTTCAGCAAAGAGTATTTATTCATCCTTCATTGCTTTCTAGCTGTAAAAATAATCAAATTAAATTCCACTCTCAAATTCAAACAAGACTTTAGAGGCAGAGGCAGTCAAAACAAGCGTGTGAGAGCAGCACAAATGTTCACGGCACTTGCCCACCCATTTCTGATCAAAACCCCAGGCTTTGATCGCTGCGTTAGTCTGGCAAATCCTGCTGGAATAACMGGGGCAAAACCTCCTCATTAGAAAAGTTTGGACCTTTTTCCTTGGTTCTCCCTCGCTCCACAATCAATATTTTGGTGGCAGGGCTTGTCAGACCATGTGTCAGCAGCTTCCCCTTCACCCCGCAGCACCGAGCACCAGCAGCACCTCTGCTTCTCTGAAGAGATGATCACAGCAATGCCCCAAAGGCCCAAACCCATATTTGTTTGTCTCCCTTTCATCCTCCCCGAGCTAAAATATTGATGAGGTTTCTCTAAACTGCAGGCCTGGAGYGTTTATATCTGCTGGGTTAAACACCCACGCACCCACTCGGAGCTGGGCTTGGGGGTTTGCTGCCCTTCCAGCCTTGCTGTCTGCTCTGGARTGTCCCTGTGCTTCCCCCTTCTGCTTCCTGCAGTCCTTTCCTGGTGCTCCAGCACCCAGGGACTGCTCTGGCACAAGCAGCATCTCCCCAGCACCACCCCAGGCTGTCCTGGCTGTGTCCTGGGCAGGTTGGTGCAATGACAGGGGTAAAGCTGGAAAGGCAAATGCAAAGTTGATGCCATTGAGGGAATCTTCCAGGAAGCCTTTGAACCTCTTGTCTCAAGCCTGGCTTGATGCTGAGTTTACTGGGAAGTGAAAAAAGAGGGACAAAGCGAGGGGACAGGTCCCTCCACTGCCCCCAGTTTGTCACTGTGCAGGGGGAGCAGCGTCTGCAACCCAAGTTTTGAGGGGGAGTTGGGAAGTTTTGGGGATGCTCAGCCCCGTGCCCGTGATTAAATTAATTTCCTGTGCCCTCAGACAGCGACAGGGCTTGCAAGGAACCAGGAGGGATCTCCCCTGCGAGGGGCAGGAGGGAGATTTTCGCGTTCTTTTGCCTGTTCTTACAGGGATGCAAATTCGGGAAGCAGCAGCAGCAGCAGCAATCAGGCTGCGGGCCCCAGGACAGCTCCTCTGCAGCTCRTTCTCCTCACCGTGGGGGTTTGATGAAGGCAAACTTGCCCGGCTCGCTGCAGCACATGTGGAAAGAGCCCGTTTCCAAGGAAACGGGGATCTTTTGCATGTCCAGCATGTGGTCAGGGAAGGAGAAAGGTCGTGAAGACAGAGCCTGCCCTCCTCCATGGCTGCTGCTGCTGCCTTCCTTCCCTCCCTCCTTCCCAGGCTGAGCATCCCCAGCTTCCCTGCGGTGTTGGGGGTGCCTGTTTTAATTTGGAGAAGTGGCAGATGGGCAGAGCTCACCTCTGCATCACCTGTAAATTTTAGGGAGCACAGCATCTCCCCAAAAATGCAACACCTGCAGCCACAAGGAGGCTGAAAGCAGGACCGGGCTGCTCAGAGCCAACCCCGGGGTATTTCCAGGGATAGGCAGGGGTAAAACCCTCCCKGAGACCCTGTGAGGTGTTTAAAGGAGAATGCGTTGTTTTAAGTCACATTTTGGACCCAAAATATCCGGAAATGAGGGGCTTTGCCCACGGAGGGGCTGCAGCAGATGCGATCCAAGCCCTCCCCTGCTGCTCCTGGCTCCAAACCCGGCTGCATCTGCAGCCCCACGTTCGCAGACGCTGTGTCTGTAATTAATTAATGTTTGCACAGAGCTTTTTAAGATAAAGTGGCATGTAAGTACCGACTATCATTATTATTATTATGAGGCCCATCGCGATTCAAAGGCATCAAAAGGCAGGAAATTGGGGGTTGAAGAGCCCGGCAGCCCGGTCACAGCAGCGCCGCTGCAGCTCCCGGCTCTGCGCTCAGGGTTTCACTCAGGAGTGAGTGAAGTCACAAAAATCAGCTGGAAATTTGCAGAGTGAGCCCAGAATTTACTGATTTCTGTGTCTTGAGGGGAGGAATCTCTGGTGAAAGGGAATCTCTCTGCATCAGGGAAATAAAAATCTCCTTAGTGCATTAATCCAAGGGACCTTCCCAGGGGGGTGCAGCCAGGATGGGTGGCAGCAATGCCATCTCTGCTCGGTGGCAGCTGGGACCTGTCACCTCCTCGCTCAGGCAGGGGTTTGTCCCCTCCGTGTTCCCGTCATCAGCGCTGAAAATCGGCTACAAAAGCACTCATTTCAGCCGGGTTCATTTTAAATGTCAGCCTCTAAGGATTGGGGAGGACTAATTAGGAAGCGGGAATGGCGACGGGGACGTCGGGAACTTCAATTTTCGCTCAGCGCAGCCAACCCTGAAGGGAATCCGGAGYTCGTAATTAGCGACACGCCTTTAATTTGACTTCAGATTTGAGTCACTAACCCTGACAAAGGCAGGATAATGCCAGGCCCAGCTGTCCTGGGGCARGAGGCTGCTCGGGGGCTTCAGCGGGTGAGGCTGGGGATGAACAAACCATCCCAAGCACTGGTTTCACTGGGATGAAAGAGGGGCTGGGGGCTGAGCCCCCACCGGAGCAGGGAACAACAAAAGGGTGTCAGAAACTTCACAGAACTGCTCTTGCACTCAAATCTGAGTTCTGTGCCAAGGAAGGAGAGAGGGACACAGAGAAGGGAGGGCTGAGAGGGCAGAGGCTGCTGCATCCTTCCCCCAAGCCAAGGCTGGCACACAGGTGCCGTGAGCTCTGCCGAGCCCCCACCTTGCGCCTCACCTGCTGCTCGCCACCTGGTCACCGGCAGAAAGAGAATAAATAATTCCTTTTGCTCCCAGAACCGCTTTTATCCTGTTTCAAACCTTTTTTTTGTTTTGTTTTGTGCAGGGTGCAGGGTCAGCACAGGAAGACCTCCCATCCCCGTCTACAAATCACAGATCTGGAGCTCAAAAAGACACAACCAAGTCCTGCCAGCAGCTCCTGCAGTCCCTTCCTCCATCTGTCCCACAGCTCAGAGGGTTTCCAGCCCCTGCTCCATAAACCCTGTTCTGTCTCACCAGTACCAGCATCCGTACAGGATCACAAATACCCCAAAGATTTGGACAAGGTGAGGACCTTCCCATGCCCCCACATCCTGCAGGATCCTGGAGAACCCAGCTGAGCAACTGGTGGTTCTCATAACCCAGCTGGTGAGGCCCTCCTGGCTCTGGGCAGCCACCAGTGGGGAATGGGACTGGGAAGGGAAAGTCAAGTGCTGGTGGGTCCTGGCCTCCCTCCCTGYCTCAGGTTTTCCTTTCACCAGACACTTTTTAGAAGGTGATCCAAAAACCTCTTGGATTCCTGGAGCTTGTGGCACTCTGTGACACTGAGCTCCTCAGGGATCCCTGTGATCTCAAAAGCAGCCAGAGCCCTTCATCCCAGCTGTGCCTCCAGAGAGCTTTGCTGGATTATTCCCAAAGCCTGTGTTCCTCTTCAAAGCATGCCCAGGAATGGAGGGATCAGTTTCTGGTGCACTGCCTTGAAAAAAGTCACCACTGTGACTTGGATCGTTTGAATTTCCCTGTTCATTATTTTAACCCCTCTGTGACCGGGTTCTCCCAGTGCTGGCACCTGCTGGGCCCTGGAAAGGCTCCACAGAGCCCACCCAGGGCTGGGGGTGTGCAGTGAGGTCCCTCCTCACCCTCCAGGCGAGGCTGAAGGCCGGATCCTGCCTCCACACCCACCCACCCCACCTTTCACCTGCCAGGGCTGGGATGTGGTTTCGGGAGCTGCCTGCGAACGCTGCTCTGAGATATCAATGCTRTAATTTTATCTCCCCGCAGAACTGACAGGCATATTTCAACAGTGCTACATTATCAATTATAAGCCTAACAGAGCATGTTCTCCCATCTGATTGTTGGAAAAATCACTTGTCAAGGGCTGGTAAAGACCMCAGCTGTCTCTGCTACAGACAGCCCCGTGCCAAGCTCCTGTAGTACAATGCTTTCTCTTTTGCTCCCTTTCTTCCTTTCTTTTCTCTCTGCTCTAATAGGGGAGAAGTGAATGAGGTGATTTCTATAGTGCCTTTACCCTGACAGTGTTTCTCCCAGCAAAGCCTTGGATGCTGGCAGTGCCAGCGTTAATCAAACACTGCCGTGGGCGTGGGGACGGCCCCGCGGGCAGGACCCTCCCCTTCCTCCCAAAACAGGAGATTTGCTGTTTTCACAGCACTCTCCTACCCAAGAAACCATACCCAGGGCTCTCCAGTTCCTCCTGGGAGTGGAGCTGGAGCCCCATCCCTGTTCTGCCACCTCACCTCTCCCCTGTAACGCCCAGGGGCTCATCCCTGGGACATCTCCTCTCTCTCTCCCTGACGGTGAATCTCTTCTGAGATAACCTTAAATTGTGGTGAGCGGCTGTTTTCTCACTGCCCGCGCTTGGAAGAAGGGATCAGAGTCCTTGGGCTGCAGTTTGAAGATGTTTATTTTAAAATCCTTATCCCTAATTTCTGTGAAACCAGCGTGGTGTTCACAAGAAGATGGAAAAGTGAATTCTGCCCGCCCCGGAACAGCACCTGGGTTTTTATAATCTAAAAAAAAACACCTGGGTTTTTTTATAATCTAAAAATTTTTTTATAATCTAAAAATTTTTTTATAAGCTAAAAAAACCATTGTTTTCCTCTAAAATCCAATAACTAAAATCCAAGTCACACAGTGAAATCACACCTTTACCCAATCCCAAAAACCCAACACCCTTTGCAAAAGGAAGAGAAGAACAGGAAAATGTGACTCCATCACATTGATCTGCCTCCATATTTGCCCAATTATAAGAATACAGAGAAATCTAAAACCAATATCTACACACCCAGTGATATAATAAAAACCACACCAATCAAACCCTCGTGTCATCCAAATCCTCAGACAGTTTTGAAGCTTTCTCCACGGTGTCAGATCAAAGCCAATGCTGTCTTTCAAGCAGGCTGTGGTGTCCCATCCCCCCTGTCCTGGCTGCTGCCCATCCAGGAGGAACACTCTGCTCTCCCACATCTCCCAACCCTGGGATGATCCTCTCACAGCCCAGGCCGTGGGTCTCCCTCAGGGATGAGGAGTGACAGCACTTTCCCAGCTCGTTTTGTGCTCTGGTGCGTCACCATGGGCGAGGACACGATGCCAATTAGGGCTCCTSGCAGGCAGGGCCGTGCCAATTATAACCACTTACCAACAGGACGGGGGGATTTCTAATTATTAAAAAGCTTTAGCGCCTTAAAAGGCTTCAACAAGAGGGTGAGAAAGAAAAGACTTAATCAGTTTTGCTTTGGAGTTGCCTCAAATTTGTAATTCAATCAAACCTCCCRTAGCAGGAAGGATGTCTTTCTGATATTCACAGGAGCTTTCCAGGGGCTATAATCTCTGAGAGATTTATTCATACTTTCTGCATTAGCTTAAGACTGTTTTGGAAGAAACATCTCTCCCTCCCTCCCATCAGCAGAGCTCGAGAGGAGGCATTAATATTAAAACAATTCAATTACWGTGACTTGGGGAGAACACGGGGCCTGGGGAAGGGCTGCTCGTGCCAGGCCAGCCCTCTCCTCCTCCTCCCCGATTCCCCTGCTCCTTGTTTCCTGAAAAATGGAACAGAGCTGCTGGAGGCTGAGAGGAGAGCCCAGCTCCCTCTCCTCACACACCCGAGGGGGTGGCACTGCTGTTTGGGAGCTCCTGGGGACACCCCAGGTGACACCGAGGTCTCCCAGCGCTGCTCTGGGCTCCAGAGCATCCTCCCAGCCCGTGCTCTTCCTCCTGCTGCTTCCACCCTACACGAATTCAACAATCCCGAAATCCCAGACAGGTTTGGGTAGGAAGGAACCTTAAATCTCATCCCATTGTGTTGCCTTTGGAGGGCTGACCTGAAACAGAGACTGGACAGAACTAGAGAATAAAACAAATATTTATTAAAAGGCTCCCCAGGATACCCCGGGACATCCCAACCAGCCCCGACCGCCCCTCCAAAAACCACAGCTCGCTCACGAAAAACCCCGGCCACACCCCCTATCCCTTGGGTCTATTTGCATATCGGGTTTAATTGTCCAATTACAACTCCAGGCTGTGAAGTCTCATCCTTCTTGTTTTCCTCTTCAGTTCATCGTTGTTGATGCTTTTGGGCCAGAAAGTTGTCCTTGGTTTTCAGCAGGAAAGGATTTGTTTTGTCTCCCTACTGCCTACTAGCACTTAATATGAAGCTTAAAACTACACCCAAAACAGCCTGGAATGTGGAAAACATAAAAGCTAAAACTAAAGACATCAGTAGCACCCCTGCCCTGGGCAGGGACCCCTCCCACTCCCCCAGGTGACTCCCAGCCCTGTCCAGCCCAGCCTGGCACAGGCAGCAGCATTCCAGCACTGTTTGCACAGGGCTTTGAGGTGYTTCCAAAAGCCAGCCCTGACTTTTTTTTTTCTGTTTGCAAGCCCCTCCTGCAGCCCCCGGGGAGGATGGGTGCAGCCCCTGGGCAGCAGCAGCAGCTGGCAGGAAGCAGCTGGACTGAGGCTGGCATGAGGAGGAGGAGGAGGAGGAGGAGGAGATGACTTCGGGGAGAGGGGAGAAGGATAGGGAGTGCTTTACACTTCAAAAGACACATCATCTCCTTGCTTCACAAGATCACAGGGAAGAAGGAATAGCAAGGCTGGAGGATAGATTAACCTTCCTTCTCCCTGCTGCTTCCTTGTTCCATCCAATCCATCCTTCATGCGCCAGCTAATTAAACACGGAGCAAGGAGAGGGGGGTGCTGGGCCTCATCAGCTCAGCTCTACGTGCAGCAGCCCTGCTGCTCCAGCCTTGCAGCAGGGAATGCTCGGCTGCAGGTGGTGCTGCAGGGGAGCCTCGGCACGGGGAGGCCCCGAGGGGACACACCTGCGTGGGACACACCTGTGTGGGACACACCTGCGTGGGACACACCTGTATGGGACACACCTGTATGGGACACACCTGCGTGGGACACACCTGCGTGGGACACACCTGCACAGGTGCATCCCTATCCACTCTGCTGTGCCTTCCTGTCACAGATTGATAGAATCTCAGGATGGTTTGGGGTTGAGAAGGTCCTCAGGGATTCTCCTGGCATGGGCAGGGACACCTTCCTCTGTCCCAAGCTGCTCCAAGCCCCGATGTCCAACCTGGCCTTGGRCACTTCCAGGGATCCAGGAGCAGCCACAGCTTCTCTGGGAATTCCATCCCAGCCCCTCCCCATCCTCACAGGGAACAATTTCTTCCCAGTATCCCAGCTAACCCTCCCCTCCTTCCCCCAAGGCCATCCCTCCTTGTCCTGTCACCCCTTTCACCGAGCTGAGAATTGCTCTGGTTGCTGCTTTAATTTCTGACTGTRAGAACACAGCCTCAGCACTGGAATGAAACCCCTCTGCACTGATTTACAGCAGTACCAGAGCTGGAGGCTGAGCTGCCYCTGGAGAAGGGGGGATTCTCACGACCTGAGCTGGCTCCCAGCAGGATCTCTCTGCTGCACGACACGGGTTTGTTCTCAGCCAGATCAACCCCACACACGACCCTGCAGGGCCGAGGGGAAAAGCCTTTTGCAGAGGAAGGGCAGCTCAGACACGACCCCTGTGCAGTCGGGGGATGCCCACCAGAGCTGATTTAGTTAATGAGTTCACTGCTGAGGGCTGAGACCCAACGAGCTCATTGGGAACGGAGCCTGGAGCTCCACTCAGCTCCCAGCTCTGCCCAGGAAGGACTCAGGAGTGGCACGGAATCCAGCTGATGGCAGAGGAGAGGGATCAGACTCTGCAGTGGAAAGGAGTCAGACGCCCAGCTGTCACACTCATCTGCACATCTCTATCCATAAATCCAGAGCAGCGACATCCACAGCCTCCCTATCAACAGCCACAGCCTCCCTATCAACAGCCACATACGAAAACACGAGAGGACTTTGAGAGGGGAAATAACATCGCTGCGATGAGATTGTTTTATCTCCCTCCCCGGCTCTCAGGGGCAGCAGCCTGAGAGCTGGAGACGTGCAGAGCAACWGCCAGCAGAGGGGAGGAAGGCACCGACACGGGAGCCTCTCTTTTCCCCGAGGATGCTGTTGTTTTTGCAGCTTGCCAGTTCCACTGAGTGCCTGCTGCAAGTGTGTGCATCTGCCAGCTCTCTGCCCGGGCAGGAAATGWGCTTTGGAATGGTCCAGCAGAGGCACAAACCCACACAAACCCCAAACRCAGCTTGGGATGGGCACAGGCAAGGAGAGGAGCTGGGAAGCTGCTCCCATGTGCCTTCCTCCCATCAGGGCACGTTTCTCASCCTGCCAGGTGAGAGCTGGGATGGGAAAAGGGGAGACTCCTTCATCCATGCAGGCAGCAGCAGCAGTTCCAGGCACGGGGAAGGGTCAGCACCCAATTTACTGCCAGACACACTTTGTGATTTCTATTTTTAACCTGGTGATGGGCCCGTTCTSTTCCCTTCCCTGGTGTCACCTGGCCAGGGGAGTCATTACAGCAAATTCCAACCCGACACCCACCTCTGGGGTGAGGGAGGCTCTTGRGGTTCTCCCCCCTCACTTTGTGACTCAGGAAAAGGGGAATAAAGAACCTTTGCAAAGTGAGGTGAGGTTCAGCAGAGTGACGGATTCCTTTGGAACACGTGTGGAGCACAGTGGGTCCTGACTTATCAGGGAGTCTGGAACACAACCTGCTGCTCCCCACATGGACACCTCGGCGTGTTTGTCACCAGAGGGGCAGCTCTGCAGAGAGGAGCCGCCTCTGCCACTCCAGATTTGGCTGCTTGTAAGAAAAGCAGGAAGTTTTATTTGCTGTTAGTGCCACCCAGCCCATTTTCTCCTGATCCAAGCCTTGCTCTCCCTCCAACATCAATGCCTCACCTCAAAAATATCCTTGCTCAGTTTCCAGCTTTTGTCTGCTTCACCTGAACAATCAGATTCTCACTTTTTTTTTTGTTGCTAAAAACGTGTTTACCTTGTTATAATCCTGAGTGGGGCATTGTGAGGACTGTCTGGATCTGGGGATTACACAAATCAAGCCAGACCACACATCTGAGGCTGAGCTGTGGCCAGAGCAGCAGGGCTGGCAGCTGATGAAGGGATGGAAATGCCCTTTAGGTCTGCTCTCACCTGGCTGAGCCAGCCTGGCTCAGCAGCTCCTCAGACTGGGCTCTTTATTCCCCGAGCTTTGCCAACACAGAGGTTTGGGTACTGCAAGGCAGCACAAAAAAATGACCTCGGAAAAGACAACAGGAATGATTTGACTGGAATGGAACCAAGGGACTGAGCTGCATTAACAACAGGAAATTGCTCAGAGAAAGAGCTTGCAATAACAGGCAGTTCTCCTGTCCCATGGCAACTGGGGATTAAGTGTGCGTGTAGATAGGGGATAAACATGCAGATCTGATCTGAAAAGCAGAAATTTACCCAAAAACAGTTCCACTGTCTGCAATCCTCCCTTATCTGCGCTGGTTTTTTTGAAGCCACCTGCTCTTATCTCCACGGGGCTGGCTGATYCCACATGGGAAGGATTCACTGAGGAGGAAGGGCAGCTCCAGCTTATCCAGCATTTTGTGGCTGCCCCAGAGGTGCAGCACATCTGGARAGGAGCACTGGCACCCTCTGGGACCTGCTCAGGCTCCCAAAAGAGCTTCCTTAGGAGCAAAGCATTTTGTTCCTTCCCAGCAAGTTCAAGCCCTCTCCCTGACCTTGTCTCCCAAAGGAGTGGGGTTTCCAGAGAATGTCCCAAACCACAGAAAACAAACTCCACRGCTTTGTGCCTGAGGAAGCAGCTGCAGCCACAGCTGTGGCCCCATCAGAGCCTCTCCTGGGGCTGGGCACCCCCTGACACCTCCTGCACAAGGATCACATCACATCCCCTCCAACATTCAGGGTCAGGCAGCACTCAGGCTGCTTTTCCTCAGCTGCTGAAATTGGGAAAGGGTCCAGGCAGGACTGGGTCTGCACCCAGAGCTGCTTTGCTCTCCCCAGTCATTGCCACCAGGAGGAAAACTGGGGAATTCCCAGCCAAATTCCCACCTCTCCTCAGCTCCTCCCAGCCCCAGGTAATCCTGATGGGTTTTGTGAAATAAGTCGGTATGAAACGAAAAACAGTTCTGGAGGGTTTTGTCTCTGAGGTAATTTACAGAATAGTCCATAAATGTCCAATTTAACAGGAGTCATCCCACCTTGAAATCACTACCTGGAGAGCTCAGGAGCACATTTCCTTTTCCTAATGGAAGGGGTAGAAAAAGAAATTCAGCAACCCCCTGAAACGGATCACTTTGTTTAAATTCCTCCCAGAATTGTGGTTTCATACCAAGAGACCCAGGCCTGCCACCAGGACATCTTTTTTTTTTTTTCCCCAGGAAGATGACAATTTAATTGAGCCAGCATCCTCCATGCAGAAAAAAAAAAAGGGCATAGGGACATCTGAACTGACACGGGGAGTGTTTCTGTAAAGCACTCACATCTTGATCCTGAGTGTGTGCTCAGCCCTGCTCCTGCCATTCCACGTGCCAGGAATGCAACGCCAGCCCTGCAAACCCAACTGCAGCTCAACAGATGAGCCTGAGGACCTCAAACSAGCAGCAGGTCAGACCCCATCCCTCACAAAGTGCCTGCTCTCCGCTGAAAGGGAGGCCAGCTCGTCCCAGATGAGGATCCAAGCTAAGATTTCCTACTCAAGCATTAAATTGGAGCTTTTTCCTCAGCGCGCGCCTGAGCCGCTGCTCCTCCCAGCAGCAGCAGGGTGGAGGTGCCACGTCCCAGAAATCTCCTGCTTTGCCTTTCCCTGCACCTCAAATGTCCCAGCCCAGGTGCCAAAGGTGACATTAACAAAGCTGTTATCCCTGCCCTTCTCCCTGGCTGTGCTGGAGCAGGCAGGGCTGAGTGAGGCCATGTCAGATGTGTCACTTTTGTCACTGCACCCGGGACAGAAAAAGGCAGGAATTAGTGGAAGATAGGAAAAAAAAAATATAAATCTTGATATATCCACTTGCAAGAGGGAGGCAGCTCCAGAGGGTCTGTGAGACAGAGCAGCAGCCCCTGGGTCAAATCAAGCCAAGAGCCTCCATGGGCTGAGCACRGCTGGGAGAGGAGCTGGGGCTGATGTGGCTGCACAAAACCCCTCAGGATGGGGCTGATGGGGTCGTTCCCACTGGGGCTGACAGCAGCACGAGGAGGTTTTGGTGCTGCTGGGCTGAGCAGAGGGGTGAGGAACCCCGGGGCACCACGGGGTGGGATGTGGGGACCTGGAGCTGGTTCCTTCACACAGGACCTGAGGCAATCACTGGGGTTTGTGACATTGTGGGAGCACCACGGGGTTAATCCATGTCCTGTTGGGAGGGGTTGGCAGAGTGGGAAAAGAGAAAGGTCACAGAATCTTCATAGAATCATGGAATCCCAGAATGGTTTGAAGGGACATAGAATTCCAGAATGGTTTGGATTGAAGGGACATAAAAAACCAGGATGATTTAGGTTGAAGGGATATACAAAACCAGAATGGTTTGGATTGAAGGGACATAAAATTCCAGAATGGTTTGGATTGAAGGGACACAGAATCCCAGAATGGTTTGGGTTGAAAGGACACAGAATCCCAGAATGGTTTGGATTGAAGGGACATAAAATCCTGGAATGGTTTGGGTTGAAAGGAAATGGAATCCCAAAATGGTTTGGGTTGAAGGGATATACAAAACCAGAACGGTCTGGGTTTTAAGGGACACAGAATCCCAGAATGGTTTGGGCTGAAGGGACACAGAATCCCAGAATGGTTTGGGTTAAAAGGACATGGAATCCCAGAATAGTTTGGATTGAAAGGACATAAAATTCCAGAATGGTTTGGATTGAAAGGACGTAAAATCCTGGAATGGTTTGGGTTGAAAGGACGTGGAATCCCAAAATGGTTTGAGTTGAAGGGATATACAAAACCAGAATGGTTTGGATTGAAGGGACACAGAATCCCAGAATGGTTTGGGTTGAAAGGACACAGGATCCCCAGATGATTTGGGTTGAAGGGGTGTTAAAGCCCATCCCACCCCTCTGCCCTGGACAGGGACACCTTCCCCTGGCCCATCCAGCCTGGGCTTGCTCTCTGGTTTYCCCAAACCCAGGAAAGCACAATCCCATCTAAACCTGCCCCACAAACCCTCCCTGTGCCCACCCCTTCCCCTCCTGCAACACTTCCCATTTCAGGAGGAGAGATTATTGATTGCTGAGCTTGTTGTACAGGCTGGCATGATTTATTGAAGCATTTGCCAATAAACACCAGGATGGGAGGCTGTTTTTGCAGCGTTCCCACAGTGGAGCACTAGAGGAAACAATAACCAGCCCTGTGATTGTTACTGTGGGACCTCTCCTGCCAATTACACTGAGTTACAAGTTTCAGTTATGGGATATAAAATAATTAACTTCATGAGGTCCAAGAAGAATTGCTTGCTCTCTATGAAGGATCTTCTTCCTGTGTTTTTTTTTTTTTTTATTCCCAACACAATTTATAATGATTGGAGGTTAAAAAAAAAAAAACCCACTCTGCAGACTCCACAGAACTCAGTATTTCATCACTCGTGCTGCTCACCACGATTTTAATAACAAAAACAGGTTGTCAGGGTCATCAACCCCAGGTGAACATTCCCTTCCTGCCCRCATTCAGGAGCAGGACCTGCAGCCAGAAGAGCCCTGCAGGAAAACAAAGTGCATTTAGCAGCAGCTCTGGGAGATTCGTCATAGAATTTTGAGCTTAATGAAAATAAAAAAATCAAATCAAGGGTCTTGCAAAGTCTCCCTTGGGATTTTTCAAGTGGTGAGATTTAAGGAAAAGTGAGCAAGGAAAAAGGAATAACCCAGAGCTGCACTCAGGACAGAGTGAGCAGAGGAGGAAAAATGAAGGGCAGTGAGCCCTGGTGGGGAAGGATTTTTTTTTCAGGTTTCACCTGGTCAGAGCAGTCTGAGGGGTCCCTGCAGACTGGAGGAGCCTCCTCTGCTTTAAYTGGGATGGAAAGGGGGTGAGGGTTGGGACACAACAAAAGGGTTGTATAAATTATTGATTTGTATAAAATCATGGAATCCTGCAGTGGTTGGGGTTGGAAGGGACCTTAAATCTCATCTCATTCCACCCCCTGCCATGGACAGGGACACCTCCCACTGTCCCAGGCTGCTCCAAGCCCTGTCCAGCCTGGCCTGGGACACTTCCAGAGATCCAGGGGCAGCCACAGCTTCTCTGGGAGCTCCATCCCAGCCCCTCCCCACCCTCCCAGGGAAGAATTTCTCCCTAATCTCCAACCCAAACTTCCCCTCTTCTCAGTCTGACTCAGATCCACACACATTTATTGGCTACTTTCAGCCCTAATAAATATCTGAGATGTGTTAGCTGAAGGTTCACATTTCATTTTGGATCCAAACTAGGTCACATTTGCTCCCAAAGCCAAAAATAAGCTCTYATTCCAAAGGCACAGGATAAACAGAAGCCTTTCCATCATCATGGAGCATTCTTCAGCCTGATGTTCCTTTCAGAGCACAGACCCTCTCATGCATAAATGCCATGGTAGGACAAGGATGCAGGAGTGGCGGGTTAATGTAATAATGTTTTGCAAAAYGAGAAAAATAATCAAGTAAGCCCTCAAATGGAAATGTTGGCATTCGCTCCCAACAGTGCAGTGTCAAAAAAAAGGAGATTATAATTACCTCTAAGGCTCACAACAGCAAGTGCAGCTTCCCACTGGAGTTTTACCTGCAGAAATTAAAAGGTATCCTGATTTATCAGGTGTTGGCTTYGTTCAGCCCCATGGAAATCCTGCACAGTTTCAAGCCCATGATCCCCCCTCAGACCTCCCAGCACCTGGGGGGTGTTCCCAGGTGAGGAGCAGGGAAAAGCTCCGTTATCCCAGTGCAATTCCCTCCCTTCCAGCCCAGGATGTGCTGAGCAGGAGGGACAGGTGCCTGTGGATACCCTGGGACCCCTCAGCTGCAGGATCAAAGCTCATTTCAGCTCTGACAGCACTCAGGGTGATCATTCCCCCCTGATAAAACACCCACAGTCCTGACTGAACATGAGAGGCAAGACCCGAATTTCCAGGCATGGTGCCTGGGCTCAGCTCAGGGGCTGCTTTTGCTCCTAAGTGAGATCCAAAATAATTTTTTGGTTATTTCATTGCTGTTGTGCAACCCGAGGTGAAGGATCCCACCCTGCCCCTTCATCCCCAGGGTATTTCTGGCAGCTGCCCATCACCAGGGATGGGGATGCACTCAGGGATTGCTGCTCCTCTGCTTTGGCTCTGAGGAAAAAACCTGATGGGCTCAGGATCTTCTCAGACAAATCCCTCCAACACCCAGATCCACTTTTGGTGTTGAGGCTTCCCAAAAACTCTCCACGTTCTGCAGCTGCCCCGGGSTTGGCACTTTCCTTTTAAAAACACCCCTTTCATCATTTGCCTTTCAGCCCAGAATKAAAGCTGTGGAATTAAATAAAACCCCGCAGTGAAACAGAAACATCTCCCCGTTCCCTGCTCTTCCCCTGCTGACCCCCGGCCTCCAGGAGGAATTTGCAGGTCATTGTCTGGCTCCTCTCCTTTGCCTCAGCTCCAGCCACAGCCCCGGCACTAATTCGTGTATTTACAAGTGTTTTTTTTGCTCACTCCATTGACTCACCGTGCCCAGGGTGTGTTTCCAGGTCCTGGCTCCCCCCTGGGATTTTGGGAAGGGGCTGGCTGCTGGCTGCATTCTCTCATTTAACCACCCAACCTTCCCCTGCTCTTTCATTTCCAAAGAATGAACGTGTGGAGGGTTTGAGTCATCTCTGAGTCAGCTCCTCTCAGCACACWGAAACCCGGGGCCAGCAGCTGCAGGAAGGGAATTATTCTGGGTGATGGAGAAGAAACCATCCTGGCACGAAGGGCTGAGGCTCCAGGCACGGTGAGTCCTTGCAGAGGACAGAGAGTGGCTCCTCCATCAGCACTGGGAACATGAAGAGAGGGGGGTGATGGATTTATCCTCACTACAGACCCCGAGGAGGAGCCAGAATTCCTCAGCCTCCCCCTCTGGAGACACCAGCGATGGTGGTGATGTCTTGGGAGGGCTGAGCTGGAACAGAGACTGCACAGAGCTGGAGAATAAAGCAGATATTTATTAAAAAGCCTTTAAGGTACATCTTGGGCAGGACAAGAGCCTGGCCAGGGCTACACCCAAGGTGGACCCAAAATGGGCACAAAATGGTCAAAAAATGGTCAAAAAATGGTCAAAAAATGGACAAATGTTCACAAGGTCTCACACTTTTATAGGTTTTGCTCCATTTGCACATTGGGGTTTCATTGTCCAATTCCAGCCCCAGATGATGAAGTCCCATCCTTGTTCTCTCCCTTCAGCCCAGCCTTGTTTGTGCTTTTGGGCCTGGGAACTTGTGCCATTGTCCTTGGTGTGCAGCAGGGACAGGATTTGTTTTGTGTCCCTGCTCTGTGCAGAGCTGAGTGAGCCTGAGTGTGAGCTCAGAGCTGCAGCCCTGGGCAGCACAGAGCCTGGAACTCAGGGAAGATCAAACTTCAGGCAGCAGTGTCAGGCAGCTCAGGACATGATGGGATCCCTCCTGGTGCTGCTGAGCCAGAAAACATCAGAGACATCTCAGAATGGGCTGGGCTGGGAGGGACCTTAAAGATGRTCTCATTCCAAACCCCCACCATGGGGGGCTGATTTGATGTTAATGTGATCAGAAAGGTCGTGAGAGCAGGGTGCTGAGGGGGAAGGGTGAAATGGTGGAAATACCCCACAGGTTTTTAGGATAAAACCTCCTGCTGCAGGTGGAAGGAGCAGAAGGGTCTCTTGCAACTGGGGGTGGGTGGAAAGCAGCGCTGGAGAGGCACTGGAGCCAAGAGCACAGCACAGACCTCGTTCCTGGAGCTGATTTCCCATGGAAAGCGTTCAGCCCTGATTGCAGCAGGTGTCAGAACAAACCCCTCCAATTAGAGCAGCAGAGAGGGAGAGAAGCTCCATGGGGAGGATGGGGAAATCAAGAGAAGCCATTTCATGCCAGACCCACTTGGATGTGGCTCTGACAGAKCCCAGCTCACCCCACTGGGGTGTTGGATTCCAGCTCAGTGTCCTGGTTCCTCCTGCTCTTCTCTCCTGACATTTAGGGAATAACCTGCTGGAGCAAAACTCCCATTTCCTCAGCTTTCCTCATTACTCTTTCTTAGAATTTTAAGTCTTCAGGCATCTGATAAATTAAAACCCTGCCTTTCCCACACGGTTCTGTGTCCTACACCCACCAACRAGCAAAAATAATCATTTTCTTATAGGAAAACAAAAGTATAATCAAATAGTGTTTTTCTAGATGCCTGCTCACACTCCGCAGTAGGAAATTAATTCCAGGGAGAATCTTGCTGAACTCCAAGGCCTGACAAACTTTTCATCCTGTAATCATTTTTCAGGGGAAGGGAAAGCAAAATACATAAAACAGACAAATGGAAATATCACTAATCCCGTCATGGCTGCAGAGGAAAGGGCAATAAAGGGARAGATGACAGTGGAATTGTTCCTCAGTGAATTTTCTGCTCAAGTTCTTTATCTCCTGAGCTTTCCAGACCACTGCCTCACCTGGGGGAAGGAGCTCTGCTCTGCTTCCACTTTCCAGGAGTTTTTAAGGGTTTGTGCAGAAGGAACAGAGCAGCTCAAAGTGGGGAGAAAAGCTGGAGCTGCCACCACCATTGGGGACATGGCAAGATTTTGGGGTTCTGACTGAAAAGAGGGGAATTTTGGTTGGATATTGAGAAGAAATTCTCCCCTGTGAGGGTGGGGAGGGGCTGGGAATTCATTCCCAGAGCAGCTGTGGCTGCCCCTGGATCCCTGGAAGTGCCCAAGGTCAAGGTTGGATGGGGCTTGGATGGGCCTGGGATAGTGGAAGATGTCCCTGTCCGTGGTGAGGGATGGAATGGGGTGATCTTTAAGGTCCCTTCCTAACCCAAACCATTCCATAATTCTATGATTTGTGGGGTTTTTTAAATTTTAACAGCTTTTTGTTAATAAAGAATAATTAATGTAGGAGAAGGCCTCCAGGATCAATGACCTAATCCCACCATACCCTCTGAAGCACACTGTGACATGAGGGGGACAATTGCCAGCTTCCACAGAGGACGAAAATCCCCAACTTTAGTGGCCCAGCAGAATTTTGGGAGCATTAAAAGCCACCACAGTGAGCACWGGACACCCACACCCCAATTACACTGCGCACAGCAGGGCTGGACTCAAACCCGGGCTTAACTGGGAGGAAAATCTCGGAATGCTTGGATGAGTTGAGGTTCTTCAGAAGGAACAGAAACTCCCCTTTCAGACCCCAGCCTCAATAAACCATCACTGACCCAGCTCCCACCACAAACCACCTACAACCGAGCTGTGGCCATCTCCTCTTCCTCTCTCTGTGGCTGGCAGAGGAGCTGAGCTGCAAAGAAATCACCCCCTCCTCCAACAAAAAAACCCAGCCCAAACCCCCCAAATCAACCCCCCAGAATTAAATTTGCAGCAGTCAGCAACAAACCCTGCCAGYAAAGTTTTCCCATCCAGCAATTCTAGCTCAGCCCCCCTCCCTCTGTCACTCAAGCATCACCTGCGAGATCAACCAGACCTTGATCCGAGTGCTTGGCACCTTTCTTGCTGCAGGATTCGAGGGATCTCACWGAGAAAAGCTGGCCTTAATTTGATTTTTTTTTCTGTTTTAAGTCTTGCTTATTGAAGAATATTTGTCTCAGTGGTTAAACCCCCAGTGTTTTACCTGTTGCAAGGGAGAAAAAAGCAGCAACGCTTCCTCAGGGAAGTGGCTCAAAAATAAAACCCACCCAGGGGTCCAAATGATTTATTCTCACTTTGGTCCTTCAGACTCCTCTTCTGTTCAAACATGGGTGAAGTTTAGCCCTCTGAAAATTAATTGCTGACAACTTGCTGCCGTGATGGATCTCTCCAGAGGTTTTGAGAGCTGCWGCTCTGCACATCTGCACCGAACACTGCCTGCTGGCCATAAATCCCCCCCCTGCTCCCCCAGCCACGCGTGCCTCTCGTCCCATCYATTCCAAAAGGGACTGAGAGGCAGCTGGAGAGGCAGGGGGAGAGGGGAATGAGCCAGGCAGGCACTTCCCAGGCAGCCASAGAGCCCCAGCTCTGCGCTGTGCCTGCAGCTAACGAGGAGGGTGAGAGGCAGCCAGGGTTTTATTGATGGTTTRGGACGGCCAGCAGAAAGCCCAAACAATAAAATCACTGCAATTGCTGCTCCATGCGTGCAGGTTAAACCTCCTCCAGCTTTCCCCATCATTTCATTTCCCCCTCCCCTTTGCCTTTTGGGTAAAAAGCTGGTTTTTTTTGAGCAGAACTAAAAAACCCAGCAAATGCCACCACCAAGGAAAAACCTGTCAAATTCCGGGCTCAGAGAGCTCAGAACTCCTTTTGTTCTTTTGAATGGGGCAGGGAGAGAAGTAATGCATGAAAAATGGAACAAGGTGTCATTATTTATATCCACAAAGCCAAGGCAGAGGAACAGCTCCTTGATAATGGCTTTCCTGCCACCAGCCTGGGAGCCCTCAAAGAGAGGCATAAAAGCAGGGCATGATCTGAGCAGCTCAGCTCATGCAGAGGAAGAAACTCATCTGAGACACATCATTTGCCAAGCATGACCTTTGCTGGCTTGATGGGAATCTCATGAGGTGCAGGTCTGAAGGTCTTTGGCCCCTGGGAAGGGGGAGCAGCATCCACCCCACGTGTGGATTTTCGGCCACGCCACCACCATTGTTTCCATTTTCAGTCCAATTTAGAGCTGATCCTTTTGCAGAAATGAGCAGGAAAACGTGGATGCAGCTTGGATTGACGCTTTTCACTTGGTTACTTCGATTTCCTTGTCCCACCTCTGGCACTGCAGTTCCAGGAGGGRATCACTGCTCCTGCTCAGCTGCCAAAAACTCAGTGCTCTCCTCCTCACCCGCTGCCTTAAAATCCTTTCCCAATGGCTCAGAAAATCCACAGCTCGGTGCAGCTGGGAGTGGAGGCCTGGGGAAAGCATCACCCACCCCCTGCAGGGGCCAAGCAGGGCTCCAAAGTCCTCACCAGTGAGTTTATTTTAAGGATAAGATCTTGCTCTCCCTTGCAGAAAGCAGACACAACGAGGACATCCAGCAGCAGGGAGGGAGGGTTGTTTAGTGTGCAAACAGGAATGATGATGAGAATAATATTAAAATGAGTGGTGAAGAATTCAAGTGGAATATCAGGGGAAATACCCACCACGGAGAATCACTGAGCTCTGCCAGTTTTCCCCTGGTTTTTCTCAGATTTCTCTGATGTGGAAAACACTCCCTGGCCTGGTGGAAACATCAGCCCTGCCCTGCTCCAAAGATTGCCCCAAACTCAGAGTTTTTGGYCAAACCAAGAGCCACAAACCCTCCCAGGCTGTGCCATCCCTGTTTCCAGGGCTGAGGAGACCAAGGGAGTGTGAATTCCCTTTTCCCCATGGAAAATCACTGTTTTCTTTGAGGGGAGCAGCTCCTGCCTTTCCCACCTGCAAACTCCGCAGTGTTTTCCAGCA
This sequence comes from Alauda arvensis, assembly GCA_902810485.1. Lineage (NCBI taxonomy): Eukaryota > Metazoa > Chordata > Aves > Passeriformes > Alaudidae > Alauda > Alauda arvensis. The sequence goes on along the minus strand of CADDXX010000429.1, from coordinate 224,398 downwards.
GGAGCTGCCCCAGGAATACAAACCAGGCACATTTGTGCAGAAAGAATGGCAGGATTAAGTTTTGTTTTGTGTTTCCTTCCTCTCAGGTAGTCCTGATGCCAAGAAGAGATGCAGATCCAGAAGGAGCAGAATAGGAGTGCACAATAAAACAACAATGGGTTGGATTGAACCATTTTTAGGAGCCAGAGCAAATTTACAAAGGAAAAAAAAAAATCCCAACTTAAAATATAAACAGTTACAGCAGGAGCACATCCCAAGGAAGCAGATGGTACAGTCTGTTTTACTAATTAGTTTTAGTTGGAGAAATTAGAAGTGATRAAGAGCATTTCTCTTTTGTCAGGATCCAAAAGTGTTTGAAACACTCTGATAGAGTTGAGTGATTGCAGGGGAATGTTCAGAGGGATCTGAAGTCACTATTTCAGAACAGTGTGGTTTTATTTCTGTAAGGGAGAAGTGATAGGACACATTCCTTCATAGGAGAAGGAAAATAGAATCAGGAAATCATGGAATGGTTTGGGTTGGAARGGAATGTAAAGATCATTCATTTTCAYCCCCCTACCATGGGCAGGGATGTGTTCCACCAGACCAGGGTGCTCCAACCCCCATCCAGCCTGGCCTCATCTCCAGGAGCTCCCTGTCCCTGCTGTGCTGAGGACACAGCAGCCTGAGGGCAGGAGATGGGGCACTGCAGCTGGGATTTGAGGGATCATCCCCATGGATTTCAGTCCCAGCACCTGCTGCTGTTCCTGCTGCCAACTCTGCTGCACCCCAAGGCAGCTCCTCCAGCCTCACTGACCCCWCCAACCCCCAAACCAACCCCCTGCCCCATCCCTGGAGAGGCCAGCAGGGCTATTTATAGAAACACCTGATTGCATCTCTCTTTATACCCCCCCTTTTCCCATTACCTCATGTCTAGGGCTTGATTTCAATCACAGCCCTATTTTCACATAAAGCCCCAGCTATTTTTAGGGCTAAGCAAGCAAATGGCTCATAAATAGCTTCTTGATTCCTACCAGTTCATGTTGCTCTCACCTGTCCTACTTCTCTCCTCTGCAACTTCTGTCCCTCCCTGGTGACAAAGTGTCACAGGGAGCTGTGCCCTTAAGTGTTTTCTAATAAGAGAAATCAGGGAGGGGAAGGGAGCAGGTTCCTGTAATTGCCTCAGCAAACAGCCCAACATGCACTCAGACACCAGGATTAGGGGCCCTGGGTGACAGCTTAATTTCACACCACTCGTGATTAGGCCCAGTAGGAGAATTGATTTCTGTCCCCCTGCTGCCCACATTCCAGTTGGGAAGGAGCCACCCCAAACTTTTCCACAAAGGATGAATTGACAGAGGGAAATTCGTGTCAATTGACACAGCTTGGGTTTTCTTCAGCTCATCAAAGGCAGCCTCCTAATTAAAGCAGGGTGTGAACAGCAGAGGGGAGAACACAACTGCTGTCATCTCCTGGTGCTTCCCACCTGGATGGATTCCCCACACTGCTCAGCCTGCAGGAAGATGTTGTGCTCCATGAAAGGGTCTGGAATGATCTGCTGCAGGGCTCTGGATGGAGAGCAGGGGTGGGGGAAGAAAGGAGCTGGGTGGTTCCTGCTGGGCAGCCCCCAAAAATGTGGATCAAAGTCACAAACCCACCCTGGGTCCAAGAAATTGGGGTGAGGGTTGGCTGGGAGATGGAATATTTGACACTGCACAGGTTTCCAGCTGGGAAACAGGGACAAGCCCCCTCCCCTGCCAGTGTGCACTGCCCTGGCAGAYGTGTGGCACTTGGGGACAGTTCTGYCACTCCAGGCTRGRCCATTTCAGCCCCTGGAAGCTGAGCATTTCCCACACATCCATCCCAACCACCCAGCTGCAGCAGCAAGTCCCCAACCCCRTACCCAGAGTCCTGTGATCTATTTTAGGTTAACCCTCTTCAAAGAAGCCCAGGCTGACCCCAAAACAGCCCAGAGTGACCTCCCCTGAAGCCTTCAGTTTTGGCTTTCGTGTTTTCCAGGCTCTGTGCTGCCCAGGGCTGCAGCTCTGAGCTCACACTCAGGCTCACTCAGCTCTGCACACAGCAGGGACACAAAACAAATCCTGTCCCTGCTGCACACCAAGGACAATGGCACAAGTTCCCAGGCCCAAAAGCACAAACAAGGCTGGGCTGAAGGGAGAGAACAAGGATGGGACTTCATCATCTGGAGCTGGAATTGGACAATGAAACCCCAATGTGCAAATGGAGCAAAACTGATAAAAGTGTGAGACCTCGTGAACATTTGTCCATTTTTTTACCATTTTGGGTCCATTCTGTGTCCATTTTGTGCCCATTTTGTGCCCATTTTGGGTCCACCTTGGCTGCAGCCCTGTCCAAGTTCTTGTCCTGCCCAAGGTGTACCTTAAAGGCTTTTTAACAAGCATCAACCCTAACCCTGAGACCTTTGGGAGACTTTAAAAACACTTTAAACACTGAAAAAYMCACCAAGCAGCAGCCAGGCAGGAGRAGRAACTTGTTCCTAATGGTGACAGCAATAAAGCTGCAGCACGTTTTGCTGCTCTGTGCCACGAGCTTGCTYGGAGTTAATCTTATTTGCTTTTGGAGGGTTTCTCAGGTTTTCAATAAGCAGAACATGAAAGCAGTGACAGGTTCAGCAGGTGCCTCGTTCCAGCAGGGAAATCCTGCTCTGGCAGGGAAGTGCTCAAASCACCAGGAATATTCTGTGCTAATTCTCCTGCACTGGTGAGCCCAGCTCTGCTTTGGGGTGGGCTGAGCGATCCCCACTGCAAATCTCTGCTGGTCCAGGACCCCTCAGGGTCCCCCAAATCACAGTGAGACCWTTTCACAAGTTGTGAAAAAACCCCAAAATCTCATGGCCATGGAGTCTCCAGAAGCATTTTTGGGACTGCAGCTGTTATTGCATCTCATCTGAGCTCCCTGTCCCAGAAAAGTGTTATCAACAACTTTTCAGATGACAACTTTATTTGTATATTTATTCTTAAACATAGGGAGCTGTCCTAGAGAGGTGACATTTGATGTGGCATCCTTAAGCTGAGAAGGATTTCTCTACAGTTTGCAACTTACTGTAGATGTTTGCTTGTCAGGGAAGGCTGCAGACTTATTTTAATTAAAAGTGGAGCTGGGGACTGACAGCTGAACTGAGCTGCTTTGAAAAGAAGCGCTGAGAAGAGCCTGGAATGAGTTTTAAGTTTCTAAAACAGCCCCATGGTTTTTTATATCAAAGGGAAGAAGGAACATCCCTCAATGGCATTTTACACAGTCAGCACAGGACAATGCACTGAAAGGCAGAGGTTCAGGATAATTCAGCTTGGAATGAACTCTCCTGTGGGATGTTTGTTGTATCAGCCAGATGCCCAAGGCTCCTCACACTCCTCACACAAGAAGCACAAACCCCCTTCGTCCCCCCAGCCATCAGGACCACGGGGCAGGCAGAGGGAGAGGAAAATCGGTTTGATTTGATACAGGAAAATTGGTTTGATTTGATCCACTTACACTGAATTTGGCAGTTTAAGGAATAGCTGCACTTTTCCATGGACAAGGAGTTGAAAGTGAAGCCCTGGCACTTCCCAGCACAGCATCCTGAGGGTAAATGGAGGGATTTCATCTATTGCTGTCCTTTGCTGACCCCAAAATCAGATCTGGGGACCACCAGTGACTCTGTGCCAGTCACAGTTTGGCCACAGCTGCTCCTACAAAAAAAAAAAAAAAACACCATCTTGCAGCAGCTCTCCAAGCAGCCCCTAATTGAAACATAAAAGCACACTCCAGATTTTTTATAGCATATACAAATCCTGCTTCTCCTCCTGGAACATTTGAGCGTTCGGGAGGAGAGCGKGGATCAATAATTCTTCTATTAGATAATTGAAACATGCCTCTTGATTTACACTAATGCACTTGTTAAGCAGTAAGTGATGGGGCTGTGGGCAGGTCTGCAGTGCTGGAGCTGGGCTGGGAGTGAGTGAGGGGCTGGCCCAGCTCAGCTGAGCTCAGCTCAGCCAAGCCCAGCTTTGCTTTTCAGAGGGCTTTACCCACCCAACATCTGCCTGGGCAGCTGGAGCCATCAGGGCTCCTCAGGGCCATAAACTCTGACTCTTGGATTTAAGGTGTCATTCTCTCTGCTTCAGTAAAAAGCATTTTTAAACCTTTTTAAATTTTTTTAAATTTTAAGCCAGCCACCAAAGGAAGCTCCTTCACGCAGCCCTGGTGCTGATTCCCCTTTCAGAGCCTCTGCTGGACTTTCAGAGCCCAGGACAGGGCAGATCCCACATTCAGCAGCCCAGGAACCCCTTCCTGAGGTGCTCACCCCAAATCCAGAGGTGCTCACCCCAAATCCAGAGCAGAGCAGGCAGCTCAGGAAGGACAAACCCTGGCAAACCCTTCCCCTGACACACACCACGCTGTGCCAAGGCTCAGCACTCAGCCAAGCCATGGGGTTGATCAAAGATGAAGGCTTTGGCAGTGCCTGGAGGAGGTGGGRACGCCAGGATCACCACGGGACACTGCAGAGCCCAGCCCTGGCTCAGGGCACAGCTCCCAGTGCAGCTCTCATTGACTGCATCAACTCCTGGCTCAAACTCCGCGGAAAAAAAGTTCAGCTCGATTGTACTTTGTGGRAAGTTAAGCCATAATCAATGCCTGAGCAGGCAGGCTGGTTGTGCTCCAGCCCAGGCAGGATGAATTCCCAGCGGAGGGGAAGCAGCAGGATCTGTCTTGCACTCATTAGCGCCTTACTCAGCTCCTCAAGGAGCAAACGCTTCATGTGCCATTTTTTGGTCAGAGCTGCCTGATCAGTCACCCCCAGCGCCTCAGGGGAAGTCATAAACGTAGGACTTTTGCTCGCTGCAAGGGCTGGGTGGAAACCTCAGTGCTCCAAGGTGTGCCCAGAACAGGAAACAAAAMCCTGCCAGGAAGGTTCACCTCGAGCTGGCTCACGAATCACCTGCAGCAAGAAAGGACCTTCAAAGGCTGTGCCCAGAGGCGCTGGCAAGCACAGCCACACAAACAAGGTTGGGAAGATCAGCTCCAAAAAGCCACCTGAGCTGTGTGGCTTCGCCCCAGCCTTGCCTTTGCCGTGTTTACCCAGCAGCTTGGCCGGAATGAGKTTGGATGATGGATTAAATCCCTTCAATTCCACTCGCTGGAGCAGAGGAATGGTGACCTGTGGGGCACAGCTCATGCCCTGCCTGCCAGCTCAGCCTCCAGCTCCTCCAGAGGATCCCATCACCCCGGATCACTGGGGGACAACGGCAGGACAATGCCATTATTTCCCTTCCCTCTGATAACAACATGCAAATGTGCCCAGGCATTGAGGTGAAGCTGCCGGGCAGCCATGGGAGGTGTCATTAATCCCTCGCTAATTAAAGCCTCTGGCATCTSGGAGAAATGCTGAGAGCATTCCATGAGCAGTCATTCCATAGCACGAGTCCTTCCCCAGCCCCTCCTCACAGCTTACCCCAGGGCCTGGCTTGTGAGAGGTGGGCTTTTCATCAAAGCCAGCTGGGTTTGGGACACGTGGCAGRAATGTCACCAGCTCAGGGCCCACCCGTGCCACCTGAGGGGAAGGAGTCAAACATGCACATCTCAGATTATTTGGCTCAGGGTGGTTGAAGRGTTTTCCAGTAATTTGYATTTTCCTCYCTTCCTTTTTGTTCTGAAAAAGAAAAGAACGAGGAGTCACTTTTTTCCCCTTTGTAGGACCCCAGTGCTCCCCTCCCACTCCCAGGAGATAATCCAGGGATTTTTTCAGCTCTCCCCCCCCTCCCCTGCTTGTCCAGCAGCAGCTGAAGAAGCCCCCCTGAGCTCACAGCTCAGGACAAGAAGGTGGAAGGAGACCCCCCAAGGAAAATCCGGATAAACAGAGCCGGTGGAGAGCTCTGGGTTCCCCTCCCAGCACCCCAACCCTCCCAGCACAGCAGGCACCAACGATTGCACCAGCCTGGAGAGCTTCCAGCTGATGCCAAAGCCCAGCTGGACACAGTTATCTCAGCCTAAGCTTAATTGTGCACAAAAAAATAATAAAAAAACAACCCAAAAAGCAAAAATCTGCGTGTGCTTCGGTGACCAACTACTGTGAGCAGGCAGGGCCAGGGGATCTCTTCACATTCTTTGCTTCAGCAACTGCAAGTAAATGCATCAACATCTCCTCAGAGRAGCCAGGACAAGTCCCTGCAGCTGCAGGAGGATGTGGGAAGATCCCAGCAGACTGGGCAGGATTTTTGTCTCAGCAAGGAAGGAGGGAGGTGATGGTGACAATTAAAAATGGAGAGGGCTGGCAGAGCTGCTCTTGCCTTCAGCAGGGCACGGATCCTGGAGTTCAGCACWGGGATTTTAATGAGAAACCTGCACTGAGTGAGGCCTGGGCAGCACACAAACAAGTGCTGACAGGAACTGAAATCCCAGGATGGTTTGGGTTGGAAGGGACCTCAAAGATCATCCTGTTCCACCTCCTGCCATGGGCAGGGACACCTCCCACTATCCCAGGGTGCTCCAAACCCTGTTCAACCTGGCCTTGGGCACTTCCAGGGGTGGGCAGTCACTCATGGTCAGCCCCAGCCCTCCTGAGCYCTGCCAGCAGCTGCAGCAGAGGGGAGAAAAACCAGAGTCCTTGCTCCTTAATGAGGATGCAGTACTAATTGATCTCAGTCAGGGCCAGCAGTGGATSAGCTGGGCTGCAAGGTGTTGCTGTGCAGCTCAGAAATGCTCCAGCACTGACAGGCTGGCAGACACCGTGGTGGCAAACACCTGCCCTGCACAGGTCACCTGGGGTGGTGACAGCTCAGCTCTGGGCTTTAGAGGGGGCCAGGGACACCTGAGAAGCTGCAGAAGTGGCTTTGTGCCAGGYTCRGGGCTGCTCTGCTCTCCCTCCCACRYGGAGGAGTTCACAAAAACACCCCCAGGCACTCACCTTGCAGGCAGACACAATCTGGTCTCCCTTTTTTTTATTTTTTTTTGGACATCCCAGGAGTATCCCTTGCCTGTCACTTTGCTGGATCAGCCTCTGAAGTGATACTTACAGGAGTTATTCATAAAGTGAACACGGGGTTCCGGAGTCGAACATGGAATTGCTTTTATCCACTGCACAAAATGACAAATCAGGCTGCAGCACTGATGGCTCCCTGGGAAAATCCAGCTCCAGGAAGGCTCCACGAGGTTTCCTAATGCAGCCAGGGAAAGCTGCTGGGAAGGAGGGAGGCGAGACGGGGGTCAGGAAGGGCTGCCTGATCTCCAGCACGCTCCAGAGCAAGTGTTCTCAGCTTGTTTGCTAATCTCCTGTGAGAGATTGCTGAACCAAATCTTCCCTCCTGGACAGAGAAGGGAAGAAGAAACCCAAAAAAAAAAGGGCAACACTTCAACAATAAATAGGATGCCAATTAAACAGGAGAGCATTTCCCTGAGCCAGGAGTGAGCACAGCCCTGGTTGCTGTGACCCCCAGGGAGATGCAATGTCTGAAACCCCCAAGAAGCAAAGAACAGCTTTCACAATGAGGTCATGGTGCATCTCCTCTGAGCTAATTGTTTCTTTTCATTTCGATAAATAAATAACAACTGTCACTGTGCCTTGCAGATGGATTTGATGAGGAAAAAAAAAAATCTGTGGGATGAGTTAATTCACAGAGCAGATCCCCAGGCTCTGTCCCTGCCCTACCTTGTCTGGCTGAGCGAAGGCAGCTCAGATCACCTGGGCATTTTACAGCTCTGCAGGGCCCCCAGCACCTGTGGGAGGAGTGAAACTGCTCAGAATATTGTTGAAAGCCAGAATTCAGCACTTTCTTTAAAGGAGATCCCTTGCACAAATGGGGGCTCTGTCCCTTCAGCCTTGGCCAGGGATCACATCCAGCCTCAGCCAGCCTGCATTGCCCAGAGATGGGGCTGGGATTCTCTGCTCCAGAGCTCCTTCTCCCCACTCCAGATGAGCTAAAACTCATCCAGCTCAGAGCGTGGGCTTTTAGAGCTTCCCCAGGAGAGCCTGACAGAGCTTCACTGGGAGGAAGTGCCTGGATGCAGCCAGAGCCCTCTGTAGATTGATGCCAGGCTCTGGTGTGACCTTGGGCACGTTCATTCTGTGTCAGAGAGCCCTTTGGGATGAGCCTGTCCCTGTGTGTGTGCCTGCAGCAGCACCCACAGCCCATGAGCTGAGCACACAGATGCACACACGGGCTCAAATCGCAGCTCCCTGGGCGAGTTCCAAAACACAGGTGGTGATTTCTGGACACTGGATGTGTTATCTGCTGAAGAGCAAAAATTACAGTGATCAGCCAGAAAGGAGCATCATCTTCCTTCCATCATCCCCTCCTCTGGAAACCCTCAACAGGTCAGCTGCTTCCGAGCCCGCCCTGATCAATCACTGCAAGCACTAAAAGCGGGGAGATGTTCCTCCCTCCCAGCCATTTGTCAAGTGGAACCTGGCAGGTTTTAGTCCTTTTATTAGTTCTGCTTGTGAGAGAAATTCACTTGAAGCCAATGCTTAATGCAGTGAGGACGCAGCACATATTTCTGTAGGAGAGAGAGAGAGAGGTGTTATCCAGCTGAGTGCAGGGGTGGGAAGGGGATTAACAAAGCCTTGGGCTGGAAGAGAGAGGAAGAGAAAAGGAGAAGAGAGAAGAGAGAAGAAGAGAGAAGACAGAGGAAGAGAGAAGAAGAGAGAAGAGAGAAAAAGAGAGAAGAGAGAAAAAGAGAGAAGAGAGAGGAAGCGAGAAAAAGAGAAGAGAGAGGAAGAGAGAGGAAGAAGAGAGGAAGAGAGAAGAGAGAAGAAGAGAGAAGAAGAGAGAAGAAGAGAGAGAAGAGAGAAGAATAGAGAAGCGAGAGGAAGAGAGAAGAAGAGAGAGGAAGAGAGAGGAAGAGAGAAGAGAGGGTGTCCCCTGCCTCGCCCTGCTGTCCTGGACACACATTTCTTTATGCTGCACTTCAGCCTCTGCTTGAAATGTATTGCAAGTGGGGGAAAATAAAGCAGGAATGTGGTGGTGGAAGGAAACAGAGCRAGCCCAGCACARGCTGAGTGAGCTGCACCTGCTGCTGCATCCAGGAGAAATCCTGCACGGAGGGAGAGGATCCAGAGGTGCAGCAGGGATGGTGCCACAGGCATCCCACTGGATTTTCAGCTCTCCAAGCCCACCCAGACTGCCTGGCAGGGGTTGTTAAGGCTGGAAAAGGCTTCCAGGATCATCAATCTCTGACCTCATACCCCCATGGCCACTAAACCACAWCATGGAGTGCCACATCCCCGTGTCCCTCCAATGTGGTTTTCCCACACGGCCCCAGAGCTGTTCCTAAACCCCCTCCAATATCCTTTAAGCCCGGAGAACTCAAGCACAAAGGGATTAAGAGACACCACGCAGAGGAGTGCGTGTCAAATTAGGGAATGGAACTTTTATCTCCTAAAAAACCTCTCCGGATCAGCGCTCAGTGGTTTGTGTCAAACCTTTTCCGGCTGCTCAGCTGCTGGAGGGGTTTGGGCTTTTCCCCTCCCAGGCATTTTAGGCTGTGATCAGCGGTGCTTTGCTGCAAACCCAGCACTTTTCCAAGCCCCAGAGGGAGCAGCGCTGGAAGAGCAGCGGGAGAGGAGGCTCAGCAGTGGGACCCAGCCCGCCCGGGACTGCTCTCTGCTCTCTGCTCCCTCCTCGCTCTCAGCTCTCATTATTTCCCAGCAAGGGCAGCCGTGTTTCGCTCTCTCTCGCTTGTCAGCACGAGCTGACATTTGAGCCGTGCTGATGAGACCTACCAGGGCGAGACACATGTTTGTGGTCGCTTTGGGCGACCGACTGCCAAGGCCATCAACTGCTCCTTTTTGATTTTCCTGCCCAGCCGAGCTCTCTGCTTCCCTGGCAGCTGCAGCTGCTCTGCCTCCCGGGGTTCTGTGCAGGAGCAGGGGCTGCTCTCACCTCAGCCCAGCCGAGGGGTGATGCTTTGTGCTGGGGGTGCAGAGGTGTCCTGGCTCAGGGGGGGCTGTGTCCTGCTGCACACTCAGTTTTTGGGGAGCACGGCCATGCTCAGCTGGATCTATCCCAGCTGCTCCATCTCCAGAAATCCTGATGAACACCAGGCAGGGCTCTGGCCCCAAAAATCCCTGTCTGACCTAAGAGAACATTGTCAGGATAAGCTCCAGCAGAAGCTGTGATTGTGATGCCACAATGTCACTCTCCCTCTTGTCCCAGTGGCAGTTCCCAGTGAGGAACTGGCTGCTCCTGTGGGGCTGACTGGGCAGGGAGGGGACTCTGCASAGGGACAAGGCTGCAGAGCCCATGCCCCAGGCTCTGGTGCAGCACGTGGACAGTGTTTAACACCAAAATCTGTCTATGCTGCCAAAATTCACAGTGCCTGAGCCAGCCACGTGTCACACCCCAGGTCCTGTCATATCCCAGGTCCTGTCATGTATCAGATCCTGTTACATCCCAGATTCTGTCACATCCCTGGTCCTGTCACACCCCAGGTCCTGTCATGTATCAGATCCTTTCCCATCCCAGATCCTGTCACATCCCAAATCCTGTCACATCCTGAATCCTGTTACAACCAGGATCCTGTCACATCCCAGGTCCTGTCACATCCCAGGTCCTGTCGCATCCTGAATCCTGTCACTATCTGGATCCTGTCCCATCCCAGACCCTGTCACACCCCAGGTCCTGTCATATATCAGATCCTTTCCCATCCCAGACCCTGTCACATCCTGAATCCTGTCACTATCTGGATCCTGTCCCATCCCAGGTCCTGTCCCATCCCAGATCAGTGCATGGGAACGCTGTGCTGGTGCTGCTGTAACAGGGATTTTGCAGCCACAAACACTTCGAGGCCCAGCTTGATTCTGCTTTGCACATTCCCTGACAATTTACATCAGTGCATAAATCAGAATTAAAGCAGAACTTCTCATTTCACTTTCATGGATGAGTTACATATTCATTTTGCAGGAGTATAGATGACAACACAAGATGTGAGAGGAAAGAATCTGTAAGGGAGAGATCCCAGATCATTTAATCAGTGCAAGTGTGACCAGGTGCCACCTGTGTAGAAGGAAGCCCCACACTCCTGACCCAAGAGAGAAGGAAATATCCAAATGACAAAGATAAACCCACAGCACCCCCCAGACCATCTTCCTTAGCTCTAACACTCCCAGRAAAAGCAAATAAACACGACAGTAAAAACCAATGTGCCCAGTGTGAACGCTGATGTGTGTCACAGTTCGAGGACAGCTTGTTTTTCCCAGCAYAAAGCACTGCTCGGAGCTGGGAACGATTTCTGAACTGGAGCTGTTCTAATTAGTGAGGAACATTTAGGTCAATTACAGCAGCGTGCTGGCCACTACAATTACTATTATTAATTGTATTCGATTACACATTTGCAGCTATTAAATACAGTACCTCTYGAGTGCCTGTGTGGAGTTTTAACCCAGCAGAAAACAGAGAAAAGTATTTAACACAGAGAAATGGCCAGGTAATGGCAGGCTAAATCCAGCCCCATGCATCATTTATCTCCTCTCTGCGTGTGCCTGGATGATCCAGCACATGAGAGACTCAAAGGATTTGTTTTCCTTCATCCTCTTTTCTCTCTGGACCAAAGTGCTCTTTCCTCAGCTGTCCTGGACATGCTGAGGCTGCTCGACTGCCCGGCCACGTGGGCAGCACCTCACAAGAGCAGGACAGGTGATTTATCTCTCTCACAGGTGCCCAGAGCACGAAAACGCTGCTTTGTGCAGGTTCTGGCCCGGCTTTCCCATTGCTACAAAAGCCTTGTGCATTCCCTCCCCCACAGCCAGGACTTTACGCTACTTAAAAAAAAAAAAAAAAGAGAAATTCACTTTGAAGAAGTGTTTCTGTGTCCTACGATGTTAAACTGCTAATGGGAAAGGAAATGTATTCATGATTCACTGTRTAAGAGCAGCCTTGGAGGAATGCAGATTGTATTTTCCCCTCTGCAAACATTTGATCATCCCAATAAAGGAGCAGCCCCACCTTYCCCACCAGCTCCGTAAATCAGGGGGAATGGAAACAACAGGTTTATGGCTGTCACGGCGCTCGTTAGCACCGGGGTTTATGGCTGCTGGAGAGAGGGGGGAGCCTGTTCGTGGGCACCAGTGCCTCCTGAAGGACTGCGGGACTCTCTCAGACTCATCCTTGCTGCTCGAGTCTCAGTTTAATATGGAAATGATCCTCCCGACCCAGCAGAGCCCCTGTTCTCCAGCCCTCCTGGAAACCCCCGCACTGGGATCTCATGGCCTGGGGCTGCTGGAGCACCCAAACACCTGAGACGCTTCAGGGCACAGCTCCGAGCTGCTGCTCTTCCCGTTAATTAACGCCATTGATTGGGGTTTGAGCTTACGGCGAGGATCGAGGCCGTGTTCCACAGCTGGAGTAGAAGGCAGCTTCAGTCCAGGAGTGGTTTTATCACCGTGTCCTGTACCCTGGGGAGCTGGGCACTCATCTGCCACGTGCCCAGGAATCACAAAATATCCWGAATTGGAAGGGATCCACCAGCATCCTCAAATCCCRGCTCCTGGGACTGGGACTTAACCCCTGGGGGAATCCCCCTGAGACACCAGCAGCCCTTTGGAAGGAGCTCTCCTCTTCCCTGGCATCTTCAGAGGGAGCTGCCAGCGCCCACCCCTGGCTTTTACACCCCCTGGAAGGTGGTGCAGCGTTTTGTACCTGCAGTTTGCTCTCAGCTCCCAAAGCTCCCCCGAGACGCCGTCTGCTGCCTGGGCTGTAAATAAAGCCAGGCAGTGCTGAGCCAGGACGTGTGGCAGTAATTGGGGTGGTGATTTAAGGTCTGAATGCTCTTCCCAAAGCCTGTTCACCCTCACACAGCACAGCCTGTGGGACAGCACCTCGGGGACCTGTCCCACTGCACCCCTGAGCTCACAGTGTCCCCTCCCCTCCATCCCTCCGGTTCCGTGTTCCTCTACCAGAGCACCTTTCCCCCTTTCTCCTCGGGATTTCGCCCTCTGGAACGACTCTGTGCAGTGAAATAACCACATTGTAACCCTTGGAAATGGTTTTGTTTTATTGGAATCCCCTGCCTGTTTTATGGCCAGCTCTGAGCTGACAATAAAGGAGGAGGAAGAGGAGTGTGTGAGAGGGGCTGAGCAGCTCCAGCTCCTGCCAGCTCAGTGCTTCCCAAGCACTCAGCATCTGGCAGGATTGAGATTTTTACCATTTTTTTTTAACTCTCCTTTTTTTTTTACAGTATAAATGAAGTTTAGCAGAGCCAGGGTGCAGTGGTGCTCAGGGCAGGATGTGCTAACGAGCTCTGCTCCCTGCCCACCTCTCCTCCTGCCTTTTTTGCATTTTCRCACTTCGCCTTTTCTAAAAATAGCCCCAATTCTCAGCCCTTTTTTAATACAGTCTCCATAAAAAGCAGTTCTCTAAAAGCTTTGCTTTGGATTTAAGGAGCTGGACAAAGTGGCCCCGGCAGGAAATGGCAGCAGAAACACGGAGCTGCTGGTGCAGGGCTGAGCTCAGAGGCTGAATACAAACATTCCCCACAGGGCAGTGCCAGGCACAGCTGCCTCAGTTAAATAATGAAGATAATAAATCAGGAGGCCATTTAGCACCTTTCTCCCCAGTAGCTGTTCCCCATCTTCCACCAGGGAGGGAAGGAATGACAGATGGAAGTTGGCCCGAGCCACGGGAACAGTGAAGTGTTTCAGAGCAGGACGTGTGAGGAGCTCTCTGCCTGCTTTCCCCAGGCTCAGGGACACCAGCTTTGCATCAGAAAGGTGTTGCTGCACCTGAAATTTGGGTTCCAAGCCCACAGCTGCTTCTGGCAGGTTCCCCCCCATAASCAGGTGTTGGGTTCTCTGAGCAGTTCCTCGCTGGTGTGGTGTCCTGGGCTCCTCCCTGCCCTGCCTGAGCCAGGATGGAGAACCAGGACAGGACCTGACCCAAGCCCTGGGGATATTTCTGAGCTCAGCTCAGCAGACTGCACCTATTTGCAGTGTCTGTGCATTCTGGCAAGTCACAAATCTGGAGAGGGGGAGCTGTGAGTGACTCAGGCTCGTGGAAATAAACGGCTCCGGGAGGGAGACGGAGAGAAGATTAATCTCTTTAAACTTATCAGGAAGAAATTCAAAAGGTAATTTGATTATAGTGCACAAACACTTCCACAGGAAGAAACTATCAGATGCTGAGGGCTCTTTAACCTGGCAGGGMCAAGCAGAGACAGAATCTCTTAGTGGAAATTAAAGGCAGGCAAATTTGAATTCAAAATAATGTGTGGGTTTTTTTGTTTTGGTTTTTTTTCTCAATGGGATAGTGAATCACTGAACAACCCAAGGAGTGTGGACTCGCTGTCAGCGGGGTTTGGGCTTGGCCAGACACTTCTTGTAGGGAGAAACTCAGAGAAATCAGAGCAGGGATCTCCAGTCCACAGCCAGAGCAGTGGGGATGACTTCACCCTCTGTGGGAGGGGCTTTGGACCCACCTGGGTTCACGTGGGGCAGGTGAGGAGGTGTTCATCCATGGATTTGTGTTCTCAGAGCTGAGCAAACTGGGAAAAAGAGCCCAGGAACCCACAGGCTGGGATGATGCTTATTCCAGAAGAGGAAAACAAATGGGAAGAGGGACCCCCAGCAGCCACCCCAGCACAAATCCCATTATCAGTGGGATGCACCTCTCCAATGTCCTGTCAACGATGCTCCTGTGTGGCAGGATCTCACTCAGGAATGCAGGCACTTYAGGATCGATTATTTCCCTCCACAGCAAATTAGCAACAGAGTTTGGGTGTTCATTGACAGGAAAATCTTCACATCCTTTATGTACTCCTGGGTGGCTTCCCCCTGAATCCAGGTACCACATCATTTATTTAACTTAGAGAATAAAGTAATTAATACCAGGGAGTTCTGACTGCTTGGCAGGATGTGCTGTTACAGCTAACAAATTTTATGTCTTTAGGCTTCGCGGCAGAACTTGATTTAATTTGTCCCAAGGTTAAGAAAGACGGGCGAGGAAATTTGATGGCTCCAGATCCCAGCTTCACTCCMATTTATCACCTTCACCACGGGGTGTGGACAGACACCACTTCCAGGTGGAGGTGGCAGAAGTTTACTCAATCATCTCTGCTTTAATCCTGCATTCATCCATTATCTGCCACCATATGTCCCAAATATTCCCCGAATCCCTGGGAGCTGCCTCCAGCCATGCCCCTGCCCATCCTTGGGATCAGGATCCCCAAAATTTTGGGATCTTTAAAACATAACACAATCCCAAGGAAAAGTAGGGAAGCATTTTAACTAGACTTCCCCCTAAAACTTCTGTTTCAATGGCACTTTAAAGAGTCAGGAAATTCAACAAAACATTTTGAATTGTGGAGCTTCTTTTAATTTTGGTGAGAGAAGAGAAAGGAGGGAAAATGTCACAGGGGGGCTGTGTCACATCCAGGCTGCTGGATTAATTTCTGTGGCTGGATTTCCTTCCTTCAATAACAGAAAAATGGAATAATTTCTCCATTTCATTATAAGCTGATGTTTTCTACAGGGAAAATCAGGCATAGGAAGGAATTCCCCCCAATACCCAAATGTCAGCTGTGCAGAGCTGCAAGACCTCACCACAAAATTMTCTTTAGGACCCAYCCAGTGCAGGGAATTTGGGAGCAAYGARTCTTTTAGAKCCTCCAAACSCAGTGGCCTGGCCAGAATGTCACAGAGCAGAGGGAAGGAAGGCAGAATTTCCCTCTCAGAGCTGAACACCTGGCCAGGAGGTCACGCTCAATTTGCAGAGCAGGGGCCACAACATCCCAACAGCTTCCGAGGGGCTGCAGCTCGTGAGCAGCACCAGGCAGCAATTATGCACCAAAAGAGCTCCCAGATGTGCAGGGAATGTGACAACAAAATGTCCCAGTTTATGGCACATTCTCCCTCCCTCTCGCTCTCCCTCCCTCTTCTGTCGTTGTCCTTTAGAAAGTGAACGTGAGGAATAAAGCTTTGTTTTCAGAAACTTGTCCAGGTCCTAAAAAGCTGGAAAATTAAGGGTTGAGATTTCCATGGCATAAGGAAATCACCCACTCCAGGCCAACTCAAGCCTCCCTGTTGGGGACTCTCTGCGAGCTGTTCCCACTGGAGCAGCACGGAGGTGAAATCCAGGGAAGCCAGCAAGGTGGGAAGGCAGATCTTCCACAGGTTCTTCCATGGGGAGAGGTTCCTCTCCCTGAACCCCAAGAACTGAATGTGACTCTGCCTTGTCCATGTGACAAAGGCTTCAAAGTGATTTGGCTTCATTCAAAGGCCAAATCACTTTGTCAGGGCTTCAGAGTGCCTTGAAGGGGACAAACCACTTCCTGAGGAGCTYTTCCTAAAGGTTAATCTGATTTTGAGGGCTGGGTTTCCACTGTGACTTCCCCAAACAGCTCCATGCATGAATTTCTGGGTCAGATGGGACATTTGTCAGTGTTCCAGCAAGGAGGTGGGCAAGGAAACAAGAGGAAAGGARTGTTCTATTTATGGCTAAGTCGTGTGAAGTTGTTTTGGATTAGAGTGATCAAAAATCCTGATGGAAAATCCAGGCTARTRWCTTYCCAAGCACATCTTCTCTGACACAGGGCTTCACTCCTGACACTTTGCTCTCTGCTGCAAAATTGTCTGGGACTCACTTGGACCTGGATGCCCTGAAGAGGTACCAAACCACCACAACTAAATGACCATCAGTCTTCTCCCCAGCAGCCCACTCCGGATTTTCCAACAAAAGGACAAATATCCCACCAGGAAGGGCTGCCCTGGAACTCCCAGGTGTCCAGGGCCTGCCTCCCATCCCTGCTGCCCTGCTCAGGCAGTTCCTTACGTGATTTATCTCGCACATGACCCAAAATTATTATTGCTGATCAGCCCAGATCACTTCCCTGGTGGATGAAGAGCACATCAGGGACAGTGCAGGCCCTGTGAAACCCTTGGGTGAGGTGGTTCTTTTGGCACACAATGCGATAATTTCCATTGTGTTCTCATTAATCCTCGTTAATCTGTGARTTAATTAGATCAGGAGCCTCTGTGCCACGTTCTCCATGCTCAGGAACCTGCCACAAACCCTTTCTCCATCACAACCCAAGGCTGGTGCTCGCTGTGGCTGCTCCWGCTGCTCCCMAGCACCTCCTCCACAAACCACCTCGCTGCTTCTTGCACTTCTTTATCTCAGTTCTTGTCTCTCACAATATTTAGAGGCTCTTTGGGATACAAATAGTATTGATTTGGATGTACAACCACCTAGAACAAGGCGGGTTTGGGTCCTCAGCTCGAATAATAAATAATAGTTAATACAGTTCAGACATGACCAGCCAGTTTCTACCTAAAAAATGTCAATAAAGCAGGGCCATAGTGATGCAAAGAGACATTAAATGTGAACTCCTCCAATCCAGGCACTTATTTGTCTCTGTTTGTGAGGCCAGGAAGGAAAGAGCTGTTAGCAGTGAACAGTATTTTATTAGCATCATAAACCCCAAGAGCAAAGTTTGTGTCACAGAGAACTGCACATGCATTTGAAGGCTTAATTTATGTTCCTGACTTCTTTTTTTTTCCTTCTCTTTTTTTGTCTTTTTTACCCAACCAAGGGCATAATTTCAAATAAAGCCCTGTAGGTCTGGAGACACCTTTGGGTGAAGGGGATGTTCAAACCCAAACCCACACCCTACAGAAATCCTGCCTGAGAGAACTCTGGAATCAGTACATAAATCCATTCTGCAGAGCTCCATGGAAGCTTCAGGAAAACCACATTTTATGTGCACCAGGACCTGAGCTTCACCACTGAGGAAATGCCAACAACTCCAAGGAGGAGCCAGATGGGGAAGAAGTKATTTTCTGAGAAAGTTAGCAGTGGAAAAACCAGTGAGGATAGAAAAGCCAGCGTGGCTTTGGTGGCTTTGCCATGAATTGGAGCTCAGCAGATCTTCAGCTGATGGGAGACACAGAAYCACACCAGCACAGTCCCACCTCCACCCAAACCACCCCAACACGMGGGCTCCAAACTCCTGCAGCTCCTGGTCCTTCTGCATTCCCAGCATTTCCCTCTGATCTGGCCCCTTTGGAGAGGGGCTCTGTTACAATGGGGGTTCTTTTTTCTTGTTCTTGCCAAGGTCAGGATGGATGAGACATAGGAAACAAAAATTAAAGTTCAGACTTGGTGATTTTATTATATCTTATCTATTTACAGACCATTTACAGACTCAGGAGCCCTGAGCTCTGACCAGCTGCTAGAAAAACATGCCAAAATGGCCCTACAAATTTTTTACCAGGTCTTTTAAGCACTGTTTACCCAATAATGAGATGACACCTCTATTATTGATGTTTGTGACACAATGGTGACCACTAAAGATCTGCAATGTGGAGCTTTTCCACCCAATTACAGAAAATCACCCAAACCCATGAAGAAGAAGGAAGAAGAAGGTAAAAAGAAGGTCTTAGACAATGCCCCAAATTCTTCATCATGGCTCACACACATTGCCATACACTAAAATAAAAAATACATACAAAAAATAAACCCTAAGCTTTCCACCCTGTGAGATCACACACTTCTGATCAAACCCCACTCCCACTGTCACTCAATCAATGATTGCTGTCCCTAAATCTCAGGATCCTGTCCCAAGGCCTCAATGTCGTTCTTGCTTGAGGCTCCAGCACCTGTGAGCACAGAAAACCCCCAAATTCTCAGCTTTTAGGATTCCTGCAGGTTTCTGGGGATGCTTGGGAACAGATATCGCAACACAAGCACCATCAAGCCCTGGTAATCAGCAAATTACAGCTTTCCACACATCCCAAAGCTTTTAACTCCCAGCTGCTTATCACGGTGTGTTTACACGGTGACAATTCTGTCACGGAGCGGGTTCAGAGCCTGTTCCAGAGCTGTAAACACGGCTTGAACGACCAACAGGCAATCATTTAACATTCTGCCTGCTTCAGAGAGGCAAATCAGACAAGGTGAGYGCCTGCAAGCGCAGAATTGAGGGTTTATGGCAAAGAAAAAGGCTGCACAAGGAGCTGTGGAGAAGCTGAGCAGCGTGGGGCAGGCCCTTCAGGGGCCTGGGGCCTGAGGCCTRCGGAGCAGGGAAGGCATTTGTGGCTCTGAACAGGGAGCTGAGGCAAATCCCCTCTGTCACTGCCTACACACAAAGGTTTGGGAGTTCAGGAGGGAGCAGCCTTTGTTGGTAAAAATATTCCCAAGCTCTCTGCTCAAGCAAGGTCTGTGGACTCACACACCAGTGCAGCTCTGCTTCCGTGAGGGGAGGGAGGCGCGGAATGAGAGCTGGGCCCTGATCTGGGCCCTCAGGAGAGACCCTGAGGGGCTGCAGAGTGTCCAGGGCAGGGAATGGAGCTGGGAAGGGGCTGGAGAATCCCTGATGGAGCTGTAAAAGGGGCTGGAGAATTCCTGATGGAGCTGGGAAGGGGCTGGAGAATTCCTGATGGAGCTGTAAAAGGGGCTGGAGAATTCCTGAGGGAGCTGTAAAAGGGGCTGGAAAATTCCGGAGAGAGCTGGGAAGGGGCTGGAGAATTTCTGAGAGAGCTGGGAAGGGGCTGGAAAATTCCTGAGAGAGCTGGGAAGGGGTTGGAGAATTTCTGATGGGTCTGGGAAGAGGATGGAGAATTCCTGATGAAGCTGAGGGGGCTGGAGAATTAACTGCAGGAGAGAACAGGATGTGTGGGGAGCCATCCTGTAATGAGAATGCTGAGGTCTGAAGTGGGGCAGGGTGTGCTGGGTACAGTCTGAGACACTCCCTGAGAACCCGAGGAGCAGCAAAGCCTTCACTCAGAGCGTTTTTCTCCTGCCAAATCGCCCATTCATCTACCTGGGTGTTGGAAAAGGGAGACCTGCTCTGCCCTAGAAGCATCTCTGTGCTTACAGAARTGTTGACAGCAAACAAACCAGGCTCACCTATGACAGCCCAGGGGCTACAGCTGCTGCAGGCACCRTGTCCTGCCCGGCCACACGGATACAACATCCCCCCGGGGAGAAAAGGATGCTCAGGTTTGCCACGACTAAAACCCAGAGCAAAGTCTGAGCTCCTGAGTCTGCCCTGGTTCCCTGCCCGCAGCAGATAACCCCAGGAGTGAGGGATTATTAAATCACATCCCTGTGCCGGGTCAATGTCCCGGGCTCTCTCCTCTCCCCGACCTATCCCACCATGAATAATGCAGGAACTGCCGGTGGGGCAGCTCTGGCTGGAGCCTGGCCAGCCAAAGGRCTCTCTCAGCAGATCAAAAGCCAATCAAGTTCATTTCAATATTTATGTTTAATCCTTCATTCTGAAACGATAAATATTTCATGCGACGCCCTTCCAGGAAAGCAAAGCCAAGCAAAAGCAGAGGAGACACTGGCCCAGACAGAGCAGCTCTTTCATGTTAATTCCTGTCCAGGCAAACACAGCTCCTGATGCCATTAATATTCCTCCATCAACATGGATTATTTATTTGAGTCCTGACAGAGCCTGCAAGGACAGAGGTCAGAGCTGAGGAGCACAGCAGACATTGAGGGCAGGTTTCCTGGAGCCAGGATTCATTCCTGGAGCCAGCTTTGATTTGGGGAGCCAGGTTTCATTCCTGGAGCCAGGTTTCATTCCTGGGGGCTCTCACCAAGGTTTCCTTTGCTGGCCTGGTGTGAATATTCCATCGTGGTGCTGGCAGTGCCCAGATGCCCTGGTGCCTCCCCATCCCACCCTGGCCATCCCCAGGGTTATCCCAACCCACAGATCCCCTCCAGCAAGGTTTTCCCAGCAGCTCCCTCCTGTCAGAGCCCCACCAAAGGCTTGGATATTTTGATATTTGGTATTTTTAGATCTGTTTATGGCAGCAAACAAACCCTTCAGGATGCTTTGCTGATAATYTCCACCACCTGTCCATTCCCCACACACCTGAGGATGAGAGATGGGAACAAAGCCAAGTGTGGATGCAGCCCYGTGGGTTTTGTTGGCAAAGTCCTGCCTACCTGGGAAGCAGCGAGGAGGAGAACCCTGGATTAAAGAGATGCAAATGAACAGAGGATGGAGGAGAAGGAGCTGAAAGGTAGCTCCGAGTTTTCTCAGAACCCACCTGCTGGCTTCCCTAATCATGATTTAMAGACAGCACCCCACTCCTAACCAGCAGYGTGAGGAACAAAGTCTTTTTGATGRGGATTCTGTTTTCCAGGGAGAACCATTTAATAAGTTTCACTCAGGAAGTCTCTGTTCCCAATAAAGACTTAACAAAGTTAATTAGACTAAACAGTAATTATCGTGTCTCTTCATTGTTCAATTATCTTGCTGAACTGGTGTTTCCTGATTAATTTTCTGATTAAAATGTATTAAATTGAAAAGCACTTGCAAACAYGAGCTGACAGGCTGGCTCCCACGCAGCAGGATTTCCGGAGGTCAGCGAGGCAGGGATGGCTGGCACCCACCCCCAAAAACGGGCTGGCTGCACACCCCACASAGCCAGGAACCCAAACCAGAGCCTTCAGTGCTGTGCTCTCCAGTTTGGGATCCACCAGCACCAGTCCCTGGTGTGCTCCTCCTCTGCACAGCTCCTGGAAGAGAAGCTGTGGCTGCCCCATCCCTGGAAAAGTCCAGGTTGGAAGGGGCTTGGAACAGCCTGGGATGGTGGAATGTGTCCCTGCCATGGCAGGGGTGGAACAGGATTTAAGGTCTCTGCCTGGAATTCTGTCATTCCTACTGCTCCACAATTTTACCTTCCTCAGAGGTTTTTCCATGCAGTGCAATACAAATCCCTGTGCTTGGAGCAGCCCTGCAGCACAGGAGGGAGGTCCTGGAGCTGTGTAAAGCTGTTTCCAAGTCCAGTTCCTCCCTCCCTCCCACTGCATCCCACAGCCTGGGCTCCCTAAGCTCCCAAAACACCACGGAGCAGCCAGCACAGAGGAGGAGTCCCCAGAGCCGAACTCACACACCAATCTCTCCAGCCCAGGGAAGCTCTTTGGGTGTGGTGCTGCATCCCCTGTGTGGTTCTCTGCTTCTCCCAGGAGCTCAGCTCCCCTCTGGTCAGGTCCAACATCCCAACCTGCCTAAGCTGGCCTCACCAAGGCCACATCCTTCTGCTGTGGGATCAACAGCCCTCCATGGATGGCCTCAAGGATCATTCTACCCCGTGGCATCAAAAAGCAGAGACACCCCCTGGTGCTCTTGAGCCACCACAGCCTGCCTTTCCAAGGCTTTAGCATTCACCCGTGGCAATCCAGCAAACACTGGCATTTCGAGCAGCCCCTCACACCATTAGCATATCTTTTATAAGACAAAATCAGAAGAGGGGGATTAATTTTCCTTTCTTCACTCCAGCATCACCTGTGGCTGGCAGGAAACAAACAAATGCATCGCCTCCTTCCCCAAATCCTCGCGAGGAGGTTATTAGAGCCCCAGCCTTATTATAAATTATTGAAAGGACACAGCTGAGCCCAAATCCCACAGCGGGCTCTCTTTGTCTTCCAGGAGGCTGGCAATTCTTGATTAACTCCCCTGCAGCACGAGGCAGGAGGGAGGGATGAGCAGCATCCCGGGCGCTCGGCTCCACGCACGGCTGTGCAGGGAATCGGAGCTCCCAGCAGGCAGCCCAGCAGCTACAAAGGAATTTTCTTCCCTTTCTGCTCACCCTCTTGGAAATTCAACACCTGCTGCTGCTGCTGGGACCAGCCCAGGTTGAAGGGCTTGAAAGGCAGAGAGCTGTCTGTCCCTTTTGGATATCCATCCTCGGACCTAAAAGGGCTGGCCCAGAGTTTCAGGGAGTTATTCCATGTTCTCCTGCACTCCAGGTGTGTGGATCTGGAACAGCAGCAGCAGCAYTTTAGGTTTCTCCTGCTCAGTGCCTTGTTTTGCCCTGTTTTAAGTCAGGCTGATAAAAGCAGAGGAGGATCTGATAAGGAGTTAACTTTGTTTGTGATGTATGAGGCCTCCAAAGGGAGCTGCAGCTCAGCTAAGAATAAAAACTCTGCCTGTGAGCTAAGAGCTCACACCTCCAGATAAGATAGAGACAGAACCAGCATTTACAGCAGCTCCATCAAACACACTTAGGCTGAAGTGTTGCTACAAACATTTACCACTGCTTTAGACTCATTCCTGAGGCCAAGCCAAAAAAAAAAGAAAGTCTAATCACCCAAGTAGTTTTACTTCTCCTTTTTTATTTTTTTCTATAATCATATAATCATAAGTAGTGGATCCAAGGGCTTCCTGGCTCCTGAGCTATCATTTGGCAAAGAGCTCCAATTACAAACCCCAAACCTAATGACTGCACTTTCCCTGTGTCCCTCTGTGCTCACAGGAACATTTCTCCTGCACCAGGCTGAAAGGAAATGTCCACAGGGAGTTCACTGTGTAATGCTGGATTTCAAAAGCCTGTGGCAAGTTGATTCATGTCTATTTAATTTTTCCAGGCAGTTTCACTGGAATGCTGTCTGTAAATCAAATACAAGGCCAGCAGCAGAGATGGACCAAGCTGTGGAAGGACTGGATGACTTTAATTAAACTACACACACAAATCAGGCAGCAGTGAAGGTGGGAGAGGAGAGAGAGAGAGAATTCTATCACTGGGGATAAGCCAATATTTTTTGAGCAGGAAAACAAATAACCATTTACTGTGAAAAGTCTGATTTCAAAAGCAGCGTTTTGTCATTGTGCTGATTTTCATAATCAATTTAAATCTGGAAGAAACCAGGCTTGAGCACAGCAAACAAAGAGCCTGAACGGAAGTTAATTAGACTGTATCAGCTCAGCCTTCTCATCCTTTACTTACTGTCGAGCTTTATGGGCTCCAGCAGCCTCTTCCCTGCCAATCCTGCCCAGGAAAGGCAGGGAGATGCTTCAGCCCCCTCATCYTTCATCCCTTGCTGGACCCACTCCAGGAGCTCCTTGTCCCTCTTGTCCTGAGGAGCCCAGARCTGGAAAACTGAAGATTCYTCTTCAGAGAAYTGATCCAGCCAYGGCCACCTCTGTGTTTGTGGGGTGTCACACCAAAAYTGGCACCAGCCAGGCTGGCAAAATAGCAGGGAACCATGCAGTGGCCCTTTAAAGGGCAGAATTTCTGGGGAAAAGCCCCAGGAAATCTATTTCTGTTCATTGAGACCATGGGATTTGCAGCTGAAGATTCAGTGATTCCCACACAAGGGAAGGATTCAGTGTCTGGAGAGTTCTGGAAGATGCAGAATGGGGATCCACCTTGAGCTCCTCACTGAGAAGCCACTGAAGRGTCTGCAGTGACTTTGCCCTCTCCCCACATCCTGCAAAGAATAAAACCATCAATTTTTAATAATCAATAGGCAGTGCAAGGATGAACACATGGGATATGAGGTCCTGGGATAACAGAGCCAGTAAATTCCTGGCCTAGACTGGCATTGCCTTCCCCATCTGCAGACCAGGGAAACAGCAAAGCTCTGAATACCAAAACAAAGCTCCAAACCCCGTCCAACCACTGAATCACTGCCTGCAGGTGAGGAGCTGTGCTGGTGATGCCTTGAGAGGTGACCTGGAACAGAGGCTGGGCAGAGTTAAATCATAAAGCAGGGATTTATTAAAAGGTTTTCAAAGGAGACACCTTGGGCAGTACAAGATGGGCCCAAGATGGAYGGTGGGTCATGAGTTTCTACGTTTTTATAAGTTTTGGTYCATTTCCATWTYGGGGTTAATTATCCMGTTACAGCTTCAGGTGATGGAGTCCCACCCTCCCTGATTGCTCTCCTCAATTCACTGCTGTTTACATTTTTGGGGCCTGRAGCTGCAGCGATGCCCTTGGGCTGGAGAAGGATTGTTTTGTCTGATTAAACTGTGAAGAGAACTCGCTACCTCCATTTGAAGTTCAGAGTTAAATACTGAAGCAGTACCAAATCTGGARAATATGGRAGTTAAAGCTGAAGGCATCCCCGTGTCCCTGCCAAACCAGGTCCCAGCAATTCCTGGGTATTTCCACGGAAGGATTGCAGCAAGTGCTGCAGGCAGGGGTGGGATGTGCCAGGCACTGCAGGAAAACCTCAGTCCCACGCTCTGTGTCCTCACCAGACGAGACCCAGGAGTGAAGTGACAGCGATGTCACAGGCAGAGACTTCTCCCAGCGCTCCTCATCTGTGCCAGGGACATCAAACCCTGACCTTCCATCCCCTCCCAGCCATCCCCGCAGCACCAGGGACCCATTAGCTCCCATTAAAGCCACAACATCCCAAATCCCTCGAGGCTGTTGAAGCCCTAATGAATTTTGTAGGGTTCTCCACCTCCTTTTCCCCACCTCAATCACTCTCAACTCCGGGCCATGAATAAAACAACAGCGAGTGTTGCCTGGTGATCGCTGCCGTGTTTTCCTTCTCAGACTCACCCAGGGAAGGGAGCAGACCCGAAAATGCCTGGAGGAATTGGGTGTTCAAAGGTTACCAAGAGGTGCTGCAGACACGAGATGATGCGGGGGCTGATGGCATCCTCGGGGTGAGTTTTTGGCAGCCCAGCAGCCTCTACCCCRTGGCAGAACTCTGCTCCCAGCTCCCAGAGCGCTGGGAAGGGAGCAGAGGGCTTGGCTGACCCCGGTGTGTGGAGCTGAYACTGCTGTGCCAGGTGCTGCACCAGCTCTTGCAGCAAAAACAAACAGGGCTGTGAAAAAAAGGAAGAGGCTCTCGCTAAAAAACAGGATATTTGGGGCTGGAGGGTTGTTTTGCTGCTGGAAGGGAAGCTCCCAGGAGGATTGGAGTTGGTGATGTGGACTGGAATTGTGAGGCTGTGGCAGGGGAGGGATTGGGTTGGATTTAGGGAAAGGTTCTTCCCCCACCCAGAGGGTGCTGGGGCACTGAAATGTCTCATTCCCAAAGCTGCCAGAGCTCCAGGAGTGCTTGGAAAACACTCCCAGGGTGGGATTTTGGGGTGCCTGTGCAGATACAAGGGTTGGACTCAGTGATCCCTTCCAGCTCAGGATATTCCATCATTTTCTTCCAGGATAGGGTCGTTCCCATAAGAAAGAAAAGCTCTTCCAGCTTTTTGTTTCCTGCWGCACTGCAGATGCAGGTTGGCATTTTTAAAAAGAGAAATTCCCCCTCCTCTTTGAGAGCCCCTTGGAGTGGAAGCACAGAGGCCCAGAAAACACAAGTCCTCAAGCCATGCCCCGCTCAGAACCCAAGGCAGGGAGGGGTTTCTGGAGCAAATTCTCGATTTGAGGGAGTGCTGTGCTGCCTGAAAGCTCCAGCCCAGCTGCTCCAGCCTTGCAGCTGAGGTGATCAGCAAGAAAATGGGCCTGGGCTCCATCCCTGGAGCTTCCTGCAGCGAGTCCAGCTGTGACCTGGMGAGGGGCTCTGCCTTGGAGCTGTGCCCTGCCACCTGATCTGCCTGCAAACTGCACTTTGGGGGGCTGCTGCTGCCCCTGCACTGAGCAATCCCAGCTGCAGCCCCCAGATAATGCAGCACTACAGAGAAATRTCAGCACAGAAGGTGTTTTACTCCTCCAGGCCAATGGTGCTGCTCTGCAGGAGCATGTTGGGCTGAAATGGGGATGCTGGGACACCTCTGCTGTGCTGTGGGGAGGGAAAGCTACAAATTGCAGCCAGGTCCAGCCTGATCCCGAGCCAGAGGAGTCATAAAAACCTGGAATATTTCAATAAACCCCCAAAGCTCAAGGAAGAAATGTTCCCAGAGTATTTCATGGTGCACCAGCCTCCGGTGTGTGTAAAGAGCAAGGCAATTAATAAGGTATATTTAGCATGGCAGGCTGAGGGTGTGCAGCTCCCACAGCAGCTGAAACACAGCAATTTAAATAACATTYATCATCAGGATCAGCCTGCCTGAGCTGGGGCTGCTGCTCTTCTCACCTGGGAGCTCTTGCTCACTGCCTCACCTGTCCCTGCAGGGCTCAGGTGTGGCTGCAGCTCACACAGGAGGGGTTTGGGTGCTGTTGGACACCCCAGGTGCCCTGGGAGACCCCATGGGCTGATGGGGTAGGATGATGGGTTTTGGGCAGGAAACATGAAATGAGCAGATGGTGCATTCCCCCCACCCAAAAACCCAGGGAAGGAGAGGCCTTTTSCAAAATAAAAAGGAAAAAAAAAGAAGTAGAAGTGAAGTTCTCCAAGCATGCCATGGAAGTTTTCATGGTCTCATAAACAACCTCGCTAAATTTGTGGAGCACAAGTCCTACCAAGAACACAGACTCACAAAGCTGATTGCAATCCCAGTGTTCAAGGACAGAGACCTGAGCAGACAATAAAACCCACAACACCTTTAAACAGCTGTGAGACCTCAATCCTTGTGTTCCACACGAGCCATGCCATGACATCCCAGGGAACACTGCCCAGCAGAACACAGAGCCCTGCCTGCCAGCAGAATGTCACTTTTCCAAGCATTGTACAAAGGTTTAAAAGGTGTTGGATATTTGTGCAGAGAGTAAGGCTGGGCAGAGTTACTGATTCTGACAATAAATGTTCGGGATGAGATGGAAAACTTCACATTTCAGTGTTGAAAATGTTGTGATTACAAAGGGTAACTCTTGAGTGAGTTACCCCCTGCTTGGGCTGGGATCAGGATCAGGAGGGACAGGAGGTTTGGATCAGGAGGAACACTTAAATCAAYATCTTTTTTCAGGAAAAATCCCACTTTTCCCCTTGGAAATACTGATGCCAATTGTCCCACAAAGACAGAAACCCCCTGAGCCAGGTAGAACCAGCAAATCCACGGCACTCCCAGTGCCAGGGAGGGGACCCAGCAACACCCACCCCAGCAGCCTGATCCCAAACCCCTTCAGTGCTGTTTGTAACACTTATTTTTCTTTTAACTCTTTGGTAATTAAATCCCCTCAGTTTTTCTGAGAGCCACTCGAAAGCCCAGCAGTGGGGACTGCAGCTGCCTTTGAACAGATGAAATGTTTTCCCTGCCTTTGAACACWCTCACTGCCTGCTCCCAGCCTGTGGCCACCCAGTTTGCCCCGAGGTGCCTGGCACCGGAGTCTCCRGGATAAAAGGAGCTGGCTGGAAGTGGAATTAGCATCCTGCATGGAAGGCTCTGCTGTGCATGGAATCAAAGGAGGAAATAAAGGCCTGAGCTAAGCAAAATCCACATGCAGATAATGAGTTCAACTTCCGAGTTGTGACAYGAAGCTTTTGGAAGCAGAACATTTGGGAATCCTGTGGAGAGTCTGACTCTCCTGCCAGGCAAAGCTTTGGGGGACAGGTGTTTTCAAATATCTGGTGATTTTAAAAGTGTCTGCAGGACCTTGGGTGTAATTCAGGGGTGTAATCCTTGTGGCAGCCCCAAAAGCAAAAGAGAGGGACCTGCTCTTGGTGGAGAAGGTGGAAATCCCCCAGTGCTGTTTTTCCTGCTGGCACTTGCACAGCCCAGCCCCTGCAGCAGGGTTTGGTGAGCCTGGCACGCTCCAAAACAAAACCCCAGCCACCCAAAGGGAGCCTCTTTCCAAGAAACTTCTGGAAACGAGCATTCCTGGCTCTCAGGCTTCAGGAGGAGCTGACAACAGGGAGCTAGGGAGCTGCAGCCCCAGCCAAGCCCATGCAGGGCCAACACTCACAAACRCTTCCCCTCCCCCTGGAAATATTTTCCCCAGCGCTGACAAACACTCGCTTTCCTCACGATAACATCAGCAGCCCATCAGCCCCGGGCTGTGGCAGCTCAGTGCTGACCTCAGCTCCCTGCTCCCCAGGATCTGACAGAGCTGGGAGAGCTCCTCAGAGCCTGGAACAGAACATCTGTTTCCTCTGGAGCAGCTGCCACCTGGCCACAGCAGCCAGAGCTTTCCTGAGAGCAGCAGCGTTACCTGCCCCAGGAGGAGGCACAAGGACACACCTGGCACTTSCACAGCCCCTGGGGTGGTTCCACAGCAGCCCCAGGGTGGGAGGAGGTGATTCTTGGAGTGGGGCAGGCTGTGCTGTGGGGATGGTTTTCCCTGGCAAGGTCTGGGAAGGGTCTAAGAACTCTCCAGCCTCCCTTTGTGTGGGAAACCAGGTTACCCCTTTGGGGGTCCCTGGAGRCTCGAGACCCCGAGGGTCTTGGGACAGAGCCAAAAGAGCCAAAAATACCAATTCCTTTGATTGAACTCCCTGGAAAACACTGCCAAGTCTGAGAGGAGATATGCAGACCACGTGGGTTTGMTTGGTGTGATTTTTGTTTTTCACAGGGTGAAAAAATAGAATTTCTAGATTTTACTATAAAGATAGAACGGGGCAAAGATAGAAGAAGCAGAGTGTGCTTTTGTCTTTTTCCTGCTTCTTCTTCCCCTCCATCTTTGCAGGGGTGGGGGCCTTTTCTTGATTGGGTTTTGATGAGATTTCACTGTCTAATTTGGGTCACAGTTATTGGTACTTAAAGGAAAACATTGTTAACGTAGTTTAGATGATAAAAATTCAGGTGCCATTGTAGGAGGGGCAGATTCTGCTTTTCTGCCTTCCTGAGAACAGCACACTAGACTGAGAAAACTTTTAAGATAAGAAAATAATAAACAACTCTGCAAAGCAACTGCAGGGACCCCAGCTCTCCTTTGAACTCCACCATCAACTCTCAGGGTGCAAAAATCACCCAAAAACCTGAGACCTTTGCTGCTGTGCAGAGKGGCAGGAGAGCTGCTGGGACACACCTCTGGGGTGGCTGATGGAGCTCTGCTGAGCTCTGAGCCCTCCCCAGAGGGCTCCACGCTGCTGCACCCCTTCATCCTGCWGCTCCCCATGCCCCTGGAGCCTGGCAGGACTCATCCCCTGCCACATTCTTGCCCACGGGGCTGAGTCAGGATGTGTCCCCAGGAGCCAGACACTGACTCAGGGCTGAGTCACTCCAGGGAGGGTTTCTTCCCTGCCTTTCACTCCCCAGTGATCCTGCAGCTGATGAGGAGCTGGGATGAGCCCTGGTGAGCATTCCCAGCCCAGCTGAGGGTCACAGCTCCCACCTGAGATGAGGGACTCCCCCAGGGGTGGCATTTACAGGACAAGGGGGAATGGCTTCACACTGAAAGSAGGTTGAGACATTAGGAAAAAATTCTTCCCTGTGGCTTCCCCTGGATCCCTGGGAGTGTGCAAGGACAGTTTGGACAGGGCTTGGAACAACCTGGGACAGTGGAAATGTCCCTGTCCATGGCAGGAGTGGGATGGGATCACCCTTAAGGTCCCTCCCAACCCAAACCATTCCATGATTTTCTGGCTCTGTGATAACTGATCAGCAGCAATGACAGGAAAAGAGACCATGTGGATTAGAGGAGGTAAAGCTTTAGAAAGGAGTAAGATAAGAAAAAAGGAAAAAAATTGAAAAGATATCAGCTATTCTGAAGCAAACAAAAGCCACTATAGATTAAAGAAACAATGCAGCCCAAACTTCTCCTTACAGTGCTCTGACAGATAAACAGCAGCCTCCAATAATTAATTGTGGCCTGGCACAGCTGAATGAGCCACCATATGGGAGAGGTGACAAAACAACCTCTGTTTTTCAGTGGCAAATTGTGCAAATCGTGGAGTCTGCCTGGAGCTGAGAACAGACACACCTCACTCCTCCTGCTCTCACTGCCAAACCCGAGAGGGACAGGGTTCTTTGGGGACACTCCAGGCAGAATTTAGGGTTTGGTGCAGGTGAGAATTCACACCTTGCTGGGGGAAGCCCACGAGCTGTGGGTGCTCACTGAGATGGCTTTGTCACCCTCAGAGCCAAGGAGGAGGTGGCAGCACGGCCACAGGGGAAGGAGCACTGCAAAGGATCCTTGGGAATGGATTTTTTGGAGCTGGTGGCAGAGCAGGAGCTGCAGGAAGGAGAGGGAACCTCGGCCCAGCTCAATCCTCGCGCTGACTTCCCCATTCTCCACCAGCACTGGATTTACTCATTTTATTTCCTCCAGAGGTATCCATTAATAATTGCACTTGAAATGGCTGAAGGAAAACGCTTCAGCAAAGCCAAGGAAGCATCTTGGAGATGGTCCAGGCTGGCAGAGCTGAGATGCAAATGTGCAGTGACTCTTGCGGGGTTGGGTCGGACATAAATCCACAATGGCTCAATTAAAGCTGCTCCCAGTTCACACCACAGCCAGGGAGCCGTGCTCCAGTCCTGGGACTGATCCTGAATAACAGACAGGAGAACAAAGTCCTCTGAAATCCTGGCACTCCGTCCCTCCACGCTCCCAGCTCTCCCCTCCTCTGCATTTTCATCTCAAATGAGACAAAAGCACCGCTGGCGATTTGGCAGCCAATGATGCCCCTGAAGCCACCCGCCCCTGGCTCCATCCCTCGGCCTCAGGCAGGACCACACACACCTGGAGCTGCCATGAGGGGGGAGAGAAGAGGGGAAATGCTGCAGGGGGAGTGCTCATCCTGCCCCCAGAGCCTCCTTGGCTAAAAAAGGTCCCTTGGGAGCAGCAAAGAGGCTCTCAGTGACCCTCACTGCTGCCATCCCCACCCCAAGGGCAGTGCAGGACAGGTTCTGGGTGATTCACCAGTGCAGTCCCTCTCTCTGGAATGAATTCCTTTTAAATCTCAGCCTCTTCCCTCTCCAAGAATCCCCCAAACACCTTGAATTTAGAAGTGCCATAATCTACTCTGCTCCTGCTGCCTCTTAAAGTTGATTTCCTCCTCGCTGCTTTGCAGCCATGACATTTTCAGGGCRCTGCCTGCTCCTTTGGCTTGGATCGCTTTGGGATGAGGAGCCACAGGTCTCTGCTCTGCTCCTCCCTCTCCTCAAGGATTGCTTTTGAATTTCCTGCCCTTTTTTTTTGCCACAGCTCAAAGGCACAGAAGCTGCTGGCAGGGACTGGCACATTCCCATCCATCCCAGGCATGGTTGGAGTTTATGGGCTCACTGCACGGAGAGAAATTGGGGAATAATAAAAAATACACACCAAAAATACTCGGCCATAACAAAAATGGATCCTGCCCTGTGGGATATTTTAGTGCCTCATTATGGCACCTCACAGAATGGCTTCAGTGACAGCAGAGGCTTTTTAAATAAACCTGTGGGGCCTTGCTGCCTCCAGGTCCATCAATCCTGGTTCCCCACTGRTTTCCAACCCCGAGCTCAGCAGCCCTTCCCTCTGCAAAGGTGTTTCCCATCCCACAGGAGCTTCCAAGATCAGGAGGAACAAAATGTTTKCTTTGGTCCTCCTTTTGAAGGGGTCAGGGAGAGGATGACAGAAGACAGAGCTGTGAATTCAGCACCACTGGGAACATCTAAACACGACTTAGGAAGAGAAGTGGAAGGGTTCAGGTCACGGAGGAGGGACTACACTGAATTTCAGCCCTTGTATTTGTTGGTCTTTCCACCCAGTGAASTCACAGCTCTTTTGGCACAGTCCCCTCGTCCTTCCTCACATCTTTAACAACAATGTCAGCACAGGACTCCTGGAAAACACAAGCCCTGGCTCTGCAGAGCACTCCAAACCTCCAKCCCAGCCCAGCAGGGACCCAGGCCTCTTGTTTTGCTCAGATAATCCAAGGTGCCTACTCCAGCTCTACACCTAACGTGGCATGTGTCTCCAGGAGATTATTTGAAGTGGTTATTTTTATTCCTGGAACCTTCAAAGGCAGAGTTATTAAGTGTATTTAAAAGGAAGAAGGGGCCCAGATAAAGCAGGGGATGTAATTAGTTACAAGCTACTGTACTTTGATGACAAAGCAGCATTTCTGTGGAGCAGCAGCTCGCTGGGGTGTGCTAATTACTGATAGCAGTCACAGCCAGGGGAAGCCTGACACTGCTCTGATAAAGCTGAGCTGTCCACAACACCACGGGCTGGGCTTAACTCGTGGGGTTGGAGCCAAAGCCTGGCCTTTGTAAAACTCAGTGTTGGGAAGGGCAGAAAGGAATAAATCCCACAATTTCGGTGGAGTGGGAGGGCAGGTTCAGCCCAGGATCCTTGGGGAGGGACACCAAGGTGATCAGAGGGATGGAGCAGCTCAGTTGGGATTGTTCCTGGAGAAAAGAAGGTTCCAGGGGGATCTCATTGTGACATCCAGCAGCTGAAGGAGCCAGCAAGGAACATGGAGAGAGAAAATTTCCAAGGGCTTGGAGTGACAGCACACAGGGGAATGGATTTCCACTGCCAGAGAGTGATTTAGGTGGGATTTTGGGAAGGAATTTTGCCCTGGGAGAGTGAGGAGGGTCTGGCACAGGGAAACTGTGGATGCCCCATCCCTGGAAGTGTCCAAAGCCAGGCTGGACAGGGTGGGAGCCTACCTGGGATCGGGAAAAGTGTCCCTGGCCATGGCAGGTTCAGCCCAGGATCCTTGAGGGACACCAAGGTGATGAGAGCAGCTCTCCCATGAGGAGAGTTGGGATTGTTCCTGGAGAAAAGAAGGTTCCAGGGGGATCTCATTGTGACTTCCAGCAGCTGAAGGAGCCAACAAGAAACACAGAGAGAGAATTTCCAAGGGCTTGGAGTGACAGCACAAGGGGGAATGGCAAATTGTCCATCCTGTCTTTCTGAGTTCCTTAAATGCACTGATCTCCTTCCAGACTCTGCTCCCRAAGGATTTGTGTTGTTTCTACCCCTGCCCTGAAGAGGTGACAACAAATCTCCTGACACTGAGGCTCCTCAGCCACAGGCAGGGCAGGACCTGGACATTTCTCCTGCCACACCAATGACACGGTACCACATTTCCCTGTGCTGTTAGGACGAGGAAAACGGGAACCATTTCCATATTTATTGACAAATTCAATTTACGGTCTGCTTCYCACTGTTGGAGAGAACATAAATTTCCTCCCTGTGTGTATCAGTCCTCAGCAGTCAGCGCTGATGATGATTTCTGTGCCTGCAGACACTTTTACACCGGCTGCAGCCCATTTAGAAGTAACACTTTTGAAAGAAAACGCCATTAAAATCCCCTCTTTAGGAGCGAGCTGTAAATTAGCTGTTACTGAGCAGACAAGGGGGAGAAGTTAGCGCTGTGTGTGTGTGTGTTTGTGGCTCAGTGTCAGCACTGCTGGGCCAGCTGAGCCCCCTGCTCTCACCCTGAGCCTGACAAGAGTTTGACTCCTTTGCCCTCCTCGTGTTGAAGTGAGTGAGAAAAAAAAAATTAAAACCAGCAGAGAAGGTTCTGGCAGGTTTTATCTGACAATTTCAGAGCTCTTAACAAATAACAATTAATTCCAGTGCTGGTGAGGAGCCTTGTGAGCACAGCCCTGCCTGGTGTGGGTGACACCAGCACAGCTGCAGGTTTGGGGGGGTGGGGGGATGTTGGAACCCTGGATGCTGAAATTTTTGGKTTTTTCTGTGTTGGGAGGTGCTGAGCCTCAGGCAGGCAGCACATTTGACCCTCTGAGGCYTTGGRACAGGCTCCAACATCGAGTGAGRGCACTGAGGTTGTGGGTGTGGGGTTTGTARAAGYGTGTGAAAAACGCAGATTTAAGGTTTTAGTGCACAGCAATGTGTGTGAGSCAAGATGGAGAACTTAGGGCATTGTCTAAGACTCTCTTTTTTACTTTATTCTTCCTTCTTCTCCATGGGTTTGGGTGGTTTTCTGTAATTGGGTGAAAAAGTCCCCATTGCAGAACTTCAGTGATCACCATTGTGTCAAAACCATCAATAACAGAGGTGTCATCTCCTTATTGGATAAATAGTGCTTAAAGACCTTGGAAAAGGCAGCAGTGGCCATTTTTCCTCCTTTTCCTGACTTGTTAGCAGAGCTCAGGGCYCGTGGGTCTGTAAGTAATCTGTAAATAGATAAAATACAATAAATCACCAATAATCCTGACCTTGGAACAGGAAATAAAGGATGAGAGCTGGAACAGGGGCACAGGGAGAAGGGGCTGCCAGAGAAATTCTGTTTCTGCCTTGTTCCTTCTGGGGAATTCTTCCTGGGGAGGGGATGGATTGGGATGGAATTCCCAGAGGAGCTGTGGCTGCCCCATCCCTGGSAGTGCCCAAGCTTGGACAGGGCTTGGATCATCCTGGGACAGTGGAAATGTCCCTGCCCATGGAAAATCTGCATAATCTTTAAAGTCCTTCCAACCCAAACCATTCCACGGCTCTACAAAGATCCAGGGCTCTCAGCTTCACAATGTGCTGCTTTTTTTGGAAAGCATTTCTTCCATTCTTTTGCACTCCAGCAGCAGGAAAGGTTCCTTCACCTTTGTGTTCACAAAGTGAGCGTGGGAACAGAGCCCCTCAAGGCCAAAAAATAGAAAAAAAAATTTAAAAATTAAACCAAACAATCCCTTCTGTTCATTTGAGCTGCCCTGGTGTGTACTCACTTCATGATGGCAGGACTGCTCTGCAATGTGTTCATTTTTTTATTTTCTTTTTTAATAGCTGGATTGTGATGCCAACAAGGACACAGAATAAATGAGATTTGTTTTTTCTTAATATCATAGATGGGTCTTCAGCTGTAGAAGCTGGCACTGCTCCTCCAGAGCTGTCWGAGCCAAATTACCCTTACTCAGGGGCTGGCCTTGGGACAAAAATATCTTTTTAATTTCCATCTCACTTCAGGAAGAGCCTTAAAAATGCCCCTCTCTGCCCACAGGGTGCAGTCCCAGCAGAGCTTTTGCAGCTTTGCTGGCAGCTCTGGCCAGTGGCCATCACACAYTGGKAACAAATGAGGGCAGTTCTTTGTGYKGGAACRAGAGCTGGAGRGTTTGGGGGTATCCAGGGCAGGCTGCTCCCCCAAAGCCCCCTGTGTGAGCAAACTGTGCTCATCCCCACTCTGATGGGGCTGCAGGGACCTCCCCACTTTTCCAGCTGTGATTTCCTTTAACTGGAAGATGCAGCATTTATTTTTTTTAGCAGGAAAACGGTTCTCAGGCAGCCCTGGAAGAGTTTGCTGGGTATCAGTGCTCGTTCAGTTGTCTCATGCAGCAGAGTGGGAGAGGGGGGACACCTGAAGCCACCAGGAGATTGATTAATGACAGGCTGCAGCAGAGCTGATGTGTGGGAACAGCAAATGAGGCCGCTCCGAGCTTCCTGGGAAAGCAAACACCAAGAGACTTCACTGCAGCAGAAAAGGGCAGAGAGGCTGGGGGTGACAGGGGTGAGCCCCCAGCTCTGAGGATGAACAAGAGGTCAGCTCCAAACCCTGGTGAAATCCCAGGATTGTGGAATGGTCTGGGTTGGAAGGGACCTTAAAGCCCATCTTGGGGACGCCCTCCACGAGGCCAAGGGGCTCCAAACTTCTGTGGAGCTTCCTGGGCATCAGATCCTGCCCATTGCTCTGGTGCCCCTGGGGCAGAACCTGGGCCCTGCTCGGACCCTCCCTGCACACGGGGACAGACACAGGGACAGACAGGGACACAGAGGGACAGACAGGGACAGACAGAGACACCCAGAGACACCCAGGGATACCCAGGGACACCCAGGATCACAACAGGGACAGACATATTTTATATTATATCTATCCTATCCTATATTATTATATATTTATATTATTATATTATTATATACTATATATTATATATTATATATTATACATTATACATTATACATTATGCATTATACATTATACATTATACATTATACATTATACATTATATATTTATTTTATTATTTATTATAGTATATATTTATGACATGATATCTATATTTACATTTTATAACATTTGTACATATGATTTTTATTACATTTTATACACATTTTATACACATATTACATATCCCACCCCTCATTCCCTATGGATATCCCATCCCTCTCTCCCATGGATGTCCCATCCCATCCCTTCTCCCCATGGATATCCCAGCCCTCATTCCCCATGGAGATCCCATCCCATCCCATCCCATCCCATCCCATCCCATCCCTCTCTCCCCTGGATGTCCCATCCCAGGACAGCCCCTGGCTCAGAGCAGCCCTGCAGGGTGGACATTCTCCAGCACCATCTGCTGGCTTTGTCCCTGCTCACAGCCGAGCGRCAGCGCAGCCACTCCGAGGGGGAGGGACTCGTGTGCCACCTGCACCGGCACCACGCAGGTGTTCTCCTGTGAAAAACAACAGGTTCTGCTCCATGAGATGCCTCACCTGGGCAAATGGCACTGCTTGTCTGCGTTTTTCTGGCTGGGATGCTCCAGTGTGAGAAGAAAATGTTAATTCTTGCTGTATTTTTACTTTGGGAGTCCTAAAATTAATTATTTTGATTATCTGGAAAAGCAATAAAGAGAGAATTATGTGTTTTCTTTTTTCCTTTTTTCTTA